>CM076569.1:170762805-171108217 GCA_034641835.2 Pinus albicaulis
GGAGAAATCCATGCGGTTGTCCCTTGAGAGGGAGCTGGAATTGAATGCAGAGGAGGAACTACTGGTTCCAAAGGATGAGTCTCAAGATGTGGATCAACCACTTGAGGAGGTTCATGGAGTGGAGGAAAAAACTCATGCAGAGCCATCCATCAGAAATGGCAGAAGGTGGACCATGAAAGATGATAGATTGAGACTTGATGCTGCAAAGAATGTAGGAGCCCCTACTTCAAAGCACAGACAGAGATAGTATCCTAACCGATTTACTAGGTACATGGCTCTTATGAGAAAATGTATTGTAACTGAACCATCTTCCTTTTAGGAAGCAGTGCAACAACCAACTTGGGTTGATGCAATGGTGGAGGAGTATGGCTCCATTGTTAAGAACAGTGCATGGGAGATAGTCCTAAGACTGACCGAAAAATCAGTGGTTGGATTGAGATGGATCTACAAGGTAAAGCAAGCTGCTGATGGGAATGTGGAGAAATACAAGGCCAAATTTGTGGCCCGAGGATTCTCACAGATCGAGGGGATAGATTATTATGAGAATTTTGCACCCGTTGCAAGGTACTCTTCCATAAGATCCATCCTTACGCTCTCAGCGCCGATGGGATGGCACATTCATCATATGGATGTGAAAATTGTGTTTCTCAATAGGATCATTGAGGAAGAGGTGTACATAGAGTAGCATGAAGATTTTGAAATATTCAACAATGAGTCGCATGTGTGAAGACTCAAAATAGCACTGTATGGGATGAAGCAAGCACCCTGTGCTTGGTACACTCAGATAGACAGCTATTTCACCGGACTGGGCTTCACTAAAAGTGAAGAAAATGTAAACCTGTACCAAATTGTGGTTGAGGGTAAGCTATTGATCATTGTTCTTTATGTTAATGATTTAATTTTGATTGGTGATGAGCAGCTGATACACTCATACAAGGAGGATCTTGCAAGGGAGTTTGAAAAGAAGGACATGGGACTCCATTATTTCCTTGGATTGGAAAAATGGTAGCAGGATGGTGAAATTTGTGTCTCAAGGAAAGTATGAAAAGGAGCTACTGGATAAGCTTAACATGGAGAGCTATAAACCCATGGATACTCCTCTTCCAGGAAATTGGAGGAAAGAGGATGCTACTTCTGGAGAGGTAGTGGATGCTACTATCTACTGACAGTTAGTGGGTTCTATAATGTATTTGGTGAACACGAGACCGGAAATTTTCTACGCAGTTAACCAACTGAATCAAGCTATGGTTCAACCTACCAAGATATTTTCGAAGGCGGGGAATAATGTCTTGAGATACCTGAAGGGCACATCAGAGTATGGTTTGTGGTACAAACAGACAGAGGGAGTGAAGTTTCATGGCTTCACAGATGCATATTGGTCTGGTAGTCCATCGAACAGAAAGAGCACATCAGGGGGGATATTTAGCATTGGATCGACAAAAATTTCCTAGTACAACAGGAAGCAACGATCTGTGGCACTCATTTTAGCGGAAGTGAAATACATGGCAGCAAGTCAACATGCATGTGAGGCTATCTGGTTGAAAAAGATCTTGGTTTGTTTGTTTGGTTCTTATATGGATCCGATAGTGATTCACTGTGATAATCAGAGTTGCATTAAACTCTCTATTAATCATGTGCTTCATGATAGGTCCAAGCATATAGATATCTGGTACCATCATCTCAGATATTGTGTGCAGAGAAGGATAATGTTGCTTCAGTACATTACCACGGAAGATCAGGATGCAGATATTCTGACGAAGGCACTCACCAGGACCAAATTCGAATACCATAGAGATAGGATCAGGGTGAAGGATAACCCCTTTCTTTTTGAGAGGGAGTGTTCAGATTCAATAATAAAATTCAACACCCACACCTAGTGCATTAAGCACCCAGAATAGGGTGAGGCCCACAGTGCTATTTTTGGGTGCATGTCTATTTTGGTTATCCCTTAATTAAGATGGACATTAAACTATACTCTATTCTCAATGTTGACTTGAATCAATTAACCGAAAGTTTTAAATTCAATTAGCTATTGGATTTCAAGTTAGAGGTAGTTTGTGAGGCATGTAGAGTAATTGTAGTTGTAACAAAGTTCGAAGTGAAGTGGTGCATTAGTTAATGCAAGTTGTAAATAGTTTAACTCGGTTGAGTTAAAATCAGTGGTGCTAGTTGTAACTGAAGATACACTAGTGAGAGATCAAGTGAATTAAATATTAATTAATTCACAATCAGTGATCTCACATGCAATTGAGGATTTAATATTATTAGCTGCATGCATGCCAGATCCAGTGGAGACCCAGTTGAGTTCTAGGTGAAAGGGAAGTTGGATATCATTTGTAGGATTATTGGGTTGCACACATGCAACGAAACACCCATTGAAGTTCCCATGATACTTGCGCAGACAAGGCAGGAAAGAATTCCTATCTTTTAGGGATCTTTACCATCAGGGATTGTGGAATCAAGGTAGACTGTCTGGAGGCTGAGAATTGGCTATGTGTTGGTCAATTTTGCATATGAAAGTGTGAGACAATTAACTTAGTACTGGAGGGCTCTTGTGAGAAGATTTTTGTATGTAATTCTTTCATGATCCATGCTAAATATACAATAGAATATAGTGGGGTTTTTAGCTGTACGATTTCCCTGGGAAATTATCTGTGTTGTGTGTGATTGATATTTCTTCATGTTCATGTGATTAGTGATTGTGTTTTTAATTCCACAAAAGGTTTGTAGAATCGATTCAGTATTTAACTTTAGTACATTTTTAGATCGGGTGAATCCAAGATATACATGCATGTTGTATAATTTCTACATAATTTGACTAGGATCTTCATCACCAACCTACAAAAAGACCAAGTGACCATTGCAAGGGTGAAATTTACCATTTCTACAGACATCATTGCAACAGCAACAGGGCTACCTAATGTAGGTGAAAAATGGTTCAAAACTCAAGATTTAGATGCCCAGCTATATGAACCTTACCTCAAAGCACCATACAAAGACAACATCAAGAAAATATTTCCTTTAGGTTAGTTCCTTAATATATTTTCTCCCATGATGAAGATCATCATGAAATATTTCACTTTTGAGGGAAGATTCTCCAACTTTTACAACTATCACATCAGGTTACTCATGCATTTCACTAGGGTGAAATTGCCCAACCTTCCCTATTATTTGTATAGTAGCATTGAAAAGATGGCCTACATAATGTAGAACATAGAGTATGAGCTTAAAATGAACAAATTCTTTCATTATTCACTCATAAAAATTATTTTACTTAATCACCTCAAACAATTGAATATTGCATGGGAGTATTTCATTGAGGTAGAGGTCTTCACAACACCACCAAATCAGCCTGCTAGACCTATTCCACAATCAACATCAGTTTCTCAAAAGAAAATTAGGTTAACTAACAGGGCTGCAATCAAGAAGACTAAAAAGGAAAAATAGGTCAAAACCTACCAGAGAGGACATAGGCAAGTGTTTGATCCATAGATTGTGGAAGGGGCCTTACCTTCTACATAAGAAAACAGAGATATTATAAGCAACAAGAGGCAATTTTCCAAGAGAAAGAAACCCTTCACCATGAAGAATAAAAGGAGTTTGACTCGGTGGACTTGGAGGCCCAAGATGCACATGAAACCTCAAACCTAGTCATCAAAGAGAAAGATGCCAAAATCAAAGAGCTGCAAGATAATTTGGCAAGGGCACAATTTGTCATCTCCTTCCTTGAGAAAGAAAATAAACAATTGAGTGACAAACAAGTACTCTTGGAAATGGACTTGTTGAAGGCCAAGAGGCAATATTTCAAAGGCAAAGTAGTGATGGAAAATTATTAATTTGATTAGGATGAGGCCTAGATCACCCAGAAGAGACCAAAAACAAGGGGCCTTAAAAGAGCATTACAATAGGAAAAACAACATAAAGCAGAAGAACTCACCTTTGAGGAAATAATTGCAAGAGAAATAAATGAGAACAGAGAAGTTTGGATTGACGGAGTGAACATACACCTAGATAATCTCCTTCATAAGGCCAACAAGGACAATCATCTGTTGAGGCACATGGTTGAACACTACAATACCATAAACAAGATTTGCAATATCAAGATTTTTAATTGAAGGACAAGCTCAAGGAAACCCTAATCAACCAAAAGGAGAAGGGTAAACTTGACTTGCTTTTGGATGCCTCCTTGGTAGCTTAACATATTTCATCATGACTCCATCTAGCAATTTTGAAGGTTTTTGGGCAAGGTTTTTGTTTTTGGAGGATTTTGTCAAATTTTATAAAAATTTTGCACAGCCAGCCTGCAAAAAGCGCAATGTGAGAAACATTTCCATTTTTATGGAGGTCTCTAAATGAGGAAAAATATACATGGATGGATATAAAATGGTCTCTAAATCAAATTTTGACTATTGGCACTCCAAAAAATGAGCTTTTTACATGTGTAAAATCCCAAAAACCTTCTAAAAAAACACATTTTTTCCACCTTTTTCAGCCTCACGTTGCGCTTTTTGACCAGTCTTGGGAAATTTCATTTTTTAGGAGCTTCACTCCACTAGTATCAGCGCCCAAGGAAATTTTTGATAACTAGACAGGAAGAGATTTCCAATGAGCCATCTTGGGCTCAATTGAGACTTTAGGAAGGCAGTCAAAAGTTGCTTTGAAGGCCCACGTTGCCCTTTTCCGAGGGCACATTGCGCTTTTTATAAGGACATTGCTTTTTTTCTAGTCTACTGATTTCTTCAGAATTTTCACTTTTTCTCAGTTGATTGATGGATTCCAAGGAGTGTTAATTATGTAAATATAAAAATGAAATGTAATTATGTCTTTTATAGTTACTAGAGGTAGATACATCAAGTAAAAATGTAATTTTGGGTCAAGTGAATCAGTTTCATCAAAGATAGGGATGACTTTGTTGACCTCCCTAGTCATTAGGATTCTAGTTGAGGATTTTGGGGAAAAGATCCACATGTCATGAATTCGATCCCTGGGAGTGGGAGAAGTTTTTTTTGGTTTATATCTTTCGTTTCCTTTGTCATTGGAAGGGTTGGATGATGTGTAATTTATCTTTGAACACTAGTGTAATCATTCATTTTTGGCAAGAACTAATAGACATAGTTGCATCTATTTTGGTGGGATTCCTATGGTATGTGTTTTAACAGTGTTTCCTCTTATGTTTTGATATGTTAGAATGTATTATTCTTTCAATATTCATGCCATATCTCAATGTGATTGATTCATGGCATCAACATAATTCATTATTTAATGCTATGTTTTGGTGGAATTATCATAGTTGTGTTTCACTTTAATCTGATTGAAAAGAATTCATGATTTCCATGCTCTTTTTGAAAAACCCACCAGTCTCACCACACTCATCAAGATACCTAAATGTGATAAAGTGTGTTCGTACCTTGCCCCATTAGATCTCTGTAATTCTTATCCTCAGTGCCCTGACCTACTTCTTCCGTGACCTAATTCACCATTTAGCACTCAAAATCAATCAACCAAACCCTAGAGCTTACTATAGCTAGCCTAAAATTTTCATTATCTAGTCAATTTGGCTATGACCTTGTGGAGAGAGCTCTCTCCTACCTAGTAGGGCAAGATACTTGGCCAAATCAGTCTATGGTTACCTTTGCTGGTCTCCTTTTCCACCTTCGAAGATACGATGGAGTGATAACACAATAGTCATGGGGGTTAAGACATGTTTACATTCTTCCATTTGGAATTTTTTTAACATATCTCTTAGATATTGTTCTTGAGAAATAAATATGCCTTCGGCCTTTTGTAGGATATGAAGTCCTAAGTAGAAGGTAAGCTCTCCTATCATTGACATTTTGAAATCCGACTTCATCTCTTTAGCAAATCCTTTTACCAGACCATTTTTATTTCTTCCAAGAATGATTTCATCTACATATACAAGCACAATTAATATTTCGTCTTCATTATCCTTTATGTACATAAGGCCATACAATGCTTTATTTAACCTGAAAACATAGTTGGGATTATTTGATAATGCAAAACCTTCAGGTTGTTCCATGTAAGCTTCCTCCTCTAGGTCACCATTTATGAAGGCAAACTTCACGTCCATTTGATACACCTTGAAATCATTGTAGCAGGCGAAGGCCAAAAACATCCTAATTACTTCCATTCTCACGACAAGTTCAAAAGTTTCTTCATACTAAGGAAATTTTACTTGTGAGTACCCTTTACGTACTAGTCTAGCTTTTTTTTTAATCACTTGACCCTATTCATTCATCTTATTATTGAGTATCCATTTTGTGCCAATGAAATTCTTTCAAACGGGTCTTGGGGTTAGATCCTAAGTCTTGTTTTTTCTCAAATTGGTCTAACTCTTCGTTCATAGCATTGATCCAATATTTGTATTTACATGCCTCATCAAATTTCTTTGGCTCTATTTGTGACAGCATACCTAGATGAAATTCCTCAAACTTTTATGCCAGTTTTCTTCTTGTTTGAACTCCTTCAATTTTATCTCCAATGATTTTTTTTCCAGGATGATTCTTTTGAGTGTGTCTTGAGGGTCCTTTTGAGTGCATCTTTGTATCTTCTAATGTTTCATCCTGATCTTCACTATCTTGATTCTCATAATGATGATGATCTGGATGGTTAATAAATCCCATGCTTTTGGTTTTATCTTGTAATTCTTCATCAAATATTACATCGATGCATTCTGCAATCTTATGCATTCTATTATTATAGAACCTATATCCCTTACTTTTTGATGAATATCCTAAAAATATTCCTTCATCAGATCTGGAATCATGCTTCCCTAATTTTTCATCATTATTTTTTATAAAGAATTTACTACCAAAACTCTAAAATTCTTGATTGATGTTGGTTTCCTGTGCCACGGTTCATATGGTGTCTTTTCACAGTTTGGTCTGAGATGTGACTTGTTGAGGATATGTATTGTTGTATGCACTTCTTCTGCACAATAGGTTTGAGAGATGTTTGTTTCTTCCATCATAGCTCTGGCTATTTGTTGAACAAACCTGTTTGGCCTCTCTACAGCTCCATTCTGTTGTGGTGTATCTACAACAATATACCATTTTTTTATCCCAAATTCATAACACAGGTCTACAAACTCATCTAATATAAATTCACCTCCTATGTTTGATTTGATGCACTTTATTTTACATGTTGTTTGTTTTTCTTCCAATGCCTTGAATATTTTGAATTTTTTGAATGCTTCTGACTTGTATCTGAGAAATTCCACCCATGTCAATCTCGAATAATCATCAATTATCAACATGAAATAATTTTCTCCTCCTAGTGCATCTGTTCTAGAAGGCCCGCACAGGTCAATGTGAACTAGTTGTAGAGGCTTACAACTTGATAGCTTGTCTTTGAATTTGAATGATGTTCGAGTTTGTTTACCCATTTGGCAGGACCTACATATGGTTTTTTGAGGCTTCTTTATTGTTGGTAGATCTCTAACTGCTTTCTTCTTGCTTACTTTGATGATGTGGTAAAAATTGATATGCCCCAATGTTTTATGCCATAGCCAAGATTCATCAAGTTTTCTGATGTAGCATCCTTCACCCTCATCTTTCATGATATATACATTACTCTATGTTCGAACCCCTTTAACCAGAGTTTTTCCTATAGTGAGTGACCCGAATTTAGAATCTTGAGCTCTAAAGAGGACCTCACAACCTTTGTTGCACATTTGACTTACACTTAGCAGATTATGTTTTAGACCATCTACAAACAATACATCCTGAGCCTTTCCTCTTCCATTATTCAGGCTGACAGTTCCCTTTCCTTTAAGTTTCCCTGCTTTATCATTGCTGAATGTGAAATTTCCAGATTTCTTTTCATCCAAGGATACAAGCTTTCTTATGTCTCCGGTCATATGTCTAGAGCATCCACTTTCCACATACCATTGACTATTTTGACCTTGAGCATAGAGAACTAGATCACACTTATTAATTCTCTCTTATTGCTTCTTCTTTCTCCATTGCATGCATCCATTTGTTCTATGATCATTCTGAGATAAAGGTTTATTTTCCTTAAGATGACATTCATATGACTTTTGTCCAATATTGTGACAATAAAATCATTAAAAAATATTACAGAGATGAACATATATATGTGTGAATCCATTATTAACCTTAATTCCTTTTGAATTTCCAAAATCAAATATTTTAACATAATCTCTACATTCTATGGCTTTATGTCCAATTTTTTTTCAACACTAGAAGTACCCGGAGAAGAAATATTTGTACCTGGTAGAGGATGATGGTTTGGGATATAACCATCTAGACATTTGAAATTTTTTTCTTCTGAAGTAGTATGGCTATGCTCGTTTGTTGTTTGGTTGTTCACTCCTTTTGTCTCTTGGATTTTTCCAGTAATGTTTCTTTGCAGCTGCTCATTTGATGGTGAAGTGTTGTCCATATTTTTGTTCTCGGATTGATGAGAGTTATCATTGTCTCCCATGACATATTTTGAAAAATTGATTGCCCTATTATCATATACCTTAGACTCACTAGATTCTCCTTCATAGCCTAACGCAGTATTTACAAGTGGAGATCTTTGAGAATTTAATATCTTATCCAATTTTTCAAAACCTTTTATCTGTTGAATGTTCATAGTTAATTCAATATGAGCCTTTTCTAATTTCTTCCTCAAACGTATCACCTCTTCTTCCAATATTTCACACTCTTGGTTTTCTCTTTTATTTTTTGCATCTGAATATCTTCCACCTTTTTTGCTTCTTCAAGTTCAACTTTCAACTTAATAATGTCTTCTAAATTTGATTCTTCTTTTACATATTTCAAAAGAATCTCTTTTTGTTTTTTATTCTTGAGTTTAAGCCTTTCTATTTCATCCAGAGCACTGATCAACTCCCCCTCAAGATCTATCTCACCTTCTTCTTCATATTCCAAGAAATATTTTTTAGGCTTTTCCAAGGCCATCAAAATGAATTAAAAGGTTCCATATTCACTAGAGGGTTCATCGAAGATTTCAGATGCATTGCTATCTTGTTGAGCATAAAATGTTTTTCTATTAAATATTTTTTCTTTTTGCATTTTATTGGATTTGTTCTTCTCTTTCCCTTTTGGCTGATTTTTTTCTTTCTTATAGGGACATTTTGAGGCATAATGCCCCACTCTTCCACAATTAAAACACTTAAATGTAAGTTTCCCTTTGTACTTACCTGTGCCTTTCTTCAATCTTCTAACAAATTTTTCTTCTTCATCATCTGAACCTGAGCATGGACATTCATTTTCTTCTATACACTTGTCTATATTGAAGGTTGTGTCCCTAATGTTTGACTTCCCTTTTTTAATTCTCATCTCATATGCTGTTAAGGACCCAAGTAATTGGTCTCTGGTCAAAATTTCGAAGTTTGTTGTTTCTTCTATGGCTAAAACCTTAGGATTAAATTTAGATGGTAGTGATCTAAATATTCTCTAAACTATTACACTTTCTTTGATTGTTTCCCCTAGACCTATCATGATATTCATGACTTCAACAACTCTTAAGAAGAATTTAGCTATATCTTCATCTTCATTCATTTTTAAGGTCTCAAACTTTGTTGTATATACTTGTAATTTGGCCATATTTACTCATTTTTCTCCTTCATGAATATTTTCTAATTTACCCCAGATTTCTTTGGTTATTTGAAAATGCATTACTTTGATAAATTCTGACTCACATAGACCACTCAAAAGTGCATTCATAGATTTTTCATTTTCTATGAAATCTAGTTTGGCATCTTTGTCACTAGTCCCTTCCTTTGGTACTTCATATCGTACCATCACCGCAACCCAGAATTCTATTCCAAGAGACATTAAGTATGTCTTCATTCTGACTTTCCAGAAAGCATAGTTTTTACTAGTAAATAATGGGGATTTTTTTTTTTATCATCCTTCTAGACTAACCATTTTGGTGACTTAGGACCTCCTTCCAGTTGTTATATTTTTACTGAAGGAACTTTCTCTGATACCAATTGATATTTGAGATTGAAAATTCCTGAAAATGGGGGGGGGGGGGGGGGTGAATCAATGATTTAACATTCTTTACTTTTGCTCATTTTTACTTTATTATTCAACTAATAGTTCATGTTCATGTTTTGTTGAATTCATTTTCTAGGTGTCATGAAGAGAAATTTTTAGATTACTTATCAAGAGTAAAAAATCATTCACATAGCATTCATAATCATAACACAGAGACAAAATATATGAGTCGAAACCTTGAAGGGAGAAAACCATGAATATTAGGCTGAAAGTGATGTGAAGGCAAGTTTCTACTCCTTACTACATCAGATTTTTGTAGGCTCCAACCTACAAGAGGATACTACCTCCAAGGAATCTCCAACTCCCACAATTTTTTTGCAGGCTACAAGGCACAGGAGACTCCTACCTCATCAAGGAACAACATGTTCCACTTTAAACTAAAACATATAATAGAACATAAATTTCTCAATCAAAACCTCAAGTTTCATATGTTAGTTACCTCATAAACCATTCTTCTGTCCACTTCATTGTTGAATTTTTTCTCCTCTTCCATTCTCTCTTCCTCTTCTGTTGTTTCCCATCAATGTCCTTGTACAAAACTCTTCTTACTTCTCAAAAAAAAAAAATTCCTTTCTGCTTAAAGTTGTTCATTTTGTAGGCAAGCCATCTTCGCTATTTGTATTCCTTGTGGAATATGAAGTGCGCCATTGTCTCTTGGGCTTCCCTTCCAAAAACTACTCACTTACTTTATTTTTAGTTTTGAAAATATTTGTAATATAAAAATATATTGTAACATCTCAATAAGAAATGATGACAAGTGAAAATTCAGACTTGTATTGTCTATATTTTCTGTTTGATGAAATATATGTATTTAAACTTTTTCTTAATATATTATGTCCTTCTTGACAACATTTAGCCTTCATATTGATTAGCATAGACTTTACACTTCACATCACTTTCAACATTTTGTAAAATATGACTCAAAATACATTAACATTATTTCAGTTAATGACATCATTGCCAATATTTCCAACAATACATTCACATGACTAAGGTGGATTGTTATGAAAATCCTATTGAGTGTTTGGATGATGATGGATAGAAGAGAATATTACAAGGTAAGAAGAATCCTACGTTAGTGAGAATGGTTAAAACTATGCAAGAAAAGCGAAGTAGTAGGAAATGGCATGTCGTGTTCACAATTCATAACTCCAATGATAAAGGTAAGGATTTTGTGGATGTTGAAGCCTTGAAGAAGCATCTCGTTTTGCAGCTGGTTCAGAATTTATTTCCAGCAGATATTTCATAGTTTCCTCTGCATAGGGAAGTGGACTTTACTATCGAGTTGATGCCAGGAGGAGCGCCAACACCCAAGGCACCATATAGGATGATCACTCCAGAGTTAGTGGAATTGAAGTTGAAGTTGAAAGAAATGCTTGACAATGGACATTAGGCCAAGTGTGTTTCCTTGGGGTGCACCAGTATTTTTTGTGAAGAATAAGGATGGTACTCTCAGGTTGTGTATTCATTACAAGCAGTTGAAAAATGTGACGATTAAGAATAGGTATCCTTTGCCACAGATTGATGACTTGTTTGATCAGTTGAAGGGAGAAAAAATGTTCTCGAAGATTAATTTAAGATCGGGATATCATTAGGTATGCATCAAAGAAGAGGACATATACAAGACTTCCTCCTGGACCAGGTATGGGAATTATGAGTTTGTAGTAGTTCCTTTTGGTTTGAATAATGCGCCGACTACTCTCCTGTGCTTAATGAATAGTACGTAGTATCCTTATCTGGAAAAGTTTTGACTGTATTCATTGATGACATATTGATATATTCTACGAATGAGGAAGAGCATGCATAACACTTAGAAGTAGTGTTGAGGTTACTAAGATAACATCAGTTGTTTGCCAAACTTATCAAATGAAGTTTCTTTCAGATAGAGGTTCATTATTTGGGGCATGTGGTTTCCAAGGAAGGTATAGTAGTGGACCTAAAAAATATCAGAGTTATCATGGAGATTGAAACTCCTATGAATGTGGATGAGATCAGATCATTATGAGATTAATTGGTTACAACAAGAGGTTCATATGGAATTTCTCGTAGATTCTTATCCTATTACATCCTTGTAACGAAAATGGAAGAAATTTTTTAATGGGCAGAGGAATGTGCAACTAGTTTTGAACAGTTGAAGCAGTGTGTTACGAATGGTCCAGTTCTAAATATTTCAGATCAAAGTAAAGAATTTGTGGTATATATAGATTATTGCAAGATAGAACTTGGTGGAGTTCTGATGCAGGAAGGAAATGAAATATGCTACGAGTCAAGGAAACTGAATGAGCATGAGAAGAACTATGTGACACATGATCTTGAGTTCGTAGTGATCATTCATGCATTAAATATGTGGAGAAAATATATTCTCGACGTGAGGTTCATTTTGATGAGTGATCAAAGTGGGACGAGGTACTTACTTGACCAACCTAATCTAAATTCCATGAAAGCTAGGTGGTTCACTATGATCAATGAGTTTGACTTCGATATCAGGTTTATTAAGAGTAAATAGAACAGGGTTGCAGATGCTCTTAACAGAAGAATACAAGTAAACCACATTGTAACTATGAGTTCATATGGGATAGATTAACAAGATTGGATCTTGTAGGAATGACAAAAAGATGAAAGGTACCAATAGCTTAAGCACATGTTATAGCAACATGGTACATGTGAACAGGATTTGGACTATCATTTCATGACAAATGGTTTGGTCATATTTAGGGACAACATCTATGTGTTGGAAAAAAGTGAGATTAATAATCTTATCTTGCGGTAATTTCATGTCAAGCCATATTCAAGTCACCCAGGATATTAGAAGACATTGAAAATGGTTAATAAGTTCTACCATTGGCTGAAATTGAAGAAACATGTGGCAGAGTTTGTTGCGAGGTGTTTGGATTGTCAACAGGTTAAAGTATAGTGTAAGCATCTAGTTGGTTTATTGCAACCGATTCCAATTCCAGAGTGCAAATTTGAGGTCATTTCCATGGACTTCATTACAGTTTTGTCAAGGAAATATAGATAACATGAATCTATTATGGTTGTGGTTGATAGGTTGATAGGTTGACTAAGGTAGCTCACTTCATTCTAGTGAAGTTTACGAATTCATATAGTGAGTTATCCTAAGTTTTCATTAGGGAGATAGTGAGGTTACATGGTATCCCTAAGAATATTTTGTTAGAGAGAGATGCCAAGTTCACTTCTAGGTTCTGGAAAGAGTTATTTGCAAGTTAGGGTACAAATTTTTCTTTAAGTACAACTTATCATCTTCAGAAAAATGGACAGACAAAGAGGGTCAACATGATTCTTGAGTACACGTTGATAATGTACGTCATGCATCAACAATGGAAGTGGGAAGAGTAACTTCTACTAGTAGAGTTTGCGTACAACAATGGGTATCAGGAGTCACTACAAATGAGTCTATTTGGGGTAATTTATGGGAAAATTTTTAATACTCCCATCATTTGGAGTGATCTAGTGAACAAGGTATTGATTGGACTAGACATGTTGGCAGAGATGGAACAAGAAATGTAGGTTATCAAGAAGAATCTCAAGGAAACACAAGACAAGCATAAGAGTTATGTAGATCAACACAGGATATTTAAGGAGTTTTAGGTTGGGGAACATGTTTACATGTGCATCAAGCCCAAGAAGATATCCTTGAGGATTGGATCTTTTGCCAAGTTGGAACCTCGATATTGCGGGCCTTTCAAGATCCTTGAGAGGAATGGACTAGTGGCTTACAAACTTACACAACCTCCAACAATGAAAGTACATGGTGTTTTCCATGTGTCATTTCTTAAGAAGTATTTGAAAAATTTTTATCATGTGATTGAATGGTTTGTATTGCAGGTGGATCCAGAAGGAGAATTCTAATCAGAACCTTAGTGAATTTTTCACAAAAGATGCTCATGCTCTAGAATTGAGAAATCAAGTAAGTTAAAGTGCAGTGGAAGCACTTTTGGCCTGACAAAGCTACATGGGATATGGATGATCAAATGAAGGCTATGTATCCTTCTCTATTCGCTGATTGAGCGAATGCATTTTGATATATGTTTTGATGTTGTCTTTTGGTTATGTCTATATATGCATATGTATGTAAATACCACATCGAGCTATGTTATAAAGCTCTAATAAGTGGTGTGGTGTTCATGATATGTTGGTTATGCCTTCAACAAATGGATATGATGTAAATTTTGTATCAAGCTATGTTATAAAGCTCCATGGGAAACATGTGTTTTTCTAGTTTATAAGTGTCATTGAAATCCAAGGACGGTGTTCCCCCAAGGGGGAGCGGTTTGTAACAACCCCTGGTTGATTTCCTATTTAAATAAAA
The DNA here is from genome assembly GCA_034641835.2 of Pinus albicaulis. Lineage (NCBI taxonomy): Eukaryota > Viridiplantae > Streptophyta > Pinopsida > Pinales > Pinaceae > Pinus > Pinus albicaulis. Next base: position 170,777,182 of record CM076569.1, read on the forward strand.
ATAAAAACCAAGGTCATGGGACACGTATTCCAAGTTGAATGTTTGGAAAAACATAGTGATGGGGATCACTCATGATTAATAAATGGCTATGGAAATTAGAAAAGGCATTGGAAAACACAAAGAGGCAATAATTGATATTTTATTTACGAAATAAAGGAGAATAGGAGAAAATGAGTGTGAAAGGTCACAAAAATGCATGAGGAGGAAATTGAAGGAAATTGAAGAAAATAGAGGCCTGAATGATAAAAAGGCTTCTAAGGATCACTTCATAGCTTTTGATCAGTGTGCGAACTCTCTGTCTATTCTCTCTCTCTCTCTCTCATACTCTTGTACACTTATAGTTTTCTTGGAGAACTCATGGAGAATTTTGGGAATACTTAGAATTAGAGAAAGAAGGCAAAGGAAATCGGGAAAGTGAAAGGGGACATGTGGATAAACGACTACAACTGGATTTATTTGCGGGAAACAGGTTGTTTGTGTGATTTCCTTGGTTGATTGTATATGTATGGTGTATGCATGTTAATTATTTGGTTATGATATGTCATTGGCATGGAGGATTTCTTGGATTGAAAATGGTTTTTTCTAGCCTTGGAATTTCCTTGATATCCATGGTGTTGTGGGTGTTTCCATTGATTTGTTTTCTGGTTGGTGCTTGTAATTCCTTATGGTTGTGGGTTGGAACAAACACTCTAGAAGCCCTAGAACAACTTAGGTTGAGTTACTAGCCCTCGAGCCTAGGTTTGAAAAACACTTTGAAGCCCTCGGTGGGTTGAGTTACTAGCCCTAGAGATGGGTTGGATAAATGCTCTGGATCCTTGAAAGGGTGTTGGTTGAGTTACTAGTTCTTGGAGCTTGCTTGAAGGCCTCTACAACTTTGGTAGAGACTGATCTAGTTTGTGTTAGTGATATCTGACCATGAGGTGGAACCATTAGTTTATGGTTGAGGTGGTTTTTCCTCTGGAAGCACTAGTTTAGTTTTGTTTGGTTTATTCCATGAGATTCCACATTCACAGTTGGAATATGGTGTGTGGGTGATCGGTTGAAAGAGAGATTTGGTTCAGCCCAATCTATGGTCAGGTGGTACGTGGAAGTCCTTGATTCGGTTGGTATTTTCCTATGTTAATAAGAGCTATTATTCTATTGTGATTCATGTATATTTATTGGAAATATTTTGGTGATATTATGGCTGGGCTTCCATGGTTTATATGCTGATTATTTTCTGGTTATATGTTGTTATATGATGTGCATCTTCTATGGCTCTAATCATGAATTGTTTAACTATTGATCGGTTGATGGATGAATGGACTAATAAGTTGAATTGCAAATATGTGGAGAGGGCATAGGGCCTTCTTGATGATTATCAAATGAATATCATACTTTTATGATCAGATATGCCTTCATGACCTGTAGCTTACTTGTTTTCAATGTGTTGATGGAATGCTTGTCATGTTCTAGGAAATCTAGTCGAGTTTCACCTTCAAATTTGTGTGTCTAACATTTTTGTCATTTCAATATTGATTTTGAGAAGTTACAAGAAATTATGGGTAGTGGTATGGAGGTTGACCTAGAATATAGGATTAGATCTCGGGACTACATGCTCCTAACTAGGAAAATTAGGCCGCAACCGCATGGATGCAGGCTTGTGCATGCGGTTGGAGGCTTCCAATCACATGGAGGGATTTTTGTGGGTGAGGTTGAGGACCTATGTCAGAGAAAATGGTATCCAACTCAGGTTATGGCTACCTGGGGTGGTTACTTGGCCGTTGAGTGACCTATAGCACTTGTAGGATGTTATGAGATGTCATTATCTTTCACAGTCGACCCCACTTCCTTAATGGGACCTAGGAGGTTGGGCCAGGTCATAGTAGCTCTTTCTCTCATGTATACCCTGATATTATGGTGAAATTATGTAAATTTGGGAGGGGTGGTTACATTTTTTTGTGAAAGAAAGAAATTTTTATAGTTGTTCTCTATAATTGAACTAAAAATGGCCCATAGAAATATTTTGATTTTTTAATCATAATGAAAAATGAAGAGAAAGTAAAGAATAATATCGCATGCCTTAGTGATACTTTGGTGATACCATTTCCCATGTAGTCATGAATATGTTTATAGAAGCATTTCAGGAATTGAGAATTATATCTATGGGACCAAGTTACATTTCAAGGAAGGGGGAAGACAACATGCCACTCAGAGATATGGAACACTCTTTCTCATCTAAAAGGCATGCAAGGAGTTAAGTAGTTTTGGCTACTTATTCCACTGTGTTGCTCAACCTAAACTAAATGATTCCTATTAAATCTTTTGGCGGAATGATGTGACTATCAAAGTAGTCACATTAATCAAACTGCATATTAGTGTTAGTATTCATTCCATTTATTTGAAGATCAAGAAACATGCTTCTAATGGATATGGCTACCTGGATACACTTGCATATTGGTAATAAAAACCTAATTCTTCCATGTTTTCATAGCCACTTAGATGTCCAACTATATAATAACTCTAAAATGCTTGAGGAACTGCTACAAACCCTGTAATGAATTAACTGGAATAGATTGGTAATGATATTGGTTTGATCATATTTCTAATTGAAATTAAATGGAATCAAATGATATTTCTCATCATCTACAATCTTTGTAGTGACTTCTAAGCTCTTTCCTCTTTTCCCATTCTTACCATTTCTCTTGTTTTAAAAAAATCAAATACTAGGGCATGCCATTTCAGTTAATATTGTGTAAATACTATGTAATGGGTTACCTAAGCAAGACACAAATAATTTATGGGGATTTCAACAAATATTGTGAGTGTATGTTGCTCTTTAAGTCTTACTGATTAGTTACCTTTTAGTTATTTTCTTTATGAACAATAATATTACTTAAATGTTGAGTTGTCTTACCCCTATCTAGGTTGTTTTTGATCAACTCCCTTTACCTACTTCATTAAATACTAATTAAATCCCTATAAAATCAATGGACAAGTGATGGGAGATGCATAGTAAAAGAAAGATGCACTAGTGATGGAGAATTTAAGTTCTTTATGAAATTTTGGTATACACCTTAAGCTTCCTCAAAAACTAATAAAAATTAAAATAAATTTATTTTTGATAGACATATTTTTAATAATACTTCCAAGACATGTTTATTGATAGGCCATGATAGTTTCGATTTTAACCCCTAAAAGGGAGGGGTTTCCAATAGCGAATTTGAGTTAATATTGGTGATATTTAGGTATATTTACCATAGACTATATTAAACTTGTATTATACGGTGTAATATTGAAAAAGGCCTACACTATTACAATTTTTTTTCTCATTATACATCTCAGTAAAAGAAAATACATATATTTTAAGATGAATGTATATTTAACAAATAATCAAATTATTTTTAATGCAATTAATTATTTTCATTATTCTAAAAACACAAATAATAATATATAAAAGGTATTTAAAAGCTTTAATAGTGACCCTTTAATAATTCTTTAAACTTAAAAAAAATAAACATTTTAACATAGTTTTTTTTTAACAATTATAAACATCAAAATTAATATTAATAAATAAAAAACATTTTCCAACTATTAAACTTAATAATTATATTCATAACATAGCATTAAACTAACTAATAATCAAACACTAAATTCATCTTCCAATGCATATAGTATTGACATGTTTTCGAGTCAAAGATGTTCCTATCCTCTAGACGCAATTGTAACACTGAAAATATTGTGAAGCCATGATATTTTACTAGCAAATTTGATACTTGTTAAGTTTTATCCACATTGATACCAAGTGCATCTAACATGTCACTACTCCTTAATCTTGAACAAATATAATACAATATTCATGATGTTGTATATATTCATGGGTGGCTCATATATTTCTCAATCTAGTATTTTTTTTCAACTCAAAGGATGTGTGATTTTGGGATAGAATGGTACTATCACTAGTATAGTATAGAGGATCAAATCTCGTTATATACAAATATCTTTTTAAAATACAAAACTTGAAAAAATATTGACATGTAAATAAATAAATGCGTTATTAAGATAAATCTATACTGGTTTTTTGTCTCTTTGTATAGACCATGTATAATTTTCATTGTTTAATTTGTATGATTAAATAATTTATTATATTAATATTTTTTATTTAAGATTTAATGAGTTACACATTTTCTTCAAATAACTAAATTATTTTACCTTTAATTTTTTGTTTCAAGCATTGAAATATTTTAGTAAGTTTATATTGATATCTAAACATTTTTTTTATTTGTCAAGTGGTTTGATTTCATCAAAGATTACACCAGACATGACTTGTGGCTTGAGATGTGACCCAGGGGCATCTAAGCCATCAAAATCACCTTGGGATCACACCCAGTTTAGGGCCACACCAACCCTTAACATGATTGAATTTTTTCCCACAAATTTTCAAACTGATGACTTTCACATCACTGAGTGACTTAACAGTACACCTTGTGGGCAATATTTAAACAATATTTAAGTTATTATATATTGAAATATTTATAACAGAAGTAACAATTTTTTTTCTTAGTTTTAATTACTTTATCTCTGTAAAGTTATATAAAAATATTATTTAACATAGACATCGAAATATTTTATCTATTACTCGAAGAGTGAAAGTGAAATATAAACAAGCGAGCGCAATGAGAAGACGATGACTAATTTTTTATAATGTTTTTAATTAAAACTAACCAAATATGTATAGTCATTTATGTTTTATTACAACGAACAATATTTTTCATTTGAATTATTTTTTTAAGGAGGGACAAGTGTGTAATATTCCGAAATGGGAAAAGCAGGAATATAGTGCAAAATGTTGGAACAATAATGCAAATCATCATATAAAATCCAGAGGCCAATATGGAGACCTTTCATATGTTACAACAACAATAAAATATGCATAAATAATGGGCCATAAGATACACAACAAGAAAGTACAAGCCTCCAATGGACAAAATCCCTCAAAACAGGTGATGCTTCTCTATATAAGAGATGGAAGTCTATTATAGCATTGTTTTAAAAGCTCTGCTACAGAAAATGATTATACATCAAATATAGGGCTGATATGTGCCTCAAAAGATAGATCCCATACAAATCTGAGAACTATAGAAACTTCTTTGAAGAACCCCTTAAGGTTTTTTAGCAAAACACCATGTACAAGATGGTATCTAGGCCCTAAGGCTGAAGATCCGCTGCAAAATATAGATCTGGAAAGTGTGGCTGATCTGATATGATAAATACAATAGCCTCCTCCAATAGATCCTCTAAATGAAAGGTAGATCCCTTTCAATAGAAAATCAACTCTCTAAATGGTGTGCCAATCCACCCTGCAACCCCTCCTATAGAAATAATGCAGATCTAGAAGTAATTTGCATTGTAGGGCTGAATAAAAGGTTGCCTTGATGCCAAGATCCAAAAATATTCTCAAGGGCCTTCCTTACTGTCCTCCCAATGGAAAGGAAGCCTCCTCCACTGAAAATGAGCAATGCAATGACCCAGATCTAGTCTCCACTTGCTGCAACCTGCAAAACAACAAAACCTTCAACAGGATTTGCGCTGTAAATGAAAGATGAAGCTTGGCCTTAGGTCTGATAGTGGACAATGTAGTACAAGACTCCTCCAAGAGCTTCTCAATGGAAGAGGTGGGATTCCCGATCAGGAACACCCTGTGCTAAACAACTCTCTATCTCAGCTAAACAACAAGAGAAATATATATGTCTAAACAGACCATATATTCAGAAATATTAATATGCCAAAACATAATTCATATGGTTGCCATGCTCTTCCTTTAAATAAGATATGAGCTTGCAAACCCTAAGCCCCATCCAATAATGGCACTACTTCCACACAAATCATCTCCATATAAAACTGCATTGTCTTTCATTGATGACCACTCTTCCATGACAGCAATGTTGATTTGGTCAATGTTGACCCAGTCAAGGTGATCCAACCCCTTTTCACACCAAAGGGTGCTCAATTAAGCTGCCAAGATCTATCTCTTTCACATTGGCATTGATTTATTTCATTATTAAGGAGAAATTTGGACCTCCATTGTCCTCTTATTTATAAAACAAATTAGCAAAAAAAAATTTAATATTCCAACTAGCTCATGGCTAATTGGGAATATTACAACGTGTTAACTCCAATTTGAGCATGGAAGGAATTACACATTACCCTCATACTGGATTGTAAAGAAAACCTGTTGGCTCAATTAATTTTAATCTTAATTATTTTATTTTTTACTTATTTTAATTTTAATATATCTTTTACTTATTTTAATTTTCATTAATTTATTTTTAGCTTAATGATATATATAATGTTAATTTGATAACGTTTTATAAATTTATTTTTTTATATATTATTATAAAATATAATTATGTATTTTTTTTCGAAATTATAATTTAATAATGTAATTAAAAAATAATAATTTTTTTCTTTTGAGAAATTAAAAAACATTTATAAATTTATAAATTATTATTATTTTAACAAACCTAATTTAAAAAAAATTAATTTAGTATTTTTAAAGTATGTTAAAAAAAATTTAATCTAAGTGGTGGAACCTTTCATTAATCAAAAGATATTACAATATCCAACCTATAACTGCGTTTTGGCATATGGTCTTAACTTGCCCCATGGAAAACTAGGTTTGTTGATCATCTATAAATAGAGTAACCAATCCAAAATTTTAACAAAATCAAAATTTTCAATCTCACAAAGGATTTTATATCAACATCAAAACATAAAAATATAACTAAATTCATTTGAAAACTAAGATTCACATGAATTTAGAGGGGTTGGATCTCTTGCGCTCCATCCTAGAGGGGCTAAAGTAGCAATGCAAGTGATGTGTCACTCAATTATAGCCAACCGACTATCCACTTTCTCCATGTAGAATCTCATGTTTCACTGCTCTCTCTTAAAATTTGTCAGGATAGCAAAATTATTATATTCATATTCTTTCCTCTCCATTAGGATCTTGCCCATTAGAGACTAAATTTTTCAATATAGAAAAAGGGCTTGAAGATATTGCTTCCTTATACTCCTGGTTGGTCCAGGGTCTGACACTAGTTTCCCAAACTCCTCCACAAACTTTGAATTAAGCATAAAATATATGTCTCTAGCTTCCAGCTCCTCCAAATTATGAAGTTCATTGCAGACATTAGCAGAGGTGGTTTCATGGAAGGATTACACTACTCCACTAGCTTGTGCTTGGTCCCGGTTGTGCTCCTATGGGTCCCAACCTTCTCCCCCACCCTTGCAGAACTGCATTCCCTAACATTGCATGGTGTCTAAATAGTCACCGTGAACCTTTGTATCTCCCCAAAATAACACACAAATATTTATGCCTAGGATGGTAGGACATCACACATCAAGAAATAATAGTTGTCCACTATTTCAAGCACAAAAGTATCCCCCTCAAAGACCCATGTTAATCCCCATTGGAACCCCAGACCGTGTGAACCAATAAGTACCACCCAATTCTACCACAAGCTTCTTCTGGTAATTGTTTCTCCAACTCCCAAGGGGTCCAAAGTATCATGACGCACCTCCAAAATAACAATAAGAAATAAATATTTTAGCATACTACCTTTATAAAAGTCATAGGGCAGTATTTCTATGATAAAAACCACTACACAACTTGACACTTCATAATAAATTACAAACATGACAATAGGAAAGGCTAGACCTATAGAAACATGACTCCTTCCAATAGCCTTGGGATAAAACCCTCCCACAAAAATAATCCATAAAACAATAGATTCTAGGATGTTGCTAGACTCACAATTCTAAGGGTGTTTCGCAGGATTGGGGAATTCCAAAGCCAGGGGAAAAGGAGTCGAGACCTCAGGCCGAACCCTTGAGTATTGGCTCCCAACAAAACAATAGCTAAAAATAACTAGGCCTAGGATTTTCCTCTCTGTATCTAGAAAACCCATCCCCTTTACAATTCAATCTTGACAAGAGTTGGTTGACCCAAAAAAATAACCAAATAGGAAATTAGCCAACTAAAAATATCAATAAACAAGCTAAAAAACCATGCATAATTCCAGACATAAGAATTCAAAAAAATGAAATGAGAACTCAAGAAAGGAAAAAATATTAATACCCATATGGAGGCATACCCAGGAGTCTGCATGAAAATGAGACTTCGATTCCTGGACGCTAGTGTGAGTGATCGTATCAAAGCCAAAGCTCCATTATCACTATTCAACTGAGGTTTGACCATCCATTGAAACCTTCAAAGCATAAAAATAACTCCACAACCTTTGCTGCGATACCTGAGAAATGAAACTCACAAATATTGACAATGACAAAGAGAAACTTGGCCTCCTGGCGTAACCAGTGCTAACCTCAAAGAATATCGATCATGCTATATGACCCTGTGGTCGAACACAACCTCATAACACTTTGCATGTGGCTTCCTGCATGGGGGTGGTCATGCCCCCCAAATATAATGTTGTTCATTCTTTATCAACCCAAGGTAGTGGGCATGGATCCCCACCAAGCTATTATTCCAATTATTAACCCCATTAAGGATTAAAATATGTTAAATTTGTTTTAATGGGTGTGGTGAATTTTATTATTGATTAATAAAAAAATATTTTTTTTCACAACTAGATATATTTATAAATATGATTTTAGGATTAACATAATTTGGGTCATCATAATTTTAATTGGGAACAAAACATAAATTTTGTTCAAACAATGTTAATACTCTAGTTGCTTCGAGAGATGCATTCTAGATGCATTCTACAACCCAGTATGACCTGATGTGTAAGTATGTCGGAATCCAAAAAAATACTAAAGAAAATAAAAAAATAAAATATAAATAATGTCCGCTTAAACAATGAATTACATAACCATATAAATAAACAATTAAAAATTCATTAGAAATAAATTTAAACAATATAAATTTAAAATATGAAGAAGTTTACAAACACTCAAAAATGAGATATGGTTTATAAATAAAAATATAAGTAAACCATAGGCATAGTAAATAAATAAAACCTCTTTTTATTCTTACTCACTAATTATCGTAAATAAATAAAAATATAAATAAACTAGAGGTATGGTAAATAAATAAAAACTCTTTTCATATTTACTCCATTAACCTCTTAATTATATTTACAAAAACTCAAAAAAGAGATTTTATTTAGGTGAAGCCTATGGGCCAAATAACATGGGACAAATTATTATTAATACCATGGGCCAAATACCATAGGCCAAATACCATATTTATAAAAGAGGTATGGTAAATAAATAAATATAAAATAAGTATAAAGAGGTAAGGTAAATAAGTAAAATATATCTAATAGGATTATAAATCAACATCTAATTATATACCAATCCTATGGGCCAAATACCATTGACCAAATAATTATTAATACCATCCAAAAAAAACATTATTAACCCTAACATTAATATTAAAATATTAATATTAATATTATTATTATTATTATAAATTTGGATTAATACAATATTAAATTTGTCATATATATATATATATATATATATATATATATATATATATATATATATATATATATATAAACTCTAGATATATATGGGAGGGAATAAAAAAGGCATATGATAGAGGTGGAGAAATAGGGGGAGTGACAAGGGAGAGATGGAGAAAAACTGAAGGAGAGGGGAGAGGAGGAATTAAGAGAGAGAGAGAAGAAGAGGAGTGAGAAAGGTATAAAAGGCTAAGAGAGGGAGAGGGAGACATAAAGATGGAGGTGGGAGAGAGAGAAGGATATAGGGAGGGATAAGGAGAGAGGATTGGAGGGTAGAGAGAGAGAGAGAGAGAGGAGAGGAGAGGAGGAGAGATGGAGGGATAGAGATATGGACTTGGAGGGGGAGAGAGGGAGGTAAGAAGAAAGACATATAGAGTGAGAACTGGAGAGGGAGGGAGTGACAAGGGAGAGATGGAGAGAAAGGGTGTACGCTTAGGGGTGAGATAAAGAGACATAGGAGTGATGGAGACAAGGGGGGAGAGAAATATAATGGGTGGGATATAGTAACATAGTTGGAAAGAGAGATAGTGTGATGGGGGAAGATAGAGGATTGGAAGGAAGAGAGAGAGAGAGAGAGAAAGGAGAAGGTAGTGATAGATAGATAGATTTGAGAAAGATAGTGTATGTTTTGGGGTTGATATAGAGAGACAGAGGGATATAGAGATACATATGGAAGGTGAAGAGAAAGAAGAGATAGATGGAGACAAGGAAGGATGGACAAAGAGATTGATAGATATGGAGTGAGAGAGAGTGTGTGTTTGGCGAGGTGATAAAATAGACAAAGAAGGAGAGATGGAGGGAGATATAGATATATATAGAGGGGGGAGAGAGGGAAGAATATTTCTTGCCCTATATACATTGATTTTAGTAAAAATGGTGATTTCTAATCCTATTTGATTGCTTTCACTGGGTGCATTGATTTTAGTGTAGATGTTGATTTCTAATGATATTTGATTACTTGGACTAGATGCATTGATTTCAATGTAGATGATTTCTAATCCTATTTGATTTCTTGGACTACATGCAAGAGAGAGAGAAGTAGAGGAGTGATAAAGGTAGATAAGGGTCAGAGAGGGAGAGGGAGACATAAATATGGAGGTGGGAGAGAGAGAAGGAGAGAGGATTGGAGGGTAGAAAGAGAGAGAGAAAGAGAGAGAGAGAGACAAAGAAGGGGGAAGGGAGAGGGAGTTAGGAGAGAAAGGGAGAGAGAGTAAGGATGAGAAGAGGAGGAGAGAGGGAGGGATAGAGAGATGGAGTTGGAGGGGGAGAGAGGGAGGGAAGAAGAAAGACATAAAGAGTGAGAAGTGGAGAGAGAGGGAGTAACAAGGGAGGTATGGATAGAATGCATGTATTTTAAGGGGGAGATAAATATACATAGAGGGATTGATGGAGACAAGGGGGGAAGATAAGGAGAGATAAGGAGAAAGGGAGGGATATAGTAACATAGTTGGAGAGAGAGATAGAGTGATGGGGGAAGAGAGAGGATTGAATGGAAAAGAAATATAGAGAGAGAGAGTTGGGGGGGGGGGGGGGGGGATAGAGGGAGGAAGGAGAGAAAGGGAGAGAGAGGAAGGACAAGAGAGAGGAATAGAGTGATGGGGGAAGAGAAAGGATTGTAGGTGGGAGAGAAAGAGTGTGTGTGTAAGTGAGTGATGTGGGAATAGAGAGGGCGGTAGGAGAGAAAGTGAGAGAGAGAAACGAAAAGAGAGGGGACTTGAAAGAGAGGAGGAGATAGGGAGGGATATAGAGATGGATTTGGATGGGGATAGAGGGAGGGAAGAAGAAAGACATAGAGAGTGAGTAGTGGAGAGAGAGAGAGGGTGACAAGGTATATATGGAGAGAGTGTGTATGTTTGGGGGTGAGATAAGAGACAAACAAGGAGATATGGAGAGAAGTGGGGAGAGAAGGAGTGAGATAGGCATATAGTAACAAAGTTGGAAGGTGAAGATAGATAGAGAGAGAGAGGTGGGAGAGAAAGGAAGAGAGAGAGTGAAGAGAGGTAGGGAAAGAGATATGGAGATGGAGGGGGAGAGAGAGGGAGGTAAGAATAAAGACATAGAGAGTGAAAGGTGGAGAGAGAGAGAGATAGAGAGAGGGAGTGATCAGGAATATGGAGTGAGAGGGAGGTAAGAATAAAGACACATAGGGAAAGGAGGAGAGAGAGAGAGAGAGGGAGTGATAAGGAAGATGAAGAGAGAGGGAGAGAGGATAGCAGGAGGGAAGAAAGATAGAAGCGGGGGAGAGGGAGGGAATGGGAAGAGATAGAGAGGGGGAGAGGAGGTGGGAGTGATAGATAGATATATTCGTGAAAGAGAGTGTAAGTTTTGGGGTCGATATATAGAGACAAAAGGAGGTAGAGATATATATGGAGGGTGAAGAGAAATAAGAGATAGAAGGAGAAAAGGATGGAGGGACAAGGAGATTAATATATATGGGGTGAGAGAGCGTGTGTGTTTGGCGGGGTGAGATAAAGAGACAAAGAAGGATATATGGAGGGAGATATAGATATAGATGGAGGGGGGAGAGAGGGAAGAATATTTGTTGCACTAGATGCATTAATTTTAGTGTAAATGGTGATTTCTAATCCTATTTGATTTCTTGCACTAGATGCATTGATTTTACTGTAGATGTTGATTTCTAATGATATTTTTTATGTGGACTAGATGCATTGATTTCAATGTAGATGATTTTTAGCTGTTGGAGCGGGGTCCCCTAAGTCCGAGCTTTGAAGACAATTTTGATATATTTTTGTAAAATATTTTGTAAGTTTAGTTGTGCGCAACACTGGTCAAGGGGATTTGGGGCGGGTCAAAGCCCCTCATGAGTTGTAATGGGTAAAAAGGTTAGAAAAAGGGGTTGCAAACCATAGTTTGCGGGCCTTAGATTATCGCAAGTTAAAAGTATAAATAGGAGTCTAAATCGAGTCAGATAAGTCAGTTTTTGGATAAGAATGAATTTTTGACGATAAATATGGCTGTGTTTTGATATTTTGTGCAGATTGGTTTGGGTGAAATGCTCTTGCTAGTTGTGTGCGCGAAGACCTTAGTCCTAATGTGTGCGGACCCCGTTGGTTGTCTATGCGGGTAAATTGAAGGTTGTGTAAGAAACATTTGAACTGTTTATGAATAAAGAATTGTTGTTGCTAATATATGAGTCTGAAATGCACATGTTTTTTACTTTATGATCGTTTCTGCATATTATTTTTGATTCCCGTGTTAAATGTGGTTAGATTGATAGTGAAACTCCTTATGGTTTTAGATGAATGGTTAGTGAATGGATCTAGTGCTATTGGTTTTTAATACTATCTCTTAAGAGCTATTACGTGGATTATAGACTCTGTTTTTGTTGGCATGTGTTGTCCTTGATGGCAACTTAATTGATGAAATGAGATGATTGGAAATATGATGCAAAGTGTTGTTCTTGATGGCAACCTATCTGATGAAGTTGTACTTGATGAACTTGTTAATGATGTAAATCTGATGTATCTACAATCAGTACAAAAGTTGCAGAAGAAATAATCTCCAGTATGTGCAAGAAGAATGTTAAATAAGGTATGTCACAAATCATATGCGGGTTTGTTTAGGGGAAGTCACGTATGCACGCAGAAAAGATCGTGCCAAGTCGCGTATGCATAATTGCACTCTAAATTTATAAAACCAGGGAACTTTACCATGATATTGACCCATTGTATTGAGCGCTTGATTGTCTAATTGATCCCACCAAGGAATACCATCAGAAGTGAAGTGGTTTTGGCTGATGGTATTGACAAAGGCTAAATATATTTAAGGAGAAGAATTTCATTGTGTAGTGAGTGTGCAAGATGTTTGGGTTTTAATGAATACTTCACTCTGAAGTTAATCTATATGGATGAACTATGTTCTTAATCGATAGATTTGAATCTTTGATGCACCTATGAATATGATGAAGGTTCAAAATCTCTAGATCTGGAAATGATGAATCTCTAGGATGATCTGAAAAGAGGTAATGGAGACCTGGCGCAAATCTGCTGAAGAAGTTGAAGAAATCTGGGTAAGTTCATAGATATGGTCTATTCTGCAAAGTTCATCTTTTATAGATCTATACGCATGTTCGTTTCATGGAAGGTACGTTTATACGCGGATATGTTTAAACAAAGGCGCGTATAAGCTGTTAGGATTTTTTTGAAAAGGTGCACAAATATATACGCGGGTTCGTTTCATTAAAAGCATGTATATACGCGATTCTGTTTAAATAAAAGCGCGTATGGTATCTGAAATGATGGTTGCTCAAAGATGATTGAGTTTCTGCACATCTATTCTAAAGTCTGGGCTATCTCTGATATTTAGGTTACAGTGGTTTCACTGTTCTGTTTGATGGAATGAAAAAGGATGTTTATTGATAAGTGAAGAATTGTGTTGAAGCTGTTTGATCCAGTTTGAAAATTGATGAAATGTGATCTACAGTGGATCTGAGGGTTGAAGCCTTCATTCTGAAAGTAGAAGCTTTCTGCCAGTAGAGGCTGGTGCTAATATTAGGGGGTAGTAGCTCCCTTCCAGGTGAGGCTGGTAAACGAGAGCAGGGGGTTGTTGCTCCCTTCCAGGAGAGGCTGGCAAACGAGAGAAGGTTGTAGCCTTCTACAGGTGGGTGCTTGCGTACTGGTATGAGTATGCGCCAGTACATGTTGTAAGAAGTTTTCTTAATAATAAAGATTGAAGACTGAGACGATGATAGCGGTGGTTTTCTCTCGAATTGGGTTTCCACCTAAAAATCTTGGTATTCATGTGTGTTGCTTATGTGTGATGATTGTTTTGTTCTTTCTGCACCTGTTTACTGTTTTCTAAACATCTGATGAATGAGTAATGCAATGATCTAAGTCAAGAACTAAATGCATAATTAGATCACTGGATATACGCGAGTTCTGTAAAGGATATCCGCGTATATACGCGAGTTTCCTTCAGGAAATTACCGTATGGGTTTCTACGAAAGAAATATCAAAGTTTTATTGTCTGCACTAAATACTGATTCACCCCCCCTCTCAGTATTTTTCCCAACAATTGGTATCGGAGCAGGTCCTTCTGAAAAGGGCTTAACCGCTAGAAGGAAGATCAAGCAAGATGAGCAATCAAGAGGGAACAGCATCTATCAAGCCTCCACTCTTCAACGGAAGTAATTTAATCTTCTGGAAAATAAGGATGAGATCCTATCTTCAGTCTATGGGAGCAGATATATGGGCCATTGTTGAACAAGGATATCAATATCCAGCTGCTATACCAACAGATCCAACTGAAAGGAAGGACTATGAATCAAATGCAAAGGCAGTCAATGCTCTAACCGGAAGTCTAACTGAATCTGAATTTGTCAAAGTCATGCAGCTGAATACAGCAAAGGAAATATGGGACAAAATCATTCTAAGTTATGAAGGTGATGAAAAGGTAAAAAGTGCAAAACTTCAAACTCTCAGAATTGAATATGAAAATTTAAAAATGCATAGTGATGAAAGTATTGCCAGTTTCTTTTTACGTCTTGATGATGTTGTAAATCATATGAGAAATCTGGGAGAAAAAATCACGGAATCTAATTTGGTTGAGAAAATCTTAAGATCGCTAACGGCAAAATTTGAATCAAAAGTCTCTGCTCTTGAAGAAAAACAGGATCTTCAAACTCTTACTGTGGTGCAACTTCATGGCATACTAACTGCATATGAAATGAGGAGAGGAGGACCATCTAAAATCAAAGAAGCTGTTTTTAAAGCTTCTAAAAAAGGAAAAGAAGTTCAAAAAGCAGAAGCATCAGAATATATCTCAGAAGAAGATGAGGCAAATTTTGTGAGAAGACTCCAACTAGGAACTGGAAGATTCAAAGGTAAGCTTCCTTTCAAATGTTTTGATTGTGGAAGAGTTGGTCATTATGCTGAAAAGTGTCCTTATAAAGAAACATCTGCTAAAGGGAAAGAAGTAGCAAGAAGGAATAAGAACCGATCTAGCACTAAGAAAAGTTACTATACTAATGAAGACAGTGATGGGTTATCTGATAGTGAGGAAGAATGTGAACAAGATCTTAGACTTCTCATGGCATTTGAATCTACAAAAGAAAAGGATACGTTTGTGGATGCTCTAGAGGACAATGATTTTCTTGAAGAAAAAAATCAACTCAAAATATGCTTAGAAGAATGTAAAATACTCTTAGAAGAAAGGAAAATAACCATAGAGACTCTGGAAAAGCAGTTTGAAGAAGCAAAGAAACACATTGAGAAATTAGAATGTGAAGTAGTAAGTGTAAGAAAATATTTTGAGAAAGAAAAGACTTTGAATCTTAGATTTTCTAAAGGATCTAAAACATTAGATGAGATTATCAAGGTTCAACATTATCCTCTTATAAAGACAGGTCTTGGATATACCGGAGAATCTTCTCAAGCTTCAGCACCAAATTATCTAAAAGCAGCTACAGCTAGTTTACTACATTCTGCCACTCAGCAAGGGAATAAAGAATCTTTACAGGTAAAGTATGATCATCTCAATTCAAGGAACACTAACAGGGATATCTTTCAAAGAAGCTACAACCAAAAGGTAAATTCAAATAGAATATTTCATGATCGCAGAAATTTCTACTTCAATGGACAATGTTTCTCATGTCACAATTTTGGTCATAAAGTTGTTCAATGTGTTGCATATAAAACCATCATGACAAGAGAAGCAAGAAATAAAAGGATGGATATTGAACCAAAGAAGAACACCTATAACAACTTTTCTCCTCTTCAAAATGAAGTTTAATGTGCTTATTGCAATAACTTTGGCCATGAAGAATCTGAATGCAGGAGAAAAGTCGAGCCAAAAGAATGTGTTCCTTCAAGCTCCAAAATGTGGAAAAAGAAGGAAATACAGGTTGAAAATTGTGGCATAGCTTTATTTGCAGAAGGTGAAGAAAATCAATGGTATGTTGATAGCGGATGCTCAAAACATATGACAAGTGACAAAAACAAACTTCATGCATATAATGCCCTAGAAAAGGAAAAGAATGTTACATTTGGAAATGATACACCTGCTGTCATTAAGGGAAAAGGGTCTGTTTTTCTAAAAGAAAAGGTGAAAGCTAATAATGTCATGTATGTGGATGGATTAAGACATAACCTGTTAAGTGTGAGTCAAATGCGTGATCAAGGAACTGAGGTTGTCTTTAGTTCAAAAGAATGTGTGGTACATGATCTTGATACTGGTAAAACAATTATAAAAGGAAAAAGAACTTCAAGCAGCCTGTATGTATTGAAGAACTGCAAAGATCAATGTTACTTGAGCAAATCTTTAGAGAATTGGCTATGGCATAGAAGGCTGGGGAATCTGAGCTTCTCTCAAATCATCAAATCAAGCAGACTTAAAGTTGTTCGTGGTCTTCCCAATATTACTATACCAGAGAGTATCATATGCAAATCTTGCCAATTCGGTAAACAGACTAGAGTACAATTTAATGCCAAGGAAGGTTCATCAAGTAGGCCTCTTGAACTCGTTCATACTGACATATGTGGACCTATGAGGAAAAAGTCACCACGTGGTGAAGAATACTATATCTTATTTATTGATGATTTCTCTAGAATGTGTTGGATTGGGTTGATTAAACACAAAGATGAAGCATTTGAAAAATTTCAGATCTTCAAAGCATTGGTGAAAAATGAATTAGATCTAAAAATTAAGTGTCTTAGATCTGATCGAGGAGGAGAATATACATCAAATGAATTCCTTGAATTTTGTGAACAACATGGCATAAAAAGAAAGTTCTCTGTAGCTGGCACTCCACAACAAAATGGCGTAGTAGAAAGAATGAATAGAACAATTCAACAAATGGCTAGAGCTATGCTTGATGATTCTGGAACACCTGACACTTTCTGGGGAGAAGCAACACATACAACAGCAAACATTCTCAACAAGGCACATGTTCGGGTAAATAGTGATAAAACTCCATATGAACTCTGGTATGGTAATTCTCCCTCTGTGAAGCATTTTAGAGTTTTTGGAAGTAAATGCTTTATCAAAAATAATGATGAAAAGCTTGGCAAGTTTGAACTTAGATCAGATGAAGGAATACTTATTGGTTACTCATCTACAAGAAGAGCATACAAATGTTACAATAAAAGGCTTCGAAATATTGTTGAATATATTGATGTTGTTATTGATGAGTCTCTTGCAGCCCCTAAAGAAGAAAAACAAACAACAGAAGAAGACGATGGTGACTTTTTTCCTTCTACATCAAATAGAAATGATATAGACAGTGGATCCAATGAAGAACCTGAAGATGATTTATCTGAAAAGGCTCCATCCAGATATGTTCAAAAGAATCATCCCGAATCTCAAATTTTGGGAGACAAGGAATCAGGTGTACAAACAAGGAGGACTCTTGTGGGATCTCCTAGCTATTTGGCATTTCTATCCACGATTGAACCACACAATGTCAATCAAGCTAGCAAAGATGAATGTTGGATTCATGCCATGAATGAAGAACTTGATCAAATTGAAAAGAACCACACTTGGGAATTGGTACCAAGACCACATGATAAAAATGTCATTGGAACCAAATGGATATTCAAGAACAAGCTAAATGAGAATGGGGACGTTATAAGAAACAAAGCTAGACTAGTTTGCAAAGGGCATACTCAACAAGAAGGTATAGACTTTGAAGAAACTTTTGCTCCTGTAGCTAGACTTGAAGCCATAAGAATGTTTCTTGCTTTTTCAAGTTTTCAACAAATAAAAGTTTATCAAATGGATGTTAAATCTGCATTTCTCAATGGTGATCTAGAAGAAGAAGTTTATATAGAACAACCGGAAGGATTCATTTTGGAAAATGATGAAAATCTTGTTTGTAGACTTAGAAAGGCCCTATATGGTCTCAAACAAGCTCCAAGGGCATGGTATTATCGTCTTGACAAATATCTTCATCAACAAGGATTTCTAAAGGGGTCTGCTGATAGCAATTTATACACAAAAGTTGAAAATGATAAACTATTGATTGTGGTTGTATATGTTGATGATATCATTTTTGGGAGTAACGAAGAATCTATGAGTCAAAAATTTGCTTCTGTCATGCAGTAAGAATTTGAAATGTCCTTACTTGGGGAACTAACATTCTTTCTTGGCTTACAAGTGCATCAAACTGCAGATGGTATATTCCTATCACAAGCAAAATATCTTAAGCAAATTCTAAAGAAGTATGGCATGGAAGAATGAAAACCTGTAAGTACACCAATGATAACCGGATGCAATCTCAGTTCTCATGATGATTCTCCCACGGTGAATCAACCAGAATACAGATCAATGATAGGAAGCCTACTTTATCTCACTGGGACTAGACCAGACATTATGCATGCAGTTGGGATTGTTGGACGATTCCAAGCTAATCCAAAAGAGTCTCACCTTCAGGCTATCAAAAGAATATTCAAATATCTACAAGGAACTCAAGACTTTGGTCTATGGTATCCAAAGAATGCCGATCTTACTCTTCATGCTTACACTGATGCAGATTGGGCTGGAAGTGTTGATGATCGGAAAAGCACTAGTGGTGGTGCATTCTATATGGGACCCCGGTTAGTATCTTGGTTCAGCAAGAAGAAAAATTATATTGCCTTATCTACAGCAGAAGCAGAATATGTGGCTGCCGCATCTTGTTGCACTCAACTCCTTTGGATGATGCAAACCTTACAAGATTTTCAAATAAAATGTACACCTCCTGTCCCCATTAAGTGTGACAATACAAGTGCCATCAGTATTTCAAAGAATCCTGTTATGCATTTGAAGACCAAGCACATTCCCATCAAGTATCACTTCTTACGTGAACAAGTGCTTGAACAAAAGGTGAAGTTGGAGTATGTTCCCTCCAAAGAACAAGTTGCTGATATCTGTACCAAACCTCTGCCCAGGGAAGCATTCGAATATCTAAGACAGAAGCTGGGAGTAGTCTCTGCCAGTCAAAAGAAAAAATCTACTTAAATTCAGAAGATTAAATTGGATACGCGGGTTTCCTGAAAGACAGTCGCGTATATACGCGAGTTCATACACAGAAAACCGCGTATGAGTGGTTGCTGACAATTTTTTCAGGGTCAGCATTTCTTCAGCACAAGCTGTGGTGCTGTTTGGTATCTCTGATGTGGTTTGGAGTCTCTGGTGGTATTTCAGCTCTTATATTTCTGTTTCATTCTCTATTGGGTGAAGATGCCTTGATGATTTGATGTTGAAAGTGTTCAGGATGCACAAGCAAAGGGGGAGCTTTGGTCATATGGAAAGGATGCATTGGATGCACAGCTTCAGGGGGAGCATTAGCCTTGCTGAGTATAATGCATTGTTGGCATTATGATGGTTCTGTAATATGATCTCTCTCTTGAGGTCTTTCTGGTATTGGTCATAAAAATTCATATTTGTAATTTGTTGAAAAGGTCATGTTGAGACCTATGATGTAAAATTGTAATTTTCAATCATGTAAGGACTTGTTCAAATTTGTAAACCCACTTTTTTGGGTAGTTGAGTCAAAATGTGTAAATCCACTTGGTTGGATCTTTGATGTAAGTATGAATCCTTGGTGATAGGAAAGGTCATAGAGTCATGTACTTCATTGAAAAATATGTTTGAAGACTCAGCTTGAACTTAGGGGGAGCATGGTAACTTCAGTGCACATCAGATCTACAACGCTCTTCTTTCTCATAATGGTTTTGATCCGCCCTTTGCCCTTGATGTCAAAGGGGGAGAATTACATGGTGTTTGAATAGGGGGAGATTATCATGGTATCTATCTGATGTGGTGATCAAACATCATCATGGTTGCCATCAAGTCCAAAGGGGGAGATTGTTGGCATGTGTTGTCCTTTATGGAAACTTAATTGATGAAATGAGATGATTGGAAATATGATGCAGAGAGTTGTCCTTGATGGCAACCTATCTGATGAACTTGTACTTGATGAACTTGTTAATGATGTAAATATGATGTATCTACAATCAGTACAGAAGTTGCAGAAGAAAGAATCTCCAGTATGTGCAAGAAGAATGTTAAATAAGGTATGTCACAAATCATACGTGAGTTTGTTTAGGGGAAGTCGCGTATGCACGCAGAAAATATCATGCCAAGTCAAGTATGCATAATTGCACTCTAAATTTATAAAACCAGGGGACTTTACCATGGTATTGACCCATTGTATTGAGTGCTTGATTGTCTAATTGATCCCACCCAGGAATACCATCGGAAGTGAAGTGTTTTGGCTCATGGTATTGACAAAGGCTAAATCTATTTAAGGAGAAGAATTTCATTGTGCAGTGAGTGTGCAAGATGTCTGGGTTTTAATGAATACTTCACTCTGAAGTTAATCTGTATGGATGAACTCTGTTCTTAATCGATAGATCTGAATCTTTGATGCACCTATGAATATGATGAAGGTTCAAAATCTCTAGATCTGGAAATGATGAATCTCTAGGATGATCTGAAAAGAGGTAATGAAGACCTGGCGCAAATCTGTTGAAGAAGTTGAAGAAATCTGGGTAAGTTCATAGATCTGGTCTGTTCTGCAAAGTTTATCTTTTATAGATCTATATGCAGGTTCGTTTCATGGAAGGTACGTGTATACGCGGATATGTTTAAACAAAGGTGCGTATGGGCTGTTAGGTTTTTTCTGAAAAGGTGCACAAATATATATGCGGGTTCGCTTCATTAAAAGCGCGTATATACACGGGTCTATTTAAATAAAAGCGCGTATGGTATCTGAACTGATGGTTGCTCAAAGCTGATTGAGTTTCTGCACATCTATTCTAAATTCTGGGCTATCTCTGATATTCAGGTTACAGTGGTTTCACTGTTCTGTTTGATGGAATGAAAAAGGATGTTTATTGATAAGTGAAGAATTGTGTTGAAGCTGTTTGATCTAGTTTGAAAATTGATGAAACGTGGTCTGTAGTGGATCTGAGGGTTGAAGCCTTCAGTCTGAAAGTAGAAGCTTTCTGCCAGTAGAGGCTGGTGCTAATATCAGGGGGTAGTAGCTCCCTTCCAGGTGAGGCTGGTAAACGAGAGCAGGGGGTTGTTGCTCCCTTCTAGGAGAGGATGGTAAATGAAAGACTGAGACGACGACAACGGTGGTTTTCTCCCGAATTTGGTTTCCACCTAAAAATCCTAGTATTCATGTGTGTTGCTTATGTGTGAAGATTGTTCTATTCTTTCTACACATGTTTAATGTTTTCTAAACATCTGATGAATGAGTAATGCAATGATCTAAGTCAAGAACTAAATGCATAATTAGATCACTGGATATACGCGAGTTGTCTTCATGAAAGTAGCGTATGGGTTTTTAAGAAAGAAATATCAAAGTTTTATTGTCTGCACTAAATACTGATTCATCCCCCCCCCCCCCTTTCAGTATTTTTCCCAACAGTTTTAGCTTACGCACAAGATATTATACATAATTGACCTTAATCTGTCTGTAAGGGTTTCTTGGTGAGGGCTTTTGTTGTAGAGTTCTGTTCATGTTTGTTTTAGATCTAAGGCCACCCGCATCATTTAAACCTCTCTCAGGGTGTGGAAAATTGGTTCCAGCACCCCCCCATACTACTTCGGGTGAAATTTGACTTGCGCAAGTAGGTCACTTCCGAAAGGGCCAGTAGTAAGAGGGTTTTTTTTGGTTAACCTCAACTCTGAACCTAGGTCAGGACCGCTCAAGCCAAGAAATGGTTCCATTGCCAAGACTGGGATCATTTTGAGAGAGCTTGGGTGATGTGGAAAGGTCACTGGCAGCCATTAAAGCCTGAACTAGAGGACTAGTTTGAAAAATAGATTTGGGAATTTTCCCTAAAAGAAAACAGAAGTAAGAATCTGTCTACTTAAGAGTGGAAGAACAAGTATATTTTCACAGAAGTGCATGAGATCTTCTTCGTGACCTTTGCGCACAAATTGTAGGAGCGGTTATCAATATTAGAAGAATTCCAAACCTATTGGAAGGACGATAAGGTCATGTAGTGGACCCCTGAATTGATCCAACAGTTGGAAAATGTTGATAATTCCATCAACCGGACTATAGATCACTGGGTTGACAGTGTCTTGGGTGGGTTTGTGATAGAATTTGCAGTAGATTAGTTTGTATCGTATTCTGAAGCTGAAAGAATATTTTTCAAGGGATTGAGAGTTAAATTCTCATGAAATTTGCCTATGCTGATTAAGATGCTATTAAATGGTATTTTGTGTAGCCACGCAGAGTGAATGACCCCTGATCAGATCGAAAGTACTATGCGCAGCAGAAAATATTATTGGACCAATCAGAGAGGGGACAGATCTGTATACAACCCTCTGAGAAATTCACCTGATCTATAAGGAATCGAGGCTATGCACGCTGAAGGTAGCCCTCCTACTACACCACCATTGAACTCGCACAGGGGTAAGACATCTCTTATCCCACCACCACCCCCACCTATGGAAGATATGGTTGCACATATGAAGATACCCACCTTTAAGGGTGTGGGGGATGAGGATATGGATTGATTTTGGTTTGTGGCCAATGTGGTGTGGATTGCACAAAATGTTAATACTGATACAGTCAAAAGAGCATAGTTGGTTATGGCATTTGAAGGTCGCGCTTTAGATTGGTTCATGGAATACATTTCTCAGAATGTAGATCCCACTGTTCAATAGATTAAGGATGCCCTGAAGCCACTGTTTTAGAAGCCAAAGTCATATTCGTAGTGCGTAATAGAACTAAAATATTTTAAGCAAGGGTTGAAGGAATCAATTTGGGAAGCTGACCAACGGCTGAAGAAAACCATCAGCGACGAAGGATTTTTTATGATGATAAGAAACATAAGGAATTTTTCATTTCCATGTTCTTGCCACATCCGCGTGGGCCTGTGGGTTAGAAAAATATTAATTTTGAGGAAGAAGCCCTGGAAATTGCTATGAAATTAGAAGTTGCACCTAGAGAAGATGCTCAAATTGGAGTGTCGCAAATTAGAAGCCAATTAGGATCTATGGAATTAGAAATTTAGAATTTACGCAAAGACCGGGGTAAATAAGCTAGCACATATGTCTGGCACATATGTTGTAAGGGTGTTGGCCACACCATAGATCAATGCCCTTTGTTTTCGAATTACCTACAAGCTGGGGGACCAAATCCAATGTGCCCTAGGAATGCTATTGGGCCTAGTACCCCCACACTATGGTGTGTTGATTTTATGGTGGTTGGATGACATGATACAGACCATTGCCCACGGTTAGGAGCCTATGTGCCAGAACTAAAGCAAGAATGGTGCAGATTTTGCTCCTAATTTGGTCACGATGAGCACCACTACCGAGTGCTTGACCTAATGATAGACAATGCTAACCTTTACAGAGTGCAGGCGACCCTTCGGCACCATCATCTCCCTCTGGATAGGGAGGATCCCCAGTAAGAGGATGGGGTGGGGGGAGAGGTGGAGGCGCAGATCACGGAAGAGGGAAATTAATTTGCTATAACTGTGGAGATGCTGGACACTATGCACATGACTGCCTGAACCCTGTTTGACAATCCTGCAGGTACTATAGGGAATTTTATCATGTAATTTAAGATTGTCGTGTGTTAATAGCTAAAATGTAGGAAAAACAACATATTCCTACGCAAAACAGACAAATGGTTAAAGATAAACCGCACAAAAATGGTCAAAGTGTAAATGTAATTACATGCAGTGGTGTTACCACCAGAGGGAATGAGGAAAAGGCTGATGCAGAGCCACTGATCAGAAAGGCATATGACAAGAAGGAAGGACTCAACCTGTAGAAATAAAAAGATATTTTCATTGAAGCGAGGAAGGATTTTGCTCCTGCAGGAGCATCCACATCAAAGTCTACCATGGAACCAAAGGTTGATGATGAAGTCAAACCATTTCTACAAGCCTGCTTTAAGCTAATGCGCAATTAGAGGGTAGTAGATAATCTCTAGGCCTTGATAGACAACTGCGCGAAAAAATAAGTGCTTCGAATAGAGACCAAGGTCGTGAATAATAATTATAAGCACAAGAAGAGAACTGGTCGGGAGATGTGCATGACTGTGCAGCTTAGAGAGTATTATATGGATCAAGTAATCTTGGATCTAGGGTCTGACACAAATGTTTTACCTAAGCATACCTGACAGAAGATGGGAGAACCAAAGTTGGAATGGTCCACCATTCAGCTACGCATGGCTAATCAGGAAAATATCATTCCACTTAGAAGGCTTCCACAAGTCATGGTAGACATTTTTGGAGTGAAGGTATGCAGGGATTTCCAAGTAATAAAAATTTTGGATGATGCAGACCCCTACCCTACGCTGTTAGGATTATATTGGGCCATTAACATGGGAGCCATCGTCATCTTGAACCGTAGAAGCATGATCTTTGAGAATGACAGTACGCGGGCGATATTCCCACTAGATCCAGTAGAAGGGGAACAATATATAGAGCTAGTATGTGAAGGAGATGATGTCTACCATATTTACAAACTAACTGCATAGAACGAAGATTGGATTAAACCTACAGCTGATGGGATGCTGAACTAGGAGAAGGATAGTTTGTGTTTCTCAAATTTGGATGGCGAGATGGAGAACTAGCAGAACCAGTTGCATGATGTATCTGTGTTGTGTTGCCTCAAGATCACCGAGAACTTCCAGCGCATCTCCTCAGAGGTAAGATAACTACCTTATTTTGATGGCTATGGTACTGTCAAAGTATTTCTGGAAGCACTAAAAAAGGTCATCCCAAAGGAATGAAGGTTTTGGGCGCTTGATTTGGCTATGCGCGCAACTCCAGCGCATTGGTGGGAGATGCACAGGGGAGATTTCCAGCACAGGGAGTAATGTAGAAAAATGATGCGCTACACTTTAAACCTTGATCTACCCCACCAACTGAGTTTTTCTATGGTCTGGGAGATCCACGCAAGAACCTGGCCATATGGATGGAGGTATGGGATGAAAAGACCTGTAATGAGTGGGTTCATAGGTTTATTCATTCGTTGGGGCTGGTACCCACCACCTAGTATCTAGAAGTTGAGCTACACTAAGGCACTCGCCACTGGACTGCAATGACTAAGGATTTCATGGAAACCTTTGGCTTGGTTGGGGGCTCTGTAATATCGCGTGTGTGGGTAGGGCCCATAGCCACGTGTCCAGGTCTATGTAATGAGGGGTGTTGTGCAAGGGCCCCCGCCCTTAGATGCTCTGGTGGGGTTAGGTCCACCCTTAACACCTTGGGATGCTGCCCTCACTAATAGTTTGAGCTTTTGGTGTAGTGGTTGGATCCACGTGGTATCAAAGCTGAGGTATCGAGGTCGAGACTCGTGGAGCATGGTGGGTTGTAATATCCTGTGTGTGGGTAGGGCCCGCAGCCACGTGTTCGGGCCTATGTAATGAGGGGTGTTGCGCAAGGGCCCTTGCCCTCAAATGCTCTGATGGGGTTAGGCCCACCCTAAACACCCTGGGATGCTGCCCTCACTAATAGTTCGATATTTTGGTGTAGTGGTTGGATCTACGCTGTAATGTTCCCAAAATTGGAACAACTACACTATTGGGAATATCTAAATATATTACCAATGTGGAGCTTCAGCAATATGTAAAACACCCCCAATGGAGCATCAGTGAATACATTAACACATAAAATACCAGATAATCCAAATAGCCATCATATTATATCATAGCAGCATAATATGTACAAATCCTTGAGGACATGATCACTCAAGCAAGGTACTGCAAGTCTCAAGAGAAATGTACATGAAAATATGAGGAGCACTGCTACATGAATAAAGCGCTAGGCTATAACTACACAATTTTATATGGAAAAACTATTGAAATGCATTTCAATACATAGATATGCAAATATATGGCTCATAGAATAATTGGGAGAGAATATTTAAGCTCCCAATCACTACCTCAAGTCAATTCTAGAAGGATTGGCTAAAATAAGCAAAAATGAAAAATGCTGGAGTTGCTGGGTAGCAGCAGTAACTCAAGGACTGGGAATAAGTGGAGAATAATGAATATGCTCCAATCAATAACAAGATCTTCTCCAATGGATCTCTAGAGTGAAAGGCTACTCCTTCCACCTAAGATCTCACCCTCCAAACTATCTGCTAATCCCTCACAGCAAATTCTCTCCAAGAATAACGCTATCTAAGAGAGGGACTACAATGCTAATGACGGTAAGTGGTTGGCCTGGTGCCAAATATGGTGGAATCTATTCATAGACCTCCCTTACTAATCTCCCAAGGGAATGGAAGCTCCCTCCTTTGGAAAAACTAGCCAAGGATGGTGTTGTCGAAAACCTCCCCAGCAACACCCAGCAACATTGCACAATCTCCAGCTAAAACTACACTAATGAAGAAGGATAATGCTTGACCTCAATGTTTGAATATGGGGAATGGAGTGAAATCCTCCAAGAGCTACTCAAGAAGGAGAGGAAATCCTAAACAGGAATTCCCCGACAATTCTTGCTAAATCCAGCAAGAGAATGCAGCAAGTCCAAAGGACTAAAGATGAATAATACTCGACATGAATCACAATGGCTATCATGCCCTCCTTTTAAAAAATGAGAGCTCCCTATCCATGGGTCCCACTCATGATAGATTCCTCATCAATAAACCTTCCCTCCTTTTCCACTGTGCTAGCCCACAAGATGCCTTCCATCTCCTACCACTGTGCAGTTTGACATGGTCAAACTTAACCTAGCCTTCCCACAAAAGTCTCCTTTCACACATGGAGGTGTGAAATCAAGCTCTATAAGTGATCCTCTTTCACACCAAGAGGATTTTAATTCCCTACTCATGAAATGAATGGGTCTCCTACCCATTTTTATTCATCTTCTATGTGAAAGTGGTAAAAATTAATGTTCCATAAAAGTGGGAACATTACAGTCCTCCCCTCTCAAAGATTTCTTGTCCTCAAGAAAATGCAAGGATAGACTGATTTATTTCCCCTTACGTCCCCTGTAGAATCCATGCATGATGAATTCTGCCAAGAAAAGGATGACATATCATCAATCAAGTGTCCAAGCTATCCCTCCAATCACATGCAATCTAGCTTTTGGTGAACATCCCCAAATAGCCATCATGTAGGAACAAATATCCATGGAGGAAATAATGAGCTGTATAAGGGTCTCCTCGAGGCATGAGATCTGATATAAAATGGGACTCATCATCCCCATATGAATCTCCCATCCCCAAGAAATCATCCATACAACATAAGTTGCCTCCCAACATGGCAACTCATAGAAATCTTTCTCCACCTCGAGCCCCAGAAATGAAGGTGGGCTAACAATCTAAATATGGAAAGCTTCAAAGCTTGCCCCATGCTATCCTCTCCTCCACTTATGATTAGTGTGGAGTGTTTGCTGATCAAGGGTTGCAAAAGTGTTTCCCTCAAGTGGAAAAATGAAGAGTAATCCTCCAAGGACCTCCCCTCCATCAATGAAGAACAAGTTGGCCCAAGACACTTCATCCATGATGAATAGGACATGATCATCATAGAATATCCCAGTGACATGTTTGTTGTAGCTCATACCATGTGCAGCAATGTACAAACAATGTCTCATAGGGCTACAACGCAACCTCACCCACTGCAGTTGCATAAAATAACATGGCAAGCATTGTACAGAAAATATCACCTCTACTACTGAATAGTAAATAGATGAGTGAACCAGAAATACAAGATCAAATACATGCCCATATATATAAAATGGATGGATATCATCATCAAACTTATGGCCCACCTCAAAATAAGGAAAATAGGTGGTTGTGGTGGCCTTGTCTCCCCTCATGTCCCCATTAGAACATGCAATACATAAAATTTGGGAATCATCTCCCCTCAATGACACATTCAACCCTTGTGTCCTACTTAGAACCATGCCTCCCATCAACATACCAGTAACATCAACAAGGGAGATCATGATCAGCAACAAAATATGGGGACCACTGGTGGTTTCATGTGGTGCTTGGAGGTACCAATAGTCTCCCAAGTGGATGCAACGCAGTTTTGAAAATTGTTGTCTCAGAAATGTACAAGGAAAAATGTTTTGAAATACAATGCTAATCATATGAATTAGCTGAGCATGTGTGGAGTGGAAAAACATTTGCCCAAGGCCATGTGTAAGATGGTTGTCCCCATCATATGGTTTGGCCCAATTTTTCTCATGGAGCAACATGAAAAATTTTCCCCTTTGAGGAGCCATGTACTGCAACATAATGATAAGAGTATGCAAATCAGCAAATGAAAATACAAGGCTCTTACCATAGGCTGGAAGTAAGATGATATATGGATCCATGTGTGTGACCCTGCTCCCAAGTGACAGCACTGTGAGCTCATGCAATAAGGTTCTTGTCCATGCCAATCTTTGTCTGTTGACATGCTCCTTGTCAAAGACTCCTCCAGTGATGTTTTTGTAGATATGAAGCACCTCCCAAGATGGAAATTCCTCCTTATTAGCCCAAACCAAGAAGTAGTCCCTTTGCACTATGAGAGTGCCCTCCTCTACTCCGGCAACACCATACATCATGTGAGAGCAAATCTGCCTGTGCTCTCTCCAAGATAGCTCAAGCAACCCCAAGTGCTTGCTGCCTCCTCATGCTCACATCATGTAACTCATGTTATGGAGGTATCATGACTGATATGTATACCATGTCAGCACCATGTACCCCTACTCCTTACTTCTCAATGATGTAAAAATCCTGCCACCTCTTCTCCATTCCCATCCTCCTGAAAAGAAGATACACCAAGTGATGGCCAAACTCCTTCAAGAGGAGCCAATGCAGCCAAGCCTCTTGCTGCCTGGTATCATATATTTTCAAGTGGCAAATCAGAATCTTTCTCCTCATCCACACCCACTCAACTCCTTGTGGATATCTTCTTCTCTTCTCTCCATTGGTTTCCCTCTCATGAAGATCACCATTCTCCCAAGCCATATTTTCCCCTTTGCATTTCATGAAAGTTTGAAATGTAGCTCTTTGGAGACCTTCTAGAGAATATCTCTCACCCATGACTATGTTGGATCCATGAGGACCCAAATGTGATGGAGGTAATATCTCCTCTCCACCCATGTTTAACAACACTGCTAATTCCTCCAATGGTGTAGCA
Organism: Pinus albicaulis; assembly: GCA_034641835.2. Lineage (NCBI taxonomy): Eukaryota > Viridiplantae > Streptophyta > Pinopsida > Pinales > Pinaceae > Pinus > Pinus albicaulis. The sequence continues at coordinate 170,806,768 of CM076569.1, forward strand.
GTTGTTTCAATCTCCGGTTCAAGACTTGTTTCATTGTTTTTCATAGGAGTGTCATGGTGTGTTTCATCCTCCAATTGTTCACATCCCAACCTCAATGGTTGAATGTAACTCCTCAAATAAGCATGAGGATGGTGGTTTAATTCCTCCTTTCACATCGCAATGCAACCAAGATGCTCTAAAATAGTAGAGTGTTTTGATTCCTGGACTTTAAAAGATGAGTTCCCACATTCTTTTAAATGTTCTTCTGAAATAAAAAGTGGGAATCTAATCATACCTTGATGGATCCTGGGATATCCTTGTGTGCCTACAATGGCTTTCCTTTTCAATGCAATGGTTTCTTCCTCTGTATATATAGAAGGCTACTCCTTCAAATCTGCAGCAGCGTTGGTGCAATCCTCTTTCCATGGTGGTGTGAGCCTTTCCTCCTTTTTTCTCTCCCCATCAAAGGTTCTGATTAACCTTTGAGAAAATTCTGCAAAAGAACTCACCCTTGAATGGACCAAGGGTTTGAACCACCGAACAGAGGCTTCATCCTCCACGTGCAGCGCTGCAATCTCCACTGCTTCTTTCTCTACCACTAGATGTATCAGAAAAAATGCCTCCAGCTTCCTCACCCAAGCTCTTGCTGAAGTATCCCCATCAAATGTAGACAATAGGAACCTATTGCCTCTGATTTCATTTCTATTACAGGGCATTCTCTCCTCCTTCTGCTGAATAAACTGTGGGAATGTTGTAATTCTCCTGAATGCCATAGAGTGAGATTTATATTCACCCAGGTACTTACTTAAGATCTAATGATCCAAGTATCCTCCATGCCTATCTTCCTTGCCTTCATGAGAATAGGAAATGCATAGACCTTCATCTTCTTCTCTTTGCTTTTCCTCCTTGGGGAGGCTCTTATTTGTTCTAAAAATAGATGAGAGCAAGCTCATCTTCTTCATCATCTCCTTCTAATATTGAACTCACAGACTGTGCCAAGTTCGATGCTCTGATACCACTGTAATGTTCCCAAAATTGAAACAGCTACACTATTGGGAATATCTAAAGATATTACCAATGTGGAGCTTCAGCAATATGTAAAACACCCCCAATGGAGCAGCAGTGAATACATTAATACATAAAATACCGGAGAATCCAAATAGCCATCATATTATATCATAGCAGCATAATATGTACAAATCCTTGAGGACATGATCACTCAAGTAAGGCACTACAAGTCTCAAGAGAAATGTACATGAAAATATGAGGAGCACTACTACATGAATAAAGCCCTAGGCTATAAATACACAGCTTTATATGGAAAAAATACTGAAACACATGTCAATACATAGATATGCAAATATATGGCTCATACAATCATTGGGAGAGAAGATCTAAGCTCCCAATCACTACCTCAAGTCAATCCTAGAAGGATTGGCTAAAATAAGCAAAACTGCAAAATGTCGGAGTTGTTGGGTAGCAGCAGCAACTTAAGAACTGGGAATAAGTGGAGAAGGTTGAAGATGCTCCAATAAATAACAAGATCTTCTCTAATGGATCTCTAGAGTGAAAGGCTTCTCCTTCCACCTAAGATCTCACCCTCCAAACTATCTGCTAATCCATCACAGCAAATGCTCTCCAAGAATGACACTGTCTAAGAGAGGGACTGCGCTGCTAATGATGGTAAGTGGTTGGCCTGGTGCCAAATATGGTGGAATCTATTCATAGACCTCCCTTACTGATCTCCCAAGGGAATGGAAGCTCCCTCCTTTGGAAAAACTAGCCAAGGATGGTGTTGTAGAAAACCTCCCCAGCAACACCCAGCAACACTGCACAATCTCCAACTGAAACTACGCTGATGAAGAAGGATGATGCTTGACCTTAATTTTTGAATATGGGGAATGGAGTGAAATCCTCCAAGAGCTACTCAAGAAGGAGAGGAAATCCTAAACAGGAATTCCTCGAAAATTCTTGCTAAATACAGCAAGAGAATGCAACAAGTCCAAAGGACCAAAGATGAATAATACTGGACATGAATCACAATGGCTACCTTGCCCTCCTTTTAAACAATGAGAGCTCCCTCTCCATGGATCCCACTCATGATAGCTTCCTCATCAAGAAACCTTCCCTCCTTTTCCACTTATCTAGCCCACAAGATGCCTTCCATATACTACCACTGCGCATTTTGACTTGGTCAAACTTGACCTAGCCTTCCCGCAAAAGTCTCCTTTCACACATGGAGGTGTGAAATCCAGCTCTATAAGTGATCCTTTTTCACACCAAGAGGATTTTTATTCCCTACTCATGAAATGAATGGGTCTCCTACCCATTTTTATTCATCTTCCATGTGAAAGTGGCAAACATTAATGTTCCATAAAAGTGGGAACATTACAGGCTCAGAGAAATTGGATGAAGCCTTGTAGAACATAGATGCCCTTATCTTTGACAAATCCCAACCCCGAAAGGAATGTGTTGCCGCGGCCTGGGATGCGTAGATGCAAGACATCATCAACTACAAGAACTTATCAATAGAGGATAATAAAGATGACCCAAGGAATGTTAAAAATCTTGAATATGAAGGAGAGCATGCAGTTGTAGGACATGCATTAGGAATGGTAGATGTAACTAAACCTTTGAAATTGAAGGAAGTCAACATTGGGATAGAAGAGTAGCCCAGGTTGGAAAAAATTGGGGACTACTTGGATGATGATAAAATAGGAAATATTGCGGAGCTACTGATAGAGTATCAAGGTCTATTTCCTACAAAGTTTTCTGAGCTCAAGGGAGTTGTAGGGGACCTGGGTATTATGAAAATCACATTGAAGTCGTATGTGCACCCTGTCAAGTAGCGACCATATCAATTGAATCCAAATATAAGAAGAAAGTAAAGGAGGAGTTAGAGAAGATGGTGGTCGCAGGCATCATTGAGCTTGTAGATTAGTATGATTAGGTAAGCCCAATGGTGGTTCAAGAGAAGAAGACCAAAGGAGAGATAAGGATTTGTGTAGATCTGCGCAAGCTGAATGATGTCTGTGTGCACGAACCCTTCCTTACTTCGTTTTCTGATGAAATCCTGGATAATGTAGGGGGAGAAGAAGCTTATTCATTTACTCATGGATTTTTGAGGTATCATCAGATTAGAATTGCGCCTGAAGACTGCAGCAAGACCAGCTTCTTGACATAATGGGGATTTTTCTAGTATACTGCCATGCCTTTTGGATTGAAAAATGCACCTGCGATCTTCTCGCATGTGGTCATGGCTATGTTCAAATAATTCATGCATAGATTCTTGGAGGTATATTTTGATTATTGGAAAATATTTTAATTGGTCAAGAAACATGTGTCAAACTTGCGCATGATGCTTAACACTTGTAGGAAGCACCATATTTCTCTTAACTTGAAGAAATGTATATTCTGCGTGCCTTTTGGAATTTTGTTAGAGCATATAGTATGCCAACAAGGATTTATGATAGACCCAACCAAGATAGCAGCTATCATCAACCTAGAAGTTCCTACTAATGAGAAACAACTGCGCTCCATCCCAGGACACATTAGTTATTATAGTAAATTCATTAAAGGGTATGCTCTGACCACTGCGCCGATGGAGAAGTTGCTAAAGAAAGATGTATCATTTTTCTGGGATGAAGAATGTCAAAAGAGATTTGAGCTGCTAAAGGAGAAAATGGTCACTGTACCTATCTTGATATTCCCATACTGGTCTAAGGTTTTTCATGTTTATGTGGATGCATTTGGTATAGCACTTGGGGATGTTTTAGCACAACCAGGAGAAGGAGAAATTGGTCACCCTATTGCTTTTTCTAGTAGGAAGCTCTCTAGTGCAGAGTGAAACTACTCAAACACAGAGAGGGAGGGATTGGCCATGGTGTATGCACTGCAAAAATACAGGCACTATCTACTAGGAGGGAATTTAAAACTGTTTACTGACCATTCTGGTTTAAAATACTTGGTCAATAAGCCTGTGTTCGGGGGGAATATCTGTCGATTATTGCTGCTCTTTCAGGAGTATTATTTTGAGATTATTGTGAAACCTTGAAGAATGAATGCCAGACCTAATCATCTGTCCCAGATCGGTAATGGGGAAGAGCCAACTAGTTTGGAGTAGGGGTTACCCAATGCACAAATCTTTTCTATCAAGGTGGTTGATGATCACTTTGCTAATATTATTCACCTCTTGACCACTGGAAGCACGCCTGTTGAATATTCAGTACAATAGAAGGAGTTGGTGGCATGTGCAACTGATTTTACTTTGATTGCGGGTCAATTGTATAAGTTAGGAGCAGATGAAATATTGAGAAGATATGTGTTGGAACATGAAAGGCAAGATATATTGGCTAAGGCTCATGGAGGGGTGGCAGGAGGTCACTATGCTTGAAAAGCCACTGCACAGAAGGTGTTACATGCTGGGTTATGGTGGCCTATGCTATGGAGGGATGCACATGCATATTAGCAAGCCTGTGATGCATGTCATAGGATAGGGAAAGACCTCACGTAGAGATAAAATTCCCTGCAACCACAGATGGCCTTAAAGGAATTTGATCAATGGGCTATATATTTTGTTTGACCAATCAACCCTCCAGGGAAGAAGAGTGGAGCGCGCTATATCATTACTGCAACTGATTATGTAACCAGATGGGCAGAGGCGAAGGTAATTAAAGACTGCATTGCAGATATTGCTGCACACTTCATCTTTGAACACATTGTGACCAGATTTGGATGCCCAAAGACTTTTATGAGTGATAGAGGTACACACTTTGTTAAAGAAACTATTTAAGCTTTGATAGAGGAATTTTGGATCCATCACAAGAAGAGTACCCCTTATAACCCACAAGAAAATGGTGCAGTATAATATTTCAAAACAATATTGGACAACGCACTCACAAATATCTATAATGCAGAGCAGAATGATTGGGACGTGCACATCCCTTTTGTGTTATGGGCTTATAGGACCACATGCAATAAGTTGAGGGGGAAAACACCTTTCAGGATGGTCTATGGGCAGGAAGCAATCATGCCAATGGGATATATTGTCCCAAGCATGCGCATCGTAGCTTTCACTAATATGGACGAGCCTGACATTATGGAGGAATGGTTGGCGCAACTCGTTGCCTTAGAAAAGTATCTGTTCATTGATAGCTATCATCAGCAAGTACAGAAGGCGCGCAGAAAAGCCTAGCATGATAGGCACATTAGGTAGAAGGTGTTCAAGGAGAAAGACTTGGTCTTGTTATATGATAGTCAGTTTGCGTGCCACCTAGGGAAGTTCAGAAAGAATTGGTTGGGGCCATATATTGTGAAGGAAATCAGTGATGGCAGTGTGGTGTGCTTGGCCACACTGCGTGGTGAGAATCTTCTTGGGTATTTCAATGGAAGCCATCTAAACCCATATAGAGAAAATTCGGTGCTGACCAAATGACTATATGGCCGGAGCATTAGAATCAAAGGGTCTACGTGCTGCACAGAGGGAAGGCGTAGACAGGTGCGACAGAAGCACAAGGGTAATGCGTAGGTGCAGAAAATAGTCGTTGGAATAGTGAAACTGGGTGAAAAAGTAATTTTACCATTGGTTGGAGCGATTTTTCACAATTAATGAGGCGATCTTGGAGGATTTTTATCGTTTTTATGGAGGTAAGTGGAAATTAATGACAATCCAACCATTTTTACCTTGGAAGGCTTATAAAAGGAAGGGCGCGGTCATAATTGGTTCCTTTGCTTTCTGAGTATTTTGCGCCCTAATATTATCTGTGATTTCTACCATAACGATGTCTGTGAGCCCCGTATGTTTGGCTGAGAAACTCCATTTGATATTAGTAATCCAGAGTTTATCTTCCAACCAAGAATGACAACCACCAACCCTACAGAGGAGCACTCTACGCCCCTCGCTGCATCAACTGAACTGGGATCGGATGACGTTTGGGAGGTGATCCCTAAGGTGGAAGAAGTCATGTCGACACCGGCTAACGGAAAAGGGAAAATTTCAAATTGGGCTTCCTCGAACCCATGCACCTTTCATTGGAATGTGACGTCCCCATGGTAGGCCACGAAGGATTGGTCCCCCATCGGTGATCCATCAAAGCGACCAATGAGTGCCACAGAGGAGGCCATGTTTTTTGAACCCATCTCTTGGTGGCTGCCATATTTCGAGCTGAGCAAGCCCTTTGTGCATGCACCGAAGAATATAGATACAGTATGAGAATACCTCTAGATGCCCTTGATCCCGCAGGATGTTCCCCTTGCTGGTGATATGTTCGGCAAAATCCTAAGTATTAAGTTTGATGACCATGATTTGGAAAATGTATAAACGTTCCCAGAGCTCGCACCAGAGAATTATTTATAATGAGTTTTGTACGAAGAGGTGCCGAAGGTTGAGCCAATGCCTTGGGTGCGCAGGCCTGAACAACGCCAGAATCCTAAATCTGCTAAGGATTATGCATTTTGGAAGATACCAAATCACCAACATATGTGTGCACTAGCTTATAGCCTTAGTCTATGAGGGCTACCTGTGGATTCAAGGAAGAATTCTGATAGACATCACGCTGATCCATCAGATCATCGACCTTCCTAAGAAGGGGTCTCATCCGATGACGGGATTTGGAAAATGTAATGAGCTTAAGGTGGTGACATACGTAAAGATGAAATACAAGGTGGGGAGGGACAAAATGGGATTCCTAGTTCAGACCATTGCTAACCCGATAGTGCGCCTGGGCACTCTAGTCCTCGGGTGTAAATTAATGAGAAAATGTCGACCAAAGGTGATCTCGACGCACGTCATTGATTTGGCGGGGCAATGCGAGAAAGGGGTAAGTTATAATTGGTCCTAGTATATTTGTGAATATTTTTTGGATAATGTGCGTGAGGCACAGGAGCTAGGTAAATAGTTCTGCTACTCTTGGCTATTGTTTCTCATCGTGCTCGTAGCATGGGAGACTCCGGCAGATACAGTCCTCCTTGAGATAGAGTCAGGCATATGCGAAGGGGCACGCTATGCCAATTTGTGGGATTCCCCCGATCCTTAGTGTGTCAAGGAAATAAGATCTTCTGGGTACTTTTTGAAGGCACGTTGGCTACTTCCATCCATTCCCAACCCAAACTATCCCTATAGGTATATGAGAAGTAAAATAGCATCGATGAATTCCAAGTAACCATGCACAATGTGTAGATCAGGGCGCACAAGGACCCTGCATGGTATACCTTTCCATTCATGGTAATGGAAGAATAAGTTGACTAGGTCGTGGCAACTTGGTCGAACGTGTGGAAATTTGGGCTCGGCTCCACCCATCCCATTACGCCATATACATCAGGAAAAGAGACAGCTCCGAAGGAAACGAAGAAATAAACTAAGCTATGCATTGAGAAATAGGTAGGAACATGTGCTGAGAAGACTGGCAAGAAGGACTCTGAAGAAAAAGTGGAGAAGGAGCCTAAAATAGAAAAATATAAAGAGCATGATCAGGGAGGTGAGCATGATGTGGACCCCAGAGGTTTAGATGGGCTAAACGAGGATGGTGCTGAATATCCGTGTATCACCAAGAGAGGCGCAGAAGCTTCAAAATGCCCACACAAAAAGTGAAAGGGGTCCAAGGCTAGGGGAGATGAACATGTCACTTTGACAGAAGAGGATGGTCTCGATAAGATCTCGGACGCCATCGCTTCTGTGTCTGAGGACAGATGGACTGCCATGGAGGAGTAGTATAAGGCTGCGGTGGAGGCCTCGCAATCAGGATTGCAGGTGTTACAACTGAAGACAAAAACTTTACAAGTGAGTGTGGATCAAGCGAGGTTGGTAAAATTGAGCCTGCCAACCACCACGATCATCACAACGTCTAAGAGAAGAATCTGCCCCTTCCCGGGCATAGCCGTGACATTGGAACAACTAGATTTGTACGCGCAGGTGTAAAGCTACCTTGAGGTCAGCATTGACCTTGCAAAGCTACCCAGTGGAAAGCTACATGATCTCCACATATTTATTTCCATCGAGTTGCAACACAGGGAGGCGCGCACATAGTTGCAACTAAGTGAAGCCAAGCAGACTGTAGCTACAAAAACAATAGAATTGATCCAGGCACAAATAGTGCATCAGGCGACCATGGCTCAGCATGGAATTGGAGAACCTGATTGACGGATTGTACGGAGAGATTCTATAAGTAGTCATCCCCACATCCATCATGCCGCAAGTGAATATTGAAAGCCTGGTTATCGCACTCAAGGCTTCTAGATCTGAAATACAGATGGTGAAGGTGAAATTTGAACATCAAATTGCTGCATTGCAGGCTAAGCTATAGCGTGAGACTCCCCCAGAGGTGCGCACACAGCGGTCCACCCTAGTTAAAGACGCATCTGCAAGTATTTCAGCCAATATCAAGAAGGGCTTAGAGATGCTAAAGACCGCCATGGGATTGTGGACTTTTGTGCAAACAGAGCCACTTGTCAAAAATATTACCTAGGAGCTGCGTGCCAAAGATTCGGAGTTTGATGATATGCAAGAGGCCTTGCCCATGTTCATTTCTACCCAGCGCATGGCCCGCCTTTAAACCAGTCAGGCACTACGAGATGAAGTCGAGGAGATTCGCCGAAAGAAGAAGATTATCATTGATCACATGAAGCTATGGGCGGACGAGGCAATGAAGTTTTCTCAGGACTTGGATGTTGTAGTAAGGAACCTCAATCAGACCTTGTAGAGTGTCACCTTGGCCGCAGAAGGGATGAATTCAGAGAAACTAGTAGAGACCTTGCAGAGCACATCGGACTTGAGTGTGGGTGTCTTGGCGCCCTCTACTGCTGCTATTGAAGAGCTCCAGAAAAATATGAAGAACCCAATGTCATTATGACTCAGGATGAGTCACAAGATTATGTTAGGGGCCTGTTGGAGCAGGGTCCCCTAAGTCCGTGCTTTGAAGACAATTTTGATATATTTTTGTAAAATATTTTGTAAGTTTAGTCGTGCGCAACACAAGTCAAGGGGCTTTGGGGCGGGTCAAATCCCCTCATGAGTTGTAATGGTTAAAAAGGGTAGAACAATGAGCTGCAAACCACAGTTTGTGGACCTTATATTAGCACAGGCTAAAAGTATAAATAGGAGTCTAGATCGAGTCAGATAAGTCATTTTTTGGATAAGAATGAATGTTTGATGATAGATCTGGATGTTTTTTGATATTTTGTGCGGGTTGGTTAGGGTGAAAGGCTCCTACTAGCTATGTGCACGGAGACCTTACTCCTGTTGTGTGTGGACCCCGCTGGCTATGTGCGCGAGTAAACTGAAGGTTGTGTAAGAAAGATTTGAACTTTTTACGAATATAGAACCGTTGTTGCTAATATCTGAGTATGAAATGCATCATTTTTTTACTTTATGATCATTTTTGCATATTATTTCTGATTCTTGTGTTAACTGTGGTTAGATCGATAGCGCATTTGCTTCTGGTTTTAGATGAATGGTTACTGAATGGATATAGTGCTATTAGGTTTGAATACTATCTGTTAAGAGCTATTACGTGGATTATAGACTCTGTTTTAGCTTGCGCGCAAGATATTTTGCATAATTGACCTAAATCTGTCCATAAGGATTTCCTGGTTAGGGCTTTTGTTGCAGAGGTTTGTTCATGGTTGTTTTAGATCTAAGGTCACCCACATCATTTAAATCTCTCTCAGGGTGTGGAAACCTGGTTCCAGCACCCCCCATACTGCTTCGGGTGAGACTTTGACTTGCGCAAGCAGGTCACTGCAGAAAGGGCTAGTAGTAAAAGGGTTTTGTTAGTTAACCTCAACTCCAAACCTAGGTCAAGACCCCTCAAGCCAACAATAATAATATTTTATTTCTTGCACAAAATGCATTTATTTCATTGTATATTGTCATTTCTAATCATATTTCTCTCAATAGATGCATTAATTTCAATGTAGATGTTGATTTCTAATTATATTTGATTGCTTGCACTAGATGCATTGATTTTAATGTAGATGATTTCTAACCCTATTTAATTGATTGCACTAAATGCATTGATTTTAGTGTAGATGGTGATTTATAATCCTATTTGATTGCTTGCACTAGATGCATTTATTTAGGTGTAGATGTTGGTATCTAATCCCATTTTCTTACTTGCACTAAATGCATTGGTTTGAGTGTAGATGTTGATTTCTAATCCTATTTGATTACTTGCATTAGATGCATTGATTTCAGTGTAGATGTTGTTTTCTAATATTATTTGATTTCTTGCATTAGATGCATTGATTTCAGTGTATATGTTGATTTTTTATTTGATGTATAATGTTGCATTAATTTTAAACTCATTGGATTCATAGTGTGCATTGATTTAAGTGCAAGAAGAAAAAATTATTGACAATGTACATTGATTTTTTTGTTATAATAATTAAAAGTATTAATATTGGAGATCAAGAGGGACAAGGTAGATGTTTACTACAACAACTCGAGCTAAATACTTAAATGGTTTATGATTCCAACTTTCCTTTTCATATAATCTATATGAAAAGAGGGAAAAACAAACAAGGGTGAAAATAAGAACAATAGAAAAAAATAGTTTGAGATTGATCACTGTTGTGGATCATTATCTACATATCCTTTTTATTTTTCATTTTGAAGTTTGAAAAAGAAAAATTTAAAAAAATATATAAGAATTCGAAAATATACTATAGTATGAGGTTTTTAATACTCTGGCATAAAAAACAGAAATGCAATGTATTTTCATTTTTATTCATGTACACGAAGTGGGAATTAACCTTAGGTTGATATATATATGTATTAAGGTTAAAGCCCAAGCAGCTTCCGGAGCGGAAGTCACCATCATGCAAAGAAGCTTATGGATATGCAATTGCGGGGGGTCAACTAGCCCGTCGGTTATCAAATCCCGACCCCCCGCAGTTGACCGGTCAGATCTCAGAAATCTGCTAATCGACGGTTCTGATTAATTACGGGGGGTATGGGTAGGAACTCTCCGCCGTACTCACAGACCCCCCGCATGACGTCATCTGTCGAGGTGGAAAGCAAGTTGTCATTCACGGTTAACTGTCTTTCCACGTCACTCTTGCATTTATTATGGTTTCCGTAGTCTATAAAAGCGGTTTTTCCATCCTATTGTGATTTTTTTGTGACTGTTTGCCCTGTTTAACCGCATCCCGCCACCTTTGCGCTATTCATTACCTCGCGAATTGCTTTCAAATTCCTGTCAGTAATGGCCAAGCGAGCATCCTTGTCTGGTTTATCAAGTCTCAGTCCCCTCCTAGATAGCGAGAAAGATGTTCATGACACCGCGTCGTCTGTCAACCATCCTCTCTTGCATTACCAAGTAACCCTGAACACTGACAAGTCCTCTGTGTTCTCTGCTATGAAAAGTTCGGGAGTGTTGTCCGCTTGTGTTCCAAAAACTCATTTCTTCCCCGAATTCATTTCTTGGTTAGTTTCGTCTATGTACCCTGGCAAGTGTTTTGTTATGAATTCCCAAGGGGAAAATATTCTGCAGGTTTCAACTCAATTAATGCGTCAAGCATTATGTTTTCCAGAAAATGAGTCTTCGTCGAAGTTCTCTGAAGATTCGTTGATTCAGTATTTCGAAGAGCTTTCAAATGAATAGTTTAACCATTGCATGTCATTTTTGGTATCAAGTCCAGAGAAGTCTCAATTTGAAGCAGGAAAGTTCAGTTTGGAGGTGTTCAATGTTCAATACAGGCCAGTTCTTAGCTGTATTATGGAGATTTTGGGGAGAGATGATGATCACGAAATTGATAAGGCAGCCTTGGGGATGTTTGCTCTTATGATGAAACCGGGGGTGGTGCTAGATATCCCATCCTTTTGGCAGGAAGTAGTGAATTCTCAATTGATCGCCTTCCCTCTAACAGGTTTTTTCAGATTTCCATCACTGGTAGTTTACTTGTTTTTATATCAAAATGTTGAAGAGTTCATGAGTGTTGGTTTGAATATAATGGATAGTAATAAAAATAAGCAGTCAGTTTTGTTTTGGACCGATATGGTTAGAAAAGAAGAGAATGAAGCTGGTTTATTTGAATTTGCTGATCATTTCATGACTACTGCTTATAAAATTCTGAATGGAACTCTTCCTCCATGCTTTCTGCCAAAGGCCCAGGAATTCTTACAGTTAGGACCTAACTGTAAATTTGGAGACTGGTTTGTTTTTGAAGATTACTCTGAGATAAGGCTGTATGGATTAGCATTGAGCCCTATAGGCTCCCAACCTTTGTTCCCATGAGAATTTTTGCCTTGGAATTTATAAGGCAAAGTCTTAATGTTGATCAAGTTCATTTTCTACCCATGAAGAAAGGATTAATGTACAAGTTGCCTATGAGTGTAGACCCTTTTATTGTTAACACAAGACAAGCTTTTGAAGAAGTGTCAAAAATATTGGAAGGAATGCAATTGTTATTGGGAGAGAAATGGCCTTATGATCCACATGGGATAATTTCTCAGAGGAGGTTGAGAACGGTTATGCTGCTTTTACACATGTGAGTAAACCTGATATAGAGAAATTGGCTAATCCAGGAGGGCCAAGTTCGTCAAAGACTAGTATTCAAACACCGACAATTTTGGAAAGAATGAGCAAAAGAGGTAGGGAGGATGTTATTGATATCAATGATGAGGAGCCTCGAGAGGAAAAAAGGACTAAACTAGCAGAAGATCATTCCTCCAATTCACCTGGTTTTTCTCTCCAGGTCAATGAAGAACAAGATTGCCCTTCATCTCCTAATAGACAGGAACTTCACTTGGAAAAAGCTTCCTCCATAAAGCAAGTGTTCACACAGATTGAAGAAAGGAACCAAAGGACAAAGGCTAATATAGAAGCACAAGCAGAGCACAATATACCTGCTAACCAAACCAGATTACTGACTGTGATGGATTTGGAGAAAGATCAGTTTAAGATGGCTTTGTCACATCCGACAGGAATGTCTCTTGGACCTTCAGGCAGCTTTAAGGAGTTAAATATTGTTATGGATGTTAAAAAAATCCCCTTGTGGGACAAAATTAATCTTCACATGCAGATTGGTCAGCTAATTGTAAACGATTTGAGAAAGACCAATGCTACAGCAGTCAAGACTGAAAATATGCTGGCAAAGGTCATTAAACAATGCAAAATGGAGAAAGCAAATGCCAGAGCATTAACAACTCAGAATGAAGAGCTGAAGAAAATTATTATGAAAATCGGCGTCGACCCAAATGATAAAGCCGCAGTTCAGAAACTGATGAAAAGTGCAGAAGCAGAAATATCATCATTAAGGAAAAAATTGAAATTTCCAGCTACAGAGCATTCATTGGCAGTCGAAGTAGTAGAGGTTGAAAAGGAAAAAGAGGAATTGCGACAGCAGTTGATGAAGAAGGACAAAGAACTCACTAAGGTCAAGCAGACTGCTATATCCTTACAGAATCATATTGACAGCCATACTTGTACTTTTAACTTTTCTGCAGGTGATGCTGATCCTCAGGCTCAGATTATTCAACTGAGTATCGAATTAAAGATGGCGGAGAGAGATTGCAAACAGCCATCAAGGTGATGCAAGGATGGGAAGGACAAGCACAGGAGAACAAGCAGAAACTGAAAAAAGCGGAAGAAGAAATCAAGGAGCTCAAGGAGAGATTAAAAGGTAATATTTCTCTTATTAAATCCAAGGATATTATCTGGAATGAAATTATTTCAGAAATGCAGTCAAAATGGGATTCCATGAATATAATTGCCAGGGAGAAAAATATTATTTCAGAGCATGAAAAGGAGCTACTATCAGAGAAGTAGGCTGCTATTAAAAGATCGAATTGGGCCAAAAAATTCATAAATTTTATTAATGCCAAGACAGATGAAGAATTGAGAGACATGGGGATACAGGATAGGTACTTCTATGCCGAAGAGGTAAATAAAATGATCATCAAAAATGACCTTCTAAAGGTCTCAGAGAAACGGTTACAGGGAATTAAGGAGATAATTAAGAAATTTGATATTTCATTTGACAAGTTGATGAGAATAGGTTTGCCCTCATGTTGGATGGAGAAAGGGGAGATTATGTCCTGGAGATTTTATGAGGATCAATTGACATTTGCAAAAATCAGAGCAGATGGCTGACATGAGAAGAAACAGATATTGAAGGGAGAAACAGTATTCAATTTCTTACAAAGGCATTTCCTTCTGCTATGGATGGTGAAGACATTGTTCACAAATAATCTTACTCACAGCCAAGTTGTTGCCTTTACACTGGAATATCATCGTTATAAGAACACTCTGATAACTCAAGATAAACTCTGGAAGGAATGCAAGAAATTTTCTATTGACACAGAAAAGGGATTTCCAGCCAAACAGCCACAAGTAGCCGTTCAGCCACAAACAGTCATTGAGTCAGCCACTGTTTCAGGGACATCAGTTCCCTTAGATTAGGAGTTATCATCTTTTATTATGTTTTAAATGAAGTCATGTAAATGTAATAGAATGTGTCCAAGGCACGTACCTCTACTACAGAAAGTAGTTAAGCAGTTAGAGTTAGTTGGAATCAGTTTTATAACTGGAAACCATTTTGGTTCAGATTGTATTTAAAGACATTTTGAAGAAGAAAGAAGGTTCCGAGTTTTTGAACCTTGAAGGCTAATTTTTGTACTGAACAATATTGAATGAATAAAAAAGCTTTGCAAGTTTCCATTATTCCATCTGTGTTGAAGAGTTTTCTTGGTTTTCATTTCATTTCCATATCTGTGAATAAAGTAGAGTGATTAGAGCTGCAGGTCTCTTGATATTTATGTATCTAAGAGTTAAATATCCTTAATGGGCACTCCTTTACTTTAGCTTATTTGTTATTCACTTCTTCAGGATTTTATTATGGCAGTTTCTGTTTTAAGCAGCATGACAAACTGAAATCCTTTTCTTTCTTCGTCTTCCATTTCGCTCACTTCAATATAAAGGGAACATGGCATTGCAGAACTTATAAAGATTTGATATTTGGGAAATATATTATTAATATGTGAAGGTTTAATAAACAGAGACAGATATACATTTTTTGACATAATCTTTAATGTCTTGAGCACGGATTCCTGTACACATCAAGGAATTGTTTCTCAAGGAACAACATTAATTGGCGTCGTTGCCGGGGAACGAAGAGTCGAAGTTCTTCCCTGGGTTTTTTTTTACATTTCCTCTGGTTGTTTAGAGAGGAGGAAATAGTACGCTGTGATTGTTTGAAAATAGCTCTGGCTCCCAAGAAACCTCACACGAGGTCAGACACTTCTCAGCAAACTGTTCCCGTTTTTTCAAATCCTGAGAAGCTTGTTTCAAATAAGGGCCAGAAACCAAAAATATTAGTTACACCTGAAACCACATTGCTCGCACCTGGCAGCAATTCACACGTTTTCTCATCCAAGAAAGCTTCCAAGAAACTCATTTTCTCGGAAGAAGAATCATCACCATCACCCATTCATTTTCAAGAACCCACATTAGAAGAACAATCTTTGGAGTTTGTGTCTTTTCCTTTTATAGAAACTCAGTCACATACAGCTGCCAGCTCTTCCACGATTGTTCATAGTCCAATTCCCATATCAGTTGTTTCACCTCATTCATCTTTTCCCACAACTGGTATTAATTTTACCCCCGCTCAAGGAGCAGTTAACCCGGGCGTAAACATGGCAGTTCCTGTAGCCCCTGCTTTCTTGATGAACAGATATGCACCTTTAAATCTACCACAACCATTGCATGATTTTCCTCAGGAGTATCTCAAGTTACTCCCCAGATTTACTGGTGAAGATGAAATAACTGCAGAACAACACTTGCCCCTGTTTTGCACTTTTGCAGAGAATTTAAACGTTGAACATTTGGATGTTGTCATGAGACTTTTCGTTCAGTCTCTGAGTGGAGAGGCAAGGAAATGGTTCAAAGGATTACAGAATGGTTCCATTAATGATTGGGATGCCCTGGAAAGATGTTTCATTGAGAGATGGGGCGAAAAAAGGGACCACGGTTATTCTTTGACAGAATTTAATGCAATCAAGAAGAAATTTGATGAAAATATGAATGATTTTGTTAAAAGATTTAACAAATTGTATAATAGTTTGCCTGTTGAAATGAAACCCCCTCCTATTGGAGCAAGGGTTGTTTTTTCTGGTGCTTTTGAACCAGATTTCAGTTTCACGCTGAGGGAAAGAAGGTCTCCTACGTTGGAACAGATTCAAACTGATGCTTTGGAGATTGAAGCAAATATGTCTGCTATTGGTAAAGTTTCAGATAAAGGAAAGGCTAAAGAAGAAGCCTCAGCTCAGGATCAGAGAATTGAAGACATGACTAAGGTCATAAAAAATCTTTCAAATAAGTTGGTAAAGTTGGAAATAGATAGCAAGCCTGCAAGACAGAATAGAGGGGTTTTTAATCCCCAATTTAAAAAACAGCCCCTGCAAATTCTACAAAGAGAAAGAAAAGATCAAGATCAGGTGCAAGCACCTTTGTACATAGAAGCAGCCCCGTCCCGTTCAGCAGACGAGGATGACGAGAGAGAAGATGATGCTCGAATCTCTGTTGTGTATATGGAAGATGGTGAAACAGAAGAAGAGATTGATGAAGAAGGGGAGAAGGAAGAGGAAGAAGCTGATCTCTCATTTGATCAAGAAGAGATGGATGATTACTGCAGACAATTCACAGACTTTATGCAATCTGAGTTGCATAAAAAGTATGATTTTAGGTCAAAAAAGAGGTTGAGGACGCAAGATAATGAAGAAAAAGAATCAGAAGTAGCACCTACTCCAATGGCGACTCCATTGTAGAAAGGTAAGCAGCAAGCTGAAACATCCAAGACGAAAGATAAAGATTCTAACATTTTGGAGAAGGTGGTTACGGTTTCTAATCAGAATCTAAATTCCAAAAAATATCAAGAAGAACCTGAAAAGTTGACAAGATCAAATCAAACTTTCAGTTTGTCGAAAGAGTTAGAAAAAGTGAAAATACAAGTACCTCTTCTTGAACTCATAAAAACACCGGGTTACAAAAAAGAAATCGCTGAATTTATCAACCTGTCCCAACTTGACGAAGTGAGCGATACAGTGAATCTGCAAGAAGAAAAGCCAGTGGTGACGTTTGGACCTCATGTGGAAGAGGTAGATTCGTCTGTTCCTCCTTTTTATATATCTCTTCTCTTGCATGATTTCGTTTTGCACAATTGTATGCTAGATTCTGGCGCGTCACACAATCTGATGCCATTGAGTGTGATGAAGGAGTTAAATTTACAAATCACCAAGCCATACAGAGATCTTTACTCTTTTGACTCGAAGAGGGTTAAGTGTGTAGGTCTAATTAAAGATATGGTTGTTTCATTGGCCCAAATCCCAGCCAAAAGCATTATGATGGACGTTGTAGTGGAAGATATTCCAGCCAGGTTTGGAATGTTATTATCTAGATCATGGGGAGCAAAGCTGGGAGGATTTTTGAAACTGGACTTTACCTATGCTATTATTCCCGTTTTCAATGGTGAAGAGAGAAGGTTGTATAGAGAGACTAGATTTCAAAAAACTGCTACCAAGAAAGATGCAAGTAATTCACCAATTTATGGCCAAGAGAAGGACGACCTGTCATGTTTCATGCTGCAGGAGGATGCAGAATTTGCTGAGGAATCTCAGGGGAAGCTTGATTCAGCAATTGTACATAAGGAATTACATTCAAATAAGCCGTGGAAGTGTTATTTTGATGGAGCATTTTCCAAAGAAGGTATTGGAGCGGGTTTTATCTTTGTTTCTCCGAAAGTTAATTTGGTACCTTTTTCTTTCAAATTGGAGTTCGAATCTACTAATAATTTCGCAGAATATGAGGCATTAATTATTAGTTTGCATACAGATAAGCAGATGGGAATTAAATCTATGACTGTGTTTGGAGATTCAGAATTAATTATAAGACAGATCAAGAATTTATGCCAAACCAAGCATCCCAGGTTATGTGCATACCGGAATGAAGTATGGGATCTGATTGAAAATTATTTCGAAGCATTCAATTTACAGTTTGTTCCGAGAGAAGAAAATAGATTGGCAGATTCTTTGGCGGTTGCAGCAAGTACGTTCAAGCCTCCTATCAGTGTGAAACTAAGGTATGAAATAGAGATGAGACATAGACCTTCGATTCCTGACAATATTAAACATTGGCAGGTCTTCGAAGATGATGAGCAGATTAAGCAGTTTCTGTTGATGACTGAAGATTTTGAAGATCATCAGATTGATCTGGAAAGTGATGAAGACGAATTGGCTGGTGAGACCTTTAAAAAGAAGATCGTTGGTCGAGAAATTATTCAGTTAAAATACAATGTCTTACCCAGAGGCTTAGTACCTCTTGAAAGACTATTTGGGGCTAATGACGTTGTTGTGGATCAAAAGAAGATGAACCAAGATGAGTTGGTGGAAGATTGCAACTTGGGTACTCCACAAGAGCCTAAAGTAATCAAACTGTTCAAAGGGATTCCGAAGGGATATAAAGAAAGGTATGTAGAGTTGTTCAAACAGTTTAAAGATGTATTTGCTTGGTCGTATGATGATTTGAAAACATATTATAAGAACATCATACAGCACAATATTCCACTCAAGGATGGAGTCAAGTCACATAAACAGAAGCTTAGGCAGATTAATCCCTTGTTGTTGGCTCCAATCGAAAAGGAAATAAAGAAATTGCTGCAAGCCAAGATAATCGTTCCACTTAGGTATTCAGATTGGGTTTCTAATCTTGTACCTGTCCGAAAGAAAAACGAAGAGATAAGGTTATGCGTAGATTTCAGGAATTTGAACAGGGCTTCATTAAAAGACAATTATCCTTTGCCAAAAATAGACTTTGTCTTACAGAAAGTGACCGGTGCTTATAGATTGTCTATGGTGGACGGATTTTCAGGGTATAACCAGGTAGCTATGGAGAAGGAAGATCAGAAGAAAACTGCCTTCACTACGCCTTGGGGAACGTTCATGTACGCCAGGATGCCATTCGGCCTGATGAACGCAGGGGCCACATTCCAAAGGGCGATGGATATCGCATTTGTGGGAGACACGTTTGTGGTGGTTTATTTAGATGATGTCACAATTTTTTCGAAGTCTGATGAGGAACATTTACAACATTTACAGAAAGCCTTCATGAAGTGCAGAAAGTTTGGATTATCACTGAATCCTAAGAAGTCTTTGTTTGCCCTGGAGGAGGGTAAATTACTAGGCCACATCGTTTCAAAAGAAGGAGTGAAGATTGATCTGGCCAGAGTCGAAGCCATTCAGACAATTCCTCTGCCACGAAGTAAAAAAGATATTCAGCGTTTTCTCAGAAAAATTAATTTCCTAAGGCGGTTTGTCCCTAATTATGCTGAAATCGTTAAAACGATTACAGACATGTTAAAAAAGAATGCTGAGGTAAAGTGGGACAAGGAAGCGAGGGAATATTTTCAAAGAATCAAAGAGGCTTTAAAGGAAGCACCTGTTTTAGTCAGTCCAGACTAGTTGAAACCGTTTCAAATCTTTTCATTTGCTTCTCCCTCAACTATTGCAGTCGTATTATTGCAGAGAAATGAAGAAAAGCAGGAACAACCAGTTGCATATTTCAGTAAATTTCTCCGAGATGCAGAATTGAATTATAATATATTGGAGGATCAGGTGTACACTCTGGTAAAAGAACTGAAAGCTTTCAGAACTTATGTCCTTCATTCTCAGATCCTAGTGTACGTTCCCAATTCAGCTGTGAAAGACGTGCTAGTACAAAGCGATGTGGAAGGTAAGAGAGGAAAATGGATCGCTAAAATTCAAGAGTACGATTTGGATGTAAAACTAACCAAGCTGGTTAAAGGATTGGGATTGGCCAAATTACTGACAGAATCCAACTTCCAAGCATTGGGAATCAATTTGCTGGCCCCTGTAGAAGAAACCAATGGAGAAACGCGTGATAATCAGTCAAAGACAGCAATTAACTATAAACTTCTCTTTTCAGAATGGTATAAGGATATTGTACATTATCTATGCTTTCTTTCATGTCCCCCTTCAATTAATAGAGCAAAATACAGGGCTCTGAAACTTAAGGCTTAGCCTTATGTTATAATTGAAGCAAAGTTATATTGGAAGGATCCAGCAGGTATGTTGTTGTTGTGTCTTACAGAGGAAGAAATTTCAGAAGTGATGAAAGAATATCATGAATGCTTGTGTGGAGGGCATTACAGCTGGAAGGTAACTGCTCACAAAATATTCAAATCGGGTTTCTATTGGCTGACTGTGTTTTCTGATGTTTACAAAACAGTCAAAAGTTGTCAAAAATGCCAATTATTTGCAGAGAAGAAAAAGCTGGCTCTGCTACCTCTTCTCCCTGTTTTTGTTGAAGAACCCTTTAGACAATGGGGATTGGATTTCATCGGAGAAATCAATCCACCATCCAGTGGGCAGTTTAAATGGATTCTTACTGCTACAGATTATTTTACAAAGTGGGTGGAGGCAATTCCCACCAGGAAAGCAAATGATTTGGTTGTAATGAAGTTTTTGGAAGAGAATATTTTTAGCAGGTTTGGATGCCCAGTGAAGATTGTGACAGATAATGCTCAGGTTTTCAGTTCACTCAGGTTCATTAATTTTTTCCAAACTTAAAATGTGACATTGTCTCACTCTACAGCTTACCATCCGCAGGGAAATGGATTAGCATAATCCTCTAACAAAACATTGGTTAGAATTTTGAAGAAAACAATCAGTGAGAATCAAAATAATTGGGACACGAAGCTAGTTTTTGCCTTGTGGGCAACAAGGATGACTACAAGGAGGTCTACCGGCAAGTCACCTTATGAGCTTGTGTACGGCACTCAAGCTTTATTCCACACACAATTGGTAAAACCTGTGATTTCTTTTCTCCAAGATGCCCAAGCAGAACCAAATGCCATCATATGAAGAATGAACAATGTGATGGAACTTAGTGAAAACAGAAATTAGGTTCGGGACAGCTTGCTCACTTATCAGCAGAAGATGAAGGTAATATTTGATAGAAAATTAAAGGAAGTTTTGTTTCAGAAAAGGGATTTAGTATTGAGATGGGATACACGAAGGGAAGATAAAGGCAAACACGGTAAATTTGATCCCTTGTGGTATGGCCCATTCAAAATTAATGTAGTCAGAGGAAATAATACTTTCATGTTGGAAAATATGGAAGGAGAAGTGCTGGATATGCCTGTGAATGGGCAATATCTGAAGCATTATTTCCGACATTAAACAGTTGCTGGTTCATCATTGTATATATCCGGTGTGGTCATTGTACATTTTCATCAAGCAATATGTGACTCCATGCCCGAGGTGAAGGCACTAATCTGCAGGTTCTTAGTGTTTCGTGGTAAAAACACTATCCCCAGGTGGAGCCAGATGTTGTGGATCATTATCTACATATCCTTTTTATATTTCATTTTGAAATTTTAAAAGAAAAAATAAAAAAATAAGAATTCGAAAATATGCTATAGTATGAAGTTGTTAATACTTTAACAAAGAAATGCAATGTATTTTCATTTTATTCATGTACACAAAGCGGGCGTTAACCTTAGGTTGATATATATATGTATTAGGTTAAAGCCCAAGCAGCTGTCGGTGGAAGTCACCATCATGCAAAAAGCTTATGGATATGAAATTGCGGGGGGTCAACTAGCCGTCGATTTATCAAATCCGGAGCCCCCGCGATTGGCCGGTCGGATCTCAATACGTCCGACGGTTCCCGATTAATGGGGGGTATAGGTAGGAACTCTCCGCCGGTACTCACGGACCCCCACATGAGCGTCATCTATCGAGGTGGAAAGCAAGCTATCATTCACGGTTAGCTGTCTTTCCACGTCACTCTTCATTATTATGGTTTTAGTAATTTCTCGCCGGTTCTTCCATCCCGTTTTGATTTATATGTGACTGTTTGCCCTGTTTAACCGCGTCCTGCCACCTTTGCATTACCCATTGCCTCGCGAATTTCTTTCGAATTCCTGTCAGCCATGGCCAAGCGAACATCGTTGTCTGGTTCATCAAGTCTCAGTCCCCTCCTAGATAGCGAGAAGGATGTTCATGATACCGCGTCGTCCGTCAACCACCCCCTATTGCATTACCAAGTAACCCTGAACACTGACAAGTCCCCTGTGTTCTCTGCTATGAAAAGTTTGGGTGTGTTGTCTGCTTATGTTCCGAAAACTCACTTCTTCGCCGAATTCATTTCTTGGTTAGTTTCATCTATGTACCCTGGCAAGTGTTTCGTTATGAATTCTCAGGGGGAAAATATCCTGCAGGTTTCAACACAATTCATGCGTCAAGCATTATGTTTTCCAGAAGATGAGTCTCCATTGCAGTTTTCCAAAGATTCGTTGGCTCAGTATTTCGAGGAGCTTTCAAATGAAGAGTTTAATCGTTGCATGTCGTTTTTGATACCAAATCCAGAGAAAACTCAATTTGAAGCAGGAAAGTTCAGTTTGGAGGCATTCAGTGTTCAGTATAGGCCAGTTCTTAGCTGCATTACGGAAATTTTGGGAAGAGGTGATGATCACGAAATTGATAAAGCAGTCCTGGGGATGTTCACTCTGATGATGAAACCAGGTGTGGTCCTAGACATCCCATCTTTTTGGCAAGAAGTAGTAAATTCCCAATTGATCGCCTTCCCTCTAACAGGTTTTTTCATATTTTCATCATTGATAGTCTACTTATTTTTATATCAAAATGTTGAAGAGTTCATGAGTGTGGGTTTAAATATAATGAATAGTAATAAAAATAAGTAGTCAGTTTTTCTTTGGACCGAGATGGTTAGAAAAGAAGAGAACGAAGCCGGGCTGTTTGAATTTACGGACCATTTCATGTCTACTGCTTATAAAATTCTGAATGGAACTCTTCCTCCATGCTTTCTACCAAAGGCCCGGGAGTTCTTACAGTTGGGACCCAATTGTAAATTTGGAGATTGGTTTGTATTTGAATATTAGTCTGAGATAAGGATGTATGGAGTTAGTATTGAGCCCTATAGGCTCCCAAACTTTGTTCCCATGAGACTTTTTGCTTTGGAATTTATAAGGAAAAGTCTTAATGTAGATCAAGTTCATTTTCTGCCCATGAAGAAAGGATTGATGTACAAGTTGCCTATGAGTGTAGGCCCTTTTGTTTTCAACACAAGACAAGCTTTTGAAGAAGTATCAAAGATATTGGAAGGGACGCAGTTGTTGTTGGGAGAGAAATGGCCCTATGATCCACATGGAATAATTTCTCAGAAAAGGGTTGAGAATGGGTATGCTGCATTTACTCATGTAAGTAAACCTGATTTGGAGAAACTGGCTAATCCAGGAGGGTCAAGTTCATCAAAGACCAGTATTCAAACACTTGCAATTTTGGAAAGAATGAGCAAAAGAGGTAGAGAGGATGTTATTGAAATCGATGATGAGGAGCCCCGAGAGGAAAAAAGGACCAAACTAGCAGAAGACCATTCCTCCAATTCACCTGGTTTTACTCTCCAGGTCAATGAAGAACAAGATTGCCCTTCATCTCCTAATAGACAGGAACTTCACTTGGAAAAGGCTTCCTCCATGAAGCAAGTGTTCACACAGATTGAGGAAAGGAACCAAAGGATAAAGGCTAATATAGAAGCACAAGCAGAGCACAATATACCTGCTGACCAAACCAGATTGCTGACTGTGATGGATTTGGAGAAAGATCAGTTTAAGATGGCTTTGTCACATCCGACAGGAATGTCTCTTGGACCTTCAGGCAGCTTTAAGGAGTTAAATATTGTTATGGATGTTAAAAAAATCCCCTTGTGGGACAAAATGAATCTTCACATGCAGACTGGTCAGCTGATTGTAAACGATTTGAGCAAGACCAATGCTACAGCAGTCAAGACTGAAAATATGCTGGCAAAGGTCATTAAACAATGCAAAATGGAGAAATCAAACGCCAGAGCATTAACAACTCAGAATGAAGAGCTGAAGAAGATTATTATAAAAATCAGCGTCAACCCAAATGATAAAGCCGCAGTTCAGAAGCTGATGAAAAGTGCAGAAGCAGAAATATCATCATTAAGGAAAAAGTTGAAATTGCCAGCTACAGAGCATTCATTGGCGGTCGAAGTAGCAGAGGTTGAAAAGGAAAAAGAGGAATTGCGACAGCAGTTGATGAAGAAGGACAAAGAACTCACTAAGGTCAAGCAGACTGCTATATCCTTACAGAATCATATTGACAGCCATACTTGTACTTTTAACTTTTCTGCAGGTGATGCTGATCCTCAGGCTCAGATTATTCAGCTGAGTACCGAATTAAATATGGCGGAGAGAGATTGCAAACAGGCTCAATCAGAATTGCGAACAGCCATCAAGGTGATGTAAGGATGGGAAGGACAAGCACAGGAGAACAAGCAGAAACTGCAAAAAGCGGAAGAAGAAATCAAGGAGCTCAAGGAGAGATTAAAAGGTAATATTTCTCTTATTAAAGCCAAGGATATTATCTGGAATGAAATTATTTTAGAAATGCAGTCAAAATGGGATTCCATGAATATAATTGCCAGGGAGAAAAATATTATTTCAGAGCATGAAAAGGAGCTACTATCAGAGAAGCAGGCCGCTATTAAAAGATCAAATTGGGCCAAAAAATTCATAAATTTTATTAATGCCAAGATAGATGAAGAATTGAGAGACATGGGGATACAGGATAGGTACTTCTATGCCGAAGAGGTAAATAAAATGATCATCAAAAACGACCTTCTAAAGGTCTCAGAGAAACAGTTACAGGGAATTAAGGAGATAATTAAGAAATTTGATATTTCGTTTGACAAGTTGATGAGAACAGGCTTGCCCTCATGTTGGACTGAGAAAGGGGAGATTATGTCCTAGAGATTTTATGAGGATCAATTGACATTGCAAAAAGCAGAGCAGATGGCCGACATGAGAAGACACAGATATTGAAGGGAGAAACATTCAAATTCTGCTAGTATTTCTTCATATGGACAGGAAGACATTTGTTCAGCAAATAATTTTACCATGCTTACAAGTTGTTTCTTTACACCGGAATATCATCGTTATAAGAACGCTCCGACAATCAAGATAAACTCGGAAGGAACAAGAAATTTTTATTGATACATAAAAGGGATTGTTGGGCCCAAACAACCATAAGTAGCTGCTCACCACAAACAATGCTATATTGAGTCAATGACACTGTTGCTTGTGTGAATATCAGCTCCCTTAGATTATGGATTGTCACATTTTATTATGTTTTAAATCCAGTCATGTAAATGTAATAGAATGTGTCCAAGGCACGTACCTCTACTGCTGCAACTAGTTAAGAAGTAGAGTAAGTTGAAATAATTTTATAATCGGAAACCATTTCCTCTGCATTTCTTGTATTTAAAGACATTTTGAGGAAGAACAATAATCAGTTTTTGGACCTTTTAGTTAATTTTGTATCAATGATGAATGAATGAAAAAGCTTTGCAAGTTTCCATTATTCCATCTGTGTTGAAGAGTTTTCTTGGTTTTTATTTCATTTCCATATCTGAGAATAAAGTAGAGTGATTAGAGCTGCAGGTCTCTTGATATTTATGTATCTAAGAGTTAAATATCCTTAATGGGCGCTCCTTTACTTTAGCTTAATTTTTATTCACTTCTTCAGGATTTTATTATGGCAGTTTCTGTTTTAAGCAGCATGACAAACTGAAATCCTTTTCTTTCTTCGTCTTCCATTTCGCTCATTTCAATATAAAGGGAACATGGCATTGCAGAACTTATAAAGATTTGATATTTGGGAAATATATTATTAATATTTGAAGGTTTAATAAACAGAGACAGATATACATTTTGTGACATAATCTTTAATGTCTTGAGCACGGATTCCTATTCACAGCAAGGAATTGTTTCTCAAGGAACGACAATCACAATGAATACTATTTGTAATTGAGTACATTCTTATTATTCACATTTTCTATCATTCAATAGTATTACATTGTCACTTTGCATTCAAAAAAAAAATCATCATTTTTCATCATTAAAGTTATTTTATAATATTTATCATCTCAACAAACTGAGGTAATTAAGAAAATTTAGAATTAAATTGACTCGATAATTCTGACACATATTTAGCATATTTAAAATGGTTATGTTAATATTAGATGTATTTACATATTATTGATAAAATTAATCATATTTTGCTCATATTATCGATATATTTTCCTTGGCCGCACATTATTGAAACCAGCCTAGATCCATATTAACTCCGGATCTCTCAAGCGCCAAGAGCGATCAAATCTCTGGAGGTGCAAACCTTTCCTCACGTTTTGAACTAAAAAAAGAGGTTTTCACCTCGAGATATTTGATTCCTCTCGACGCTTGATATATCCGGAGTTAAGATGGATCTATGCTGGTCTTATCTCCAACTATATATAGTTGGAGCCTTGTAGCATTTTTTCAACGTATATGAGATATTCAAGGTATTCAACAATTAATGTTACAATTTCAGTTTTTGGGTGATGCACTCTACCACTAGAAAATTTATTTTAGCAGAAGCTCATTCAACATGACAATTTTCTCAACGCAAATATTTAAACAAAAAATAAAACAAAATTGGAAAACCAAGACAAAATAAAACAAGGTAAACCTATCTCAGAATAAATCTCATCATTCTCCAATTTTATTCAATTGCACATAGCCAACAAACTTCCTATCATTATATTTCACTCCATTGATTAGTGTATTTCACATGATATTCTTTATCTTTGATTAGACATAGAGCATTGTAATGGTATGGGACAACTCCATTCACAATTTTCCCTGACATAATGTTCTTTATTTTTCGATTAGATATATAATATATCAATGTTCTAAGAAGAGTGTTACTCATTAAGTAAAAATGGGATACATTTCATTATAGAATTATCTTCTATTTTAAATTTTAATAGGATAAATTTATTTGTAAAATTATCTACTTCATTAGGTATTTGATTGTCATAAATATTTAGAATTAAAATAAACTGAAAAGTATTAAAATTAATCTAAGATATATTTAAGATGCAATATATAATATATCAATGTTCTAAGAAGAGCGTTACTCTTTAAGTAAAAATGGGATACATTTCTTTATAGAATTCTCTTCTAATTAAAATTTTAATAAGATAAATTTATTTGTAAAATTATCTACTTCATTAGGTATTTGATTGTCATAAAAATTTAGAAGTAAAATAAATTGAAAATTATTAAATTAATCTAACATATATTTAATATGCATTTTGATTTTTCAAATGAAAAGATTAATCATGTTCATTTAGGATGTCTGTCAAATTTTAAATAGGAAAAAGAAAAATTATTATCCAACTTATTTCTTTAAAGACATTGCAATGTGACTGATCCAGGTTGATATTGGTGGTCACCCGCTTATTCCACTTGGGCCCCCACCATTTTCTCTTTCAATTTTTCAGTTTCGGCACAACTTACTATTTTTAGCAGTTTTTCAGGTCCTGAACTTCCGGAGCCATTTTGAGGCCCTAAATGACGTTTTTTGGGAAAACGGAGAGCAACATGGGTCCATGGACCGATGTTGCTCACCCAAAATTTGTAGTCCTCAGATAGATCTTTCTAACGAGGTATGGTATGCGTCAAACATAGATCGTATGCCAAAGTTACGCCCTAGGAAGTTGAAACACCAATTTACCCAAACGGGGCCCATAGTTTTGGCACTTCATCTCCTAGGGTTAGGGTTTTGGCTATTTAAGATTTCCCATTCTTTCTAAATAATAAATAGGCCCTTGAGCCTCATTGTAACTCAATTTAGAGGCCTGTAGCCGCCACATCTCTTCTCAGAGATAGCTACCAGCGCCCTAGCTAGTTTTATTTCCTTTCTATCTGTAAGCAAATTTCAGTTCTTTGATATTAATGAAATGAAGTGTTATTTCCACTGCATCTCTGTATTTATGGTTATATGTTTATTCTTTTGCATTCCTGCATAAATCCGGATCAGTGGTATCAGAGCGGTCTTCTTTTTCTCGATCCTTCTTTGCATGTCCCCAACGAGGTCGGGGTATAAGGAGCTAGGGCTCGATCTGGTGGAACCTTTGAAAGATCAGCCTCGCAAACCTCGACGGATGCCCATGGGGGATGAAAAGAAAGATGAGGGAGTAGGAGAACCTATCAAAATATTGCTTGAGGAGGCCCTAAAAAAAAGGAACACGATGATGGATAACTTTGCTCAGATCCTTCAACGGCTACCCACCGGCGGCCCATCTGCATCCAGTAGCCACTCTGGAGGCGCGACTCCTTTTAAGGTACAAGTAAATTTTGACATTCCCATATTTGAGGGTCAAATAGACGCAGATGCCATAGATAGATGGTTGAATTTGTTAGAAGGATATTTCTCGGTTCATGACTTTTCAGACTAGGAGAAGATTATTTTTGCACTCCTCAAAGCTACCTCCCATGTTAAGGACTGGTGGGAAACCTACTGTGAGAACAAGGACCAGACAGAACCCTCTCTATTCTCGGTCGTACCAACTTGGAATTCTTTTTGAGACGCCGTCAAGGAACAGTACTATCCCGTGGGGAGCTATGAGGACAAGTACATACAATGGACCACGCTGCGACAACAAAGGGATCAAGATGTGCATGAGCTGACGAATCTGTTCCATACCCTGCGCACAAAGTTGGGTATCAAAGATTCATAGAAACATCTAGTGCTAAAGTATCGCAGCTGTCTGCACAAATACATTCAGGAGGAAATGGAGTTCCTTGACATCTCCTCGCTTGGTACGGCATACCGGTATGCTGCCAAGATTGAGCAGAAATTCAAGCAGAAGAAGCGAGACTTTGGATCTGTGAATCAAAAGCAAGGGAAAGGTGCTTCCAAACCGCAGAATAAAGGACCGAGCCAAGGCATGGCGGCTAAAGACAACTCATCGAAGCCACAAGAAAAGAACAGCACCGCAAAGCCAAAGAAGGACACGGAAAGTGGTGTGAGTTCCATAAGAGCTCCACTCACAACACAAGTGAGTGTCGGGCCAAGCAGTCGCTAGTGGCCGAGATGAGGGCTTCTGAGTCAGATGCATGCTCTGACTCTGAATCAGAACCCGAAAAGGGGAATGAAAAAGGGAAACAGATTATTGATGCGGATCCCAACGCCACTGTTGCCACTACAAAGGTCCAGAAGGAGGAACCGGAAGATCTAGAGGAGGAGGAACGTCTCTTCCACTCCCAGATGTGGGTAAAGGGCTCCCCTGTACAGTTCATTGTCGACAATGGGAGCCAAAAGAACCTCATTTCAGCAGACGCCGTGAAGCGGTTGGGCTTGCCGACCACAGCTCACCCACATCCATACACCATCGTGTGGCTTCACCAAGGACGAGATCTCCGCGTCAGCCAGCAGTGCCGCCTTCCCTATAGCATCAAGCCCTTCACGGATGAGGTATTATGTGACGTTGCTCCTATTGATGTTTCTGATGTATTATTAGGACAACCATACTTGTGGAAGCGTCATGCTGTGTATGAGTCTCGACCTTGTGTTGTTATTGTTACTTTGGGAAATAAGTTGTACAGGATACCAGAGGTACCACCTCCTACCGCTATCTCTTTGGTTACTGCAAAACAATGCAGTAAGCTCATTTCCCAAACCAGGAAATTCATTTTCCCGATGATCCGCCCCCAGGGCAAGAAGAAGACTGTGGCCACGACCTCCAGACAGGGCTCCTCTGCACAACAACAACAAATGGATAAGGTTGTGGAGGAGTACGGGGACATATTCACCTCACCCACAGGGGTTCCTCTGCACTGTCAGGTCAAGCACCCGATTGATCTGACCCCAGGTGCGTCGCTACCTAATGGACCGATCTATCGGCGCTCTGTTTTGGAGAATGATGAAATCAAGAGGCAGATTCAGGAGCTGTTGCAGAAAGGTCACATCAAACCAAGTTCATCGCCCTGTGGGAGCCCGATCGTGTTGGTACAGAAGAAGGATGGGACGTGGAGACTCTGTATTGACTATCGGGCGCTGAACAAGATCACTGTCCGGAATAGGTACCCAATCCCACCGATTGATGACCTTCTGGACCAACTCCAAGGTGCAAAATATTTCAGTAAGATCGACCTGAAGTCTGGGTATCACCAGGTACCAATTGAACCCTCTGATGTGTGGAAGACTGCCTTCAAAGCTAAGGAAGGCCTTTTTGAATGGCTGGTCATGCCCTTCGGGTTGACGAATGCTCCCGCAACCTTCATGAGGATGATGGACGACATCTTGCGGCCATTCACCAACTCATTCGTAGTGGTGTACTTGGATGACATTCTGATCTTTAGCAAGACTTGGGAAGAGCACCTTCATCACATCCGACAAGTCCTCCAAACACCGCGGCAACACAAGTTGTGTGCCAATTTGGAGAAGTGCACGTTTGGCATGACCCAGGTTCAATATCTGGGATACATTATTGATGAAAGGGGGGTGCATGTGGATCCAGCCAAGATCCAAGTCATTCGGGATTAGCCAGCCCCAACCACTATAACAAAGCTTCGCAGCTTTCTGGGACTTGCTAATTTCTACCGTAGATTCGTGTTGGGATTCTCTCATATCACTTGGCCCTTGAGTCAAGTCACCAAGGGAGGAGTGAGAGCAAAATTCTTTTGGTCAGAACCTCAACAGAAGGCATTCACAGAATTGAAAAATCGCCTCTGTTTTGCCCTAGTGCTCACATTACCAGACTTGCAACAGCCATTTGAGATCGAGACAGATGCCTCTGACTATGCTATTGGGGCAGTTCTTACTCAACAACGACATTCAGTGGCATATCACAGTGAGACATTGTCTGACACAGTTCACAAGTATCCCACTTATGACAAAGAAATGTATTCCATTGTGCAAGCTTGTCGACAATGGAAGCATTACATTTTGGGTAAGGAAACAATCATCCACACAAACCACCGGCCCCTGTAGTTCATACAGACATAAGGGAAGTTGCAGAATGATCGCCATCAGAAGTGGTCCACATATCTGCAACAATTTCATTTGAACATCAAGTACAAGAAGGGTAGCACCAATAATGTTGCAGATTGCCTCAACCAACCACCGATCATGGCGCTCACCACCGTGCTCAACTCTTATGGGCACGAGACTTCTGGTTGGCTGCTTCTCTATGAGAGTGACCCAGAATTTGGCCACACTTAAGAGGCACTCTTGGGGGGTATGCAAGTTCCAAATTTTCACATGTAAGATGCACTTTTATGTCACCTAGGACACCTTTGTGGTCCTTCAAGTGAGCGTGCCAAGATGATATGGGAAGCACACTATAGTCGAGTCGCTGGGCATTTCGGGGTCAAGAAAATAGTAGCAATACTGCAGAAGTATTTCTATTGGCCGAACCTTCGAAACGATGTCGAGAAGCACATCAGATCCTGCACTGCTTGTGCCATTTCCAAACCAACCATCGAGAAGCAAGGCCTATATACTCCACTACCTACCCGTAGTTGACCTTGGGAATCCATCTCCATGGATTACATGTTGGGCCTGCCTTCTACTAAGCATGGAAATGACTATGTTTTTGTGGTCATTGACAGATTCTCGAAGATGGCCATTATGGCGGCCTGTAAGAAGAATATCACAGAAGAAGCCACTACTAAACTCTTCTTTGAACGAGTGTGGGTGCACTTTGGGATCCCACAGTCTATCATATCAAATCGAGATAGCAGGTTCCTCAGCACATTTTGGTCCAGCCTCTGGTCAATGTTGGACACAAAGCTCACCAAGTCCACAGCTTTCCATCCCCAAACAGATGGCCAGACAGAGGTCGTCAACAGAATGATTGTACACATTCTGCGCATGTACAATTCAAAGCATCCACGCACATGGGACGAGAGCCTCCTCTATGTACAACATAGTTATAACAGGGCTCTCCACAGTTCAATTGGCCATAGCCCCTTTCAGGTGGGCTTGGGATTCCAACCACTATGTCCCATTGACGTAGCCATGCCATTTGCAGCTGCTCAGGCCGATTCAGCTCATGTCCAGTCTGAAGTTGACAAAGCAAGTAGCTTCATTGAGCGCATTCAACACATCCGCCAACAGGTTCATGATATATTGGACAGAGCCAATGCGAAGTACAAGCAGCGCCATGATCAACACCGGGTGCCACACAACTTCCATGTGGGTGACAAAGTATGGCTACATTTGCAGAAGGAGCGCCTCACTGGACCCCACCGCAAGCTTCGCCCGCTCCGATACGGGCCGTACACCATCACCAAGGCCGTAGGGAACAATGCATTCGAGCTCAGTATTCCACCATTCCTTGGTCTGCACCCAGTCTTCAATGTGGATCGCCTTCGTCCTTACTTCCCACCTCTACCGGACACCTCGGACATTGCAGAACAACTCACACCAACTGAGTTAAATCCAGACTGCATGGAACAGGCCACCACAGATTGCATCATGGACATGCAAATCAAGAACACTCGCCAGCAGAAGATCCAACTATATCGGGTTGTCAAAGCCGGCCAACTCCTGCACCAAGGAAAGTGGTTCACCAGGGACCAAGTTCAGCAGAAATTTCCTCATCTCATGGAGGAACTTAACGCAATGGGGACCATTGCTTCCTAAGGGGGGAGGAATGATCCAGGTGGATATTGGTGGTCACCCGCCTATTCCACTTGGGCTCCCACCATTGTCTCTTTCAGTTTTTCAGTTTCGGTACAACTTACTATTTTTAGTAGTTTTTCGGGTCCTGAACTTCCGGAGCCATTTTGAGGCCCTAAACAACGTTTTTCGGGAAAATGGAGAGCAACATGGGTCTATGGACCAATGTTTCTCGTTGAAAATTTATATTCCTCGGATAGATCTTTCTAACGAGGTATGGTACGCATCAAACGGAGATCGTATGCCAAAGTTACGCCCTGGGAAGTTGAAACACCAATTTACCCAAACAAGGCCCATAGTTTTGGTGCTTCATCTCATAGGGTTAGGGTTTTGGCTGTTTAGGATTTCCCATTGTTACTAAATAATAAATAGGCCCTCGAGCCTCATTGTAACTCAGTTCAAAGGCCTGTAGCCGCCACATCTCTTCTCAGAGATAGCTACCAGCGCCCTAGCTAGTTTTATTTCCTTTCTGTCTGTAAGCAAATTTCAGTTCTTTGATATTAATGAAATGAAGTGTTATTTCCGCTGCATCTCTGTATTTATGATTATATGTTTATTCTGTTGCATTCCTGCATAAATCCGGATCAGTGACACAACTTTTTAGGAGCACTGCAATTTGAAATAAGTCCATTAACATTCAACATAACCCTTTTCGAATGTTTTAAGGTTATGTAACTATTAAGAAATTTGATATAAGTCAACCAACATGAACTTCACATTGTAACATGACCATATTCAATCATAGTGAACCTTGGTCAGCCATAAAAATATGGGTGCCCATGGTCAACCCTAGTTAGTCATGACCAACCATTGTCAACCAAGTTCACCCATGGCTATGTTGATATATGTATTGTGACATAACCAGAAATCCCTTCATGAATGTAACAATGTGATAAAACCAATAGCGAACATAAAATTTCCATAATAGTTGACCAAAAGGAATATCACAATACATTATGACAATTCAAGAACATCAACATTGAAATGTAACTCTTGATAAATTTTGCAAGGTGTCATAACCCTTAAGGAACATCACAAAGTGACATAATAATAGATAAATGAAATATTTTGACACAACATAACAAGTATGCACCTTGTAATGTGATATTATCAATGAGGAACATCACAATCCAACATAACCCTTGCCAAATATCACAATGTGACATAACCATTTCCAAATGTCACGATGTAATGTAACCCTTGCTATAATCCCTTAACGACTATCAAAATCCAAAATACCCATTGATGAACATTGATATATGTTGAAATCCAACATGACCCTTCAAGAAAACCATTATGTGATGAACATAAACCAATGTTGCAATGTGACAAACATAACCCTTTGTGAACATCACAACGTGATGAACACAACCCAACATTGTAATGTGATGAATGTATCTCAATGTTACAATGTGAAAAACATATTTTTTCATTCCAATGTGACAATCGAACATAAACCTTGATCATTAGAGAAATTTTGAGGTAAAAAATGTGCCTCAAAACAAAAATGTACAACCAAAATCAACTTTATAAGAACAAATAGGATTCAAGATGATGATGTCAACCAAGGGGGATGATTCACCATTTTTGGAATAAAAAAGTAAAAATATTAAGAAATATATATTTCAAATTTTATTTTCATCTTATCCCCCTACGATTTTACTCAAATTTCGAGCAGGAGCACTCATTGGATGCATAATTTAATTCTTCATCCAAGGAGCACCCATGTTGCCATAGTTTCAATGGACCCAATTTTTCATGTAGTAGGGTCCATCGAAAGTATGCAACATGGATACTCCTTGGATGAGGAATTAAATTCCACATTCAACGAGTGCTCTAGCTCGAAATTTGAGTAAAATCACAGGGATATAAGTAGAAAATAAGAGTTGAAAAAATAGTTTTTTCTTTTTCTTCTCCTCTAAAAGTTGGTGATGTAATCTAATCTTATTTTATTATTTTCACTACTATTTTATAATATTCCTTAGGGTGCCTCAAATTTTTTCTAATGGAACATTGCAATGTGACATACCATTGTAACTCATGGCTAAACAAAATCAACATGGTCAACTATCAATCATGGTCAACCATGTCCAACCATGGTCAAACAAAGTGAATCATAGTCAACTTAAGTCAACCATTTTTAAAAAATAGTTAAATACGGTAATGTGTGGTCAACCATAATAAATGAAAGTTAGCCATATGAACCCATAATATACCATAGTAAGCTAAACATAAAGAAAATCCAACCATATTTTGACCATAAACAAGCATAGTAAACGAAAGTAAAC
Organism: Pinus albicaulis; assembly: GCA_034641835.2. Lineage (NCBI taxonomy): Eukaryota > Viridiplantae > Streptophyta > Pinopsida > Pinales > Pinaceae > Pinus > Pinus albicaulis. Next base: position 170,841,598 of record CM076569.1, read on the forward strand.
CATGGTCAACCAAAGAAAACCATGTTCAATTATGGTCCACCATGTTTGACTATAGTCAACCATTGTCAACGACACATAACCTGAACAACCAAAAATAACCATAGTAAATCATGGTCATGTCATCCATAGTCAATTATAGTTAACATAGTTATCCATACTCAACATGGTCAACCAAATTCAACCATGAAAAATAATAATTTAACACAATCAACTATAGAAAACCATGGTAAACCATAGTCAACCATTCACAAACATGGTAAGCCAATTAAACCATGGTCAATAAAATTCTATCATAGTCATCCAATTCAACCATGGCCGAACAAGTTCATCTGTAAAAACTATGGTTAATCATAAACAACCATGGTCAACCAAAGTTAACCATAGTAAAACATGATTAACCATGTCATCCATAGTCAACCACAATCAACATGTTTTCTCTATTCAACATGATCAACATGTCGTCCATAGTAAACATGGTCAACATGTTTTCCATATAGTCAACCACAGTCAACATGTTTCCATAATAATTTGACATAATCAACCATGATCATCCATGGCCATCCATAGTCAGTCAAAGTCAACCATAATAAAAAAATTTCAACTGTATTCAACCATGGCCAATAATAGTTTAACGATATTATGATGAATCAAATTTAGCTATGGTCTACCATGTTCGACCATAGAGAACTAACATCAACCAAATATAACAATAGTAAAGATGATCACCTATGTCATTCATAGTTAATCATAGTCAACATGTTTTTCATATTTAACATGGTCACTCATGGTCAACCATAGTTAAATGTGGTCAACAAATTCAACCATGCCCAATAATAATTTAACATAATCAACCATGGTCCAACCTATTCAACCATAAATAATCACGGTCAACCTAAGATTACGATAGTATAACATGGCCAACCAAATTTAGCCATAGTAGATCAAGCTTGATCGAACTTAAACATAGTTTGACATAATCAACCATGAATAATCAAAACCAACTATCAAAGGAAAACTAAATCATCCTCAATTTGAAAAACCATAATCGAAAATAATCAATTATGATCAACTATACTAAATTATAATATATATTTCCTAAGTCACATGGTTCGGGTTTGAGTTTGGGTTTGACAATTATTATGTTCGATTAGTGTTCGAAATTTTTGAAGAGGTTCGCCATTAGGTTTGTCTATATACATTTTCTATATATATACATATATTAAGTTTAAAATGAAATATAGGATAAAATGGTAAGATATCAACTTCAATAAACATAAAAAATGCTATCACGAACATAGAAATTGCAAGGATATATTACAAGATTGATCATGACATGAGGCTATGAGTTTTGTTCAATGAACTTGGTCAATGGCTATGAGGTTCGATGAGATTCACCAAACGTCAACAATTTTTTAAAAATCACCAAAATTCAAACCTCAAAATCAAAGTTCGCCAAACTTTATAACATAATATATTTCATTATTAATTATATTGATATTTTAATTTACAAATTTACCTATTATTCAATTAATATTCATAATTATACTAAATTATTATAAACATTATTATTATTATTAATTATATTAATATTTTAATTTAAGAATTTACTCATACTTTACAAATATTTATTATTATTAATTATATTGATATTTTGATTTAGGAATTTACTTGTACTTTACCAACATTGGTTATCAAGTGGCACAACTACATAATTAAAAATAGTTCGTATATAATTACAAATACTTAATATATGTAAAATTATTAATTTATATTAGCTTTGGAAAAGCGGAAAATGACGTAGAATGATATATATAAAACTTTCGATTATTATATAATTATAGTAATACAAATCTATAATTGTTTTCAGTTAAACAGATCAAATCATTTATATAATAAATCACATTAACTTTGTTGGGAACGTCAGATTTCATAAACAAAACCTTGTTTACCAAAACAATTGAAAATTTTATCTCTGCTCTTTGTTAGACAATATCCACACCATACATAAACTTTAATTATTAATTATGATGAGTATATTAGCTTATTCATTAATTTTTCATTATAGTTAGTATATTAATTCATCAATTAATTATTAATTATGATTAGTATATTAACTCATGGATTATTTATTAATTATGGTTAGTACATTAATTTTTTTATTTTTTTTTCATCCTTTTTAGCTAATAACGGTTTCTATATTAAAATTTCTTTTTTTAATTTTTGATATTTATATAAGATATATTTTGACTTTTTTTTCCAATTTTAACTTAAAATTTTATGATATAATTTTAATTAAATAGTATATTTTGGTTATTTAAAATGTACTTTTAAATTTAACACTCAAAATTCCTAAAACACTTGAATTGAGTATATTAAACAACTCAAAGTCACTCTAATTATGCATATTAACAACTCAAAGTTACAATTGGAAAATATTCTTACAAAAATTCAAACAAATCCACTGAAAATATGTCTGGAGAAACCAAAATGTTCAAAATTCGAAATATAATTTTTTGGAAATTAAAAAATATTTAATTATTATTTTCATCATCATTAAGTTGTGTTTAGGCCATGTTTAACACATATATATATATATATATATATATATATATATATATAACCAAACACACTTAGTTTATTGTGAAAGTCCTTTGGGATAGTGTGACCCTCATAATCAATAATTTAATCCAACAAACTTAGTTTATCATATGGAATTCTTTCGACACTATCACTTTCACAATCAACTTTGTCAACTCCACCCTATAAAATTTAAACCTAAAACCAAATGAATAATAAACCGCACATAAATTTACCAATCTACACTTCATAAATTAGAAAAATAAATAAACCAAAATATTATATATTCCAATTGAGTTTTAATTGAAATATAATTTGCATCATAAAGCATGGTAGCTAGAGTAAAAAAAATGAAATATATAATTATATAGAAAATATATATATTTTTAGATATTTTAATATAAATAAATTAGAAATTTTATTGATTTTTCTTTAAAAATTTGAATAACAAAGTTAGTTTCATATATGTTATTGGTAAAATTCAAATTTATTATTAATTAATTATATTGTAATGTTTATTTTGAAATAAGATATTATAATTTTAATTTAATAGTATATATATATATATATATATATATATATATATATATATATATATATATATATATATATATATATATATATATATATATAATATATATATATATATATATATTAAAAATATTTCATATATAATAATAATAATAAGGTTATAATTTAATTAATTTTTATGCTTTTTTTTATATAATGTGAAATGTATCATGAAGTAAGTGTCTTTAAAATCATTAAGTTCTTTTTTATGTATCAATATAAGAAAATGCTTAGCTTGACTCTAACTTTAAATTTAGATAATAATTATTATTTAATTATATTTAAAAAAATTATAATAATATTTTTTTAATTTATCTAATTGTATTAATAATAAAGAGTAATAATATTATAATAAATTAATGATTTTATCAAGATGTAAAGAAAATGTTGGCGCATTACTTCCTGTAGTATACAACAAAACTTATAATTTCTAATGGCTTTATCTAAGGAGGCCACAATTTTTCTTGAACAACAATTTTTGTTGTTTTAATCTAGCCATAAAATTTTCAAAATCTCTGTTTAAGTGTTTGAATCTCCTTTTTTATGATGGAAATCAATTTAGCACCATCAATAACCTCTATGATACCAAAAATCCGGAAACTTAACAATACAACTGTGATTTCCCAAAATTTATGACCTAATTAAATTACTCTATTTCCAACACCATAAAAAAATGGCCCAATGAATTTGTAGGATATGACATATTTATTTTTGTTAATTTATGCATTAATTTACTTTTCCATGTTGTTAATAGATCTAATCTATTCAATCAGAAAATGGTATGTGTGTGCTTAAATTTGAATGAGTATTAATAATAACATATTTTAAATTGTATTTTTGTATGGTTGAGCTTGGAATTAAAATTTTAAAATGTATAGTTGGAATTGAAACGAATATATTAATTCAAAAGATGATTTGAACGCAATGCATATTAGTCTGGTTTCAATAACAAAGCATAATGGAGGGTTAATTTTCTTAATACGACAATGGAAAGAAGATAAATTTAGAACAAAAGAGACGATAAGGAGTAAAAAACTAAGTTAATACGAACATGAAAAGAAGATAAAAAATATGGAACAAAAGTTATGATGAGGAGAAAAAACCAAAAGATGCACGTTGGTATTCTTTTCTTATATTTATAATATTATATTAGATTTATATAGAAATATTTTCTTTTATTTATGAATGTTTTAATAATGAATGCTAGTACATTCTAATGATTTCAATTAACACATTATTCTACATCATTTAGAGGATTAAATATTAGTATCTTTATAAGATTAAATATTATTATTTTTATAAGATTGTAAACATCTTGGACTTAATACCAACATTAGGTGATAATATAAATATTTAATATAGTTTTTAGGTGATGACATGTTTAGGTTGAGAATATAAATACTTAATATAGTTTTTTACTAACTTTAATGATTATAATTTATATTTATTTTATTGATTATAATTATTGTTAATAATTTGTTATATTATAGTAGAGTATTAAAAATTATTTATAAAAAATTGTTTATAATTTATAATTTTTTTTATTAATTATAATAAGTGATTTTTTTAAGTTAATATATATTTTTTTCTAAGTAAAAAGTTTATTATTTTTTTGATGTTTTTCAAAATTTTATTGGCTTCAATCTTACAAGATTTGTTAGTTAGTAGAAAGTTCTTAACAAAAATAATACATTGTCACACAATTTTAACTAACCATATATGGAATGGGGCTAAGAGCCTAAACACAAACAAAACCAAAATACATCTAGACATCATTATGTGTCTAAAGAAGTTACCAGAGTAGGATTTTCCAGATATGAACAAGGGGATGGAAGGGGTTTAATATCACAGTGCACATGTTCTCAATATGGGCCATGCAACCCTTCATTCTATTTAGCTTCTCTTAAATGCACCACTAATAATTTTGTAGTATAACTAATCTAACTTGCATATACCACTGATTCTGTTGTAAATCATTCAAGAATAAGATGATTGCATTTATTTCATTGTGTATATCTCTAATCAATTGTACCATTAACATTCTCAACTACCTAATATGAACCCCCAAGTCCAACTAACGAGGCATAGGATCAAGGTAATTACGAGGCCCTGTTAACTTTGGTGCCACATCCTCACCCAAGGAAGGTAATTACGAGGCCTTGTTAACTTTGGTGCCACATACTCACCCAAGGAAGAGCCCAGTCTATGTGGCCTAGAAGATTGATCCTTGTCACTACCCTTGCCCCATGTTCTTGCACGATCGCATTGATGGGGGCATTCTCGTCAAAACCTTAGAACAATATTTAGAGGGCCCGAAGTGTCATTCAATGCACCAAAATCCGCAAACAAATACAAAACATTGCCAATGGAGCCCCTTTTAGCAATCACTTGCTCCAATCTCCTCTCTCCACCTAGTACCCTGTGAACACAGGTCTGAGCCTTGACCAAAAGGAAACCAAAAGGAATAATAACAACATAGCATTTAACTGATGGCCATCCACTCAGAACCTTCGACTTATGAAATTCATCATACAAAATTAAACTCCACACTGTGATTGGAGTATTGTAAGAATCCACCCCACATAGAAAATTTACATGAAAACATAGGTTCGAGTCCTAACCATAGGTTGGAATAATCCGGACAAAGTTTAGGATCAAATCTATTGGCCATCACTATAATACCAAAAGCATATCCAACAACTTGCAAGCCATAAATACCAATAACTTATGATTTAGCAAGAACCTAGACTCTGCATAGTAGGGGAACCTACTCCTTAAACCTTATCACAATGGGCCAAACACATCCCTTAAAATTAAACCTGGATAGATAAAAATCAAAACATGTTCCCAATCACTATATAAAAAACACTCTAATAATTTTAATTCTTTCCTTTTTATTTTTTTATTTTTTAATCTATATATATATATATATATATATATATTAAATTTCTATTTCATATCTATTTAATTTATCATTTTATTGTTAGATCTGAGACTTTTGTGATCTATAAAATAGATACATGTATTTCAAGATTAATCACATCATTAGGATTTGGTTGACCTTTAGAACCAACTAATGTGGTTCATCCTCAGGAAAAGGTGAAAAATGCAAACAATCTTGAATAAATAGTGTGGATGCATCATTGCCCAATTATGGCCGTTAAGAAGCCATTCCCAAGACTAGTAGTACAATGAAAGTGCCCATCCTCACGAGGAATGGAGGCCAGGTCTATGTGGCCTAGAAGGTGATCTTGTCTTCCCTTGCCGTGTTCTTGCGATCAGCATTGATGGGGGCATTCTCGTCAAAACCTTAGAACAATATTTGGAGGGCCTGAAGTGTCAGTCGATGCACCAAAATCCACAAACAAATACAAAACATTGCCAATAGAGCCCCTTTTAGCAATCACTCACTCCAATCTCCTCTCTCCACCTAGTACCCTGTGAACATAGGTCTGAGCCTTGACCAAAAGGAAACCAAAAGGAATAATAACACCAAAGCATTTAACTGATGCCCATCCACTCATAACCTTCGACTTATGAAATTCGTCATACAAAATTAAACTCCACACTACGATTGGAGTACCGTAAGAATCCAACCCACATAGAAAATTTACATGACAACATAGGTTCGAGTCTGGCTTAATTAGGTTGGAATCATGCAGACAAAGGGTTTTGGATCAAACTCTTGTTTGTCACTATAATACCAAGCATATCCCATGACACAATATAAATGCAATAACTTATGATTTAGCAAGAACCTAGACTCTGCATAGTAGGGGAACCTACTCCTTAAACCTTATCACAATGGCCAAACACATCCCCTAAAATTAAACCTAGATAGATAAAAATAAAAAAAGCATGTTTCCAATCACTATATAAAAAACACTCTAATAATTTTAATTCTTTCCTTTTTATTTTTTTATTTTTTAATATATATATATATATATATATATATATATATATATATATATATATATATTAAATTTCTATTTCATATCTATTTAATTTATCATTTTAGTGTTAGATCTGAGACTTTTGTGATCTATAAAATAGATACATGTCTTTCAAGATTAATCACATCATTAGGATTTGGTTGACCTTTAGAACCAACTAATGTGGTTCATCCTCAGGAAAAGGTGAAAAAGCCAAACAATCTTATTGAATAAATAGTGTGGATGCATCATTGCCCAATTATGAGCCGTTAAAAACTAGCCATTTAAGACTAGTAGTTAAATGGATTACTTAATTAGTTTTTAAACAAGACTAGTTTTTAATATGGGGCAATGATGCATCCACACTATTTATTCAATAATATCGATTGGTTTTTTCACCTGTCCCGAAGATAAACCACATTAGTTGATTCGAAACATCAACCAAATCTTAATAACATAATTAATCCAAAAAAAAATTATCTATATCATTTTATTCTTTTCTATTTACTATTTCTTTATTTTTAAAATTTAATTTAAATTTTACAAATCAACCCAACCTATTATACAAATTATTTATCCCTTAATTTCTCTCTTTACCATTTTAAAAATATCTACTCATTTCATTTCGTTCAACCTAATCCCCGCTTTCCCTTTCCTTTTCGTTCAACCTAATCCCTGCGTTCAACCTAATCCCCGCTTTACCTTTCCTTTTCGATGATCAATTTATTATACATTTTAGTCATCCTCCAATTAACATCTGTAGTTATACTAAACTATTATAAATATTGTTTTTCTATTATTAATTATATTGATATCTTGATTAAACAAAACCTTGTTGACCAAAACGCGCCAACAAAAATATTATTTATCACATGCCAAACAAAACCTTGTTGACCAAAACGCGCCAACAAAAATATTATTTATCACATGCCACACTTTAAATATTATCTATCACATGCCACACTTTTGAGGCATGAAGCCCAACTATGCCACAAAGAAAAAACAGAGAATAGCACAGTGAGTAGTAACTTTATCATGAACTTTACTATGAAAAAAATTGATGGAAGAGGCAAAAGGAGAAATTGAAGAACGCAACCCTGAGAGAAAAGAACAATGAACAGCTGTGACAGGAAGCAAATGAATCAAAATAAAGCAGATAACGCTGCAAATTCTTTAAACGATATAAAAAATGGATGGCTGTGGCAGAAGGCTAAGGAATCAAAAGTAGGAGAAAGTAAAAATTATTTCTGAAATCTGCAATCTAAATAAGGAAGATTATATTTTACAATCATGCAATCCAAATAAAAATAAAATGATTGTGTAGATTAACTTTTGATATTTACTATTCTTGTTATAAATTCAGTATAATAAAAATAAAAAGAATGGTTAAGATTTTTGGAATTCCAATAAAATAGATTTACTGCCATTTCAAGAAAATTTTAGAATATGTAAACTGTTAAATCCCAACAAAATATTTTCAGAATCTACAATCGACATAAAATTTCTCCTCACAAAAGTACCAACTCAATCTCAGAACTGAAAAAGAGTTGAGAAAGCTTACTTTGAGGAAGGAAGGATGGTAGACAACTTGGGCCTTGCTGTGAATAACATCGACGGTGGCATCCTCGATACCCTGGAGACGCTTGATGGCCTTCTCGATGGAGGCAGCGCAGGCAGCGCACTGCATGCCAAGAACCTTGAAAACGACTTCTCGGATCTGCAGCTGCGGTGGCGAACCTCCCGGGGATTTGTTTGGTGGGCACCTCGGCATCGAAGGATAATAGGGAGGGGACTTCTGCTCTCTTCCATTCTCCCTGTGTTTCAACTTTCCCAGGCATGACAAAGCAAGGAACCTGCTCGCCATTCTCTCTCTCTGCAACAAAATATTGAATTGAAGCCATGAACAACAACTGATTTTAACTGAAATATTTTGAAAAAACTATCAATTTGGACAAGGTAATGGACTTTCAAATTACCTGAATTAGCGCTAGTTCAATGGGAGGCTACTAAACATATCCAGCCAATGGCGAATTTGCCTTCAAAAATGCAAAATTTCAAAAGCTTTGGGAACTAGTATTGAAATATTTCGTGTTGGCCAGTGCTGGTTTATATCGATAAGAGGCGTGTCCTCTCCGAATATATTGAATTTGGCGTTCGTAAGTTTTATTATAATGATGTCATTTGTTTTAAATGTTGTAATGTTATTTTCGTAAATTTTATTATAATAATGTTACTCGTTTTAAATGTTGTAATGTTATTTTATTTGATACTTGACTCAGAGCTGAACAGCTTTCTTTCTTTTCAGAGTAGTCCAACCAGGACACAAACAAAATTGGTTGCGAAAATAGTGAAAGTTTTCTCAGGATTTTGATAAAGGAAATTTGAGTTAGAGCTACTAAAGAATTTTGAATTTAAAAAAAAAATGACATAGGCCAAAAATAACTTTATGAGTGAAATTGTTGCTTTTATAAACAATACCTCTAGGAATTTGCGATGCAAATCAATGCCACTACACACGACAAAATAACTTTATGAACCAAATTGTTGCCTTTATAGACAATACCTCTAGGAATTTGTGATGCAAGTCGATGCCACTACACACAACATATAGGAAACCATAATTATAATTATGGTGTGTATATTAAATCCTCATCTAATTATGGTTTGTATATTAATTTTTCATTTTCCTTTTTATCTTTGTTTTTCATATAATATATAATCATTTATTGTTATTATATGTTTTGATTTTTTTTAATTAAATTTTGGTAAGATAGTTTGAAGTAAAATTTTGATTTTTCATTATTAAAAATGTATTTTTAATTTTATAAATAAATACAATATTCGTGGAAAACAACTACTTAAAATCACTAAACAACTCAAAGTCACTAGAATTGGGCAAATTAAACAACTTAGTTATACTAAATCGAACAAATTTCTATCAAAAGTTTAGACAAATTGAATTGAAAAATATGAAAGAAAAAAAAGCCAAAATTTTCAAAATTTAAACTATATTGTGTATTTGTGTGAGATTCTTAAAAAAAAATAAAAATAAAAACTACTTGTTATTTTTTTCTTCATTATTTGTGTTTAGGTCAAGACCAACTCATATGTTACCATGAATAATAATTAAATCCAATAAAATTTATTATAGAAATCTTAATAACTCCCATGTTCAACTCTACCATATAAAATTCAAACCTAAAACCAAAAAGATAAAAACTCGCTCATGGATTTACTAATCTATATCCCTATATACCAGCTTAGATCCATCTTAACTCTGGATCTATCAAGCACCGAGTGGGATCAAATCTCTAGAGGTGCAAATCTCTTTTTTGAGTGTAAAACTTGAGGAAAGGTTTGCACCTCAAGAGATTTGATCCCTCTCAGCGCTTGATAGATTGGGGTTAAGATGGATCTAGGCTGGTTTCAATCGTGTGGGGCCAAGGAAAATCTATTGATAATATAATATGAGAAACATATGATTAATTTTATCAATAATATCAAAATACATCTAATATTAATATAACCATTTCAAATATGCCAAATATGTTTGAGATTTATCGATTCATTTTAATTTAAAATTTTCTTAGTTACCTCAACTTGTTGAGATGATAAATATTGTAAAATAACTCTAATGATGAAAATTAAAATTTTTGAATGCAAAGTGACAATGTAATAATATTGAATGATCCAAAATGTGAATAATAAGAATAATAAGAATGTAGTAAATTACAAATAGCCTTCATTGTGATCAATCTCAAACTATTTTCTTCTACTATTCTGATTGTCACCCTTGTTAGTTTTGTCATCTTTTCATATCGATTGTATGAAAAAGACAGTTTAAATCATAAACCATTTAAATATTTAGCTCGAGCTATGTAATAAACATCATACCTTGTCTCTCTCTCTCCAATATTATTAGGTTTAATTACTATAACACAAAATTAAATCTACATTGGCAATAATTTTTTGTGCTTACACTGAAATCAATGCACACTATTAATCCAATGACTTTAAAATTAATGTCACATCATAGATCCAATTACATAAAACATACAATAAAATCAATGTATCTAATGCAAAAATAAAATATGATTATAAAACAACATCTACACTGAAATCAATGATTCTAATGCAAGTAATCAAATAGGACTAGAAATCACCATCTACACTCAAATCAATGCATCTAGTGCAAGTAAGCAAATAGGATTAGAAACCAACATATACACTAAAAGAAATGCATCTAGTGCAAGAAATCAAATATGATTATAAGCCACCATCTACACTGAAATCAATGCATTTAGTGCAAGAAATAAAATAGGATTAGAAATCATATATATTGAAATTGAATGCATCTAGTGTAAGGAATCAAATATAATTAGAAATCAACATCTACGTTGAAACTAATGCATCTAGCGAAAGCAATCAAATAAGATTAGAAATCACCATCTACACTGAAATCAATGCATTTAGTGCAATCAATCAAATAGGATTAGAAATCATCTACATTGAAATCAATGCAGCTAGTGCAAGTAATCAAACATCATTAGAAATCAAAATCTACACTAAAATCAATGCATCTAGTTCAGGAAATCAAATAGGATTAGAAATCACCATTTACACTAAAATCAATGCATCTATTGCAATAAATAGTCTTCCCTCTCTCCCCCCTCCATATATATCTATATGTCCCTCCAAATCTCCTTATTTGTCTCTCTATCTCACCCCCACAAACATATACACTCTCTCACTCCATATTTATCAATCTCTTTGTCCCTCCCTCCCTCCCTGTCTCCATCTATCTCTTCTTTCTCTTCACCTTCCATCTGTATCTCTATCTCCCTTTGTCTCTCTATATCAACCCCAAAACATACACTCTCTTTCTCCAATCTATCTATCTATCACTCCCTCCTCCTCTCCCTCCCTCTCTCTCTCTTCCCCTTCCCTCCCTCTCCCATACTTCTATCTCTCTTCCCTCCTACTATCCTCTCTCCCTCTCTATCCATCTTCCTTATCACTCTCTCTCTCTCTCTCTTTGTCTTTCACTCTTTATGTATTTATTCTTACCTCCCTCTCTCTCCCCCTCCATCTCCATCTCTCTTTCCCTACCTCTCTCCACTCTTTCTCTTCATTTCTCTCCCACATCTTTCTCTCTATCCCCACCTTCAAAATTTGTTAATATATGCCTCTCACTCTCCTTATCTCCTCCCTTCTCTCCATCTCTCCTTATTTGTCTCTTTATCTCACCCCAAAATATACACACTCTCTCTCCATATCTCCCTTTTCACTCCGCCTCTCTCTCTGCCTGTCACTCTCTATGTATTTCTTCTTCCCTCCCTCTCTCCTCCTATCTCCATTCCTCTCTCTCAAGCTGCCTCTCTTTTCCTTCCTCTCTCTCCCTTTCTCTCCTACCTCCATCTCTCTTCCCCCATCACCCTCTCTCTCTCTCTCTCTCTCTGTCTCTCTCTCTCTTGCTCCCCTACAATCCTCTCACTTCCCCCTCACTCTCTTCCTCTCTCTCAAGTCCTCTCTCTCGTCCTTCATCTCTCTCCATTTCTCGCCTATCTCCCTCTATCTTCACCCCCCCTGTGTGTGTGTGTGTGTGTGTGTGTGTGTGTGTGTGTGTGTCTCCCTTCCTCTCTTTTCAATTAAATTATCTCTCTCTCTCTTTCTCTCTCTCTCTCTCTCTCTTCCCCCATCACTCTATCTCTCTCTCCAACTATGTTACTATATCCCTCCCTTTCTTCTTCACTCCCGTTCACTCCCCCCTTTTCTCCATCACTCTTTCTATGTCTCTTTATCTCACCTCTAAACATGCATACTCTCTCTCCATCTCTCCTTGTCAATCCTTCTCTCTCCACTTCTCACTCTCTATGTCTTTCTTCTTCTCTCCCTCTCTCCTCTCATCCTTCCTCTCTTACCTACCTCTCTCTTCTCCCCTCCCCTCTCTCTCTCTCTCTCTCTCTCTCTCTCTCTCTCTCTCTCTCTCTCTCTACCCTCCAATCCTCTCTCCCACCTCCATATTTATGTCTCCCTCCCCTTCTCTTACTCTTTTCTACCTCTCTCACTCCTCTCCCTCTCTCTCTCTCTGCATTCCTCCTCTCCCCTCTTCTTTAGTTTATCTCCATCTCTCCTTTGTCACTCCCGCTATTTCTCCGCCTCTATCATATGTTTTTGTTCTTCCCTCCCATATATATCTAGAGTTAATATATATATGTATATATATCTTGATATCTTAATATATATTATACTATAACAAATTTAATATTACATTAATATATGGTTATTAAATTTAATAATATTAATATTATAATATTTTAATATGAATATTATATTTAATCATAATAATAATAATAATAATAATAATAATAATAATAATATTTTAATATTAATGTTAGGGTTAATAATGTCTTTTTTGCATGTTATTATTATTAATTTGGTCCATAGCCTTCATATATAATTAGATGTTGATTTCTACTCCTATTTAATATATGTTTATTTATTTACCTTACCTTTTTATATCTCTTTTATAAATATAGTATTTGGCCCATGGTATTAATAATAATTTTTCCCATGGTATTTGGCCCATGGTATTAATAATAATTTGTCCAATGGTATTTGGCCCATAAGATTCACCTAAATTTTTTAAGTTTTTGTAAATATAAAGAGGTTTATGGAGTAAATATAAAAAGAGGTTTTATTTATTTACCATAGCTCTAGTTATTTGTATTTATATTTATTTACCATACCTCCCGAGTAAGTAGAAAAAGAGGTTTTATTTATTTACCATATTTCTTTTTTGAGTGTTTTTAAAACTCTTCATATTTTAAATTTATATTGTTTAAATTTATTTTTAATTGCTTACTGATATGGTTGTGTAAGTTATTCTTTAAGCCTAAACTGAAATTATTTAGAATGCGCCTCTCGGCCCAATAGCACAATTTATCATGGATTTATTCATCTATACCCTTATATAGAACATAGTTTATCATAAAAGCCTTAGCGACTTCAATGTCAATTCTATCACATAAAATTTAAACCTAAAACTAAATGGATAAAAAATATAATTATAGAAAAGATATATCTAATTATATAGAAAGTTTTTTTTTTCAATATTTTTAATATTGATAAAGTGGAAGTTTTATTGATTTTATTTTTTATTTTTAAAATTTTGAATAATAAAGTTATTAAATGTGTATTATTGATAATTTTATTATTAATTAATTATATTGGTATGTTTATTTTAAATTTTATTTTATTATCAATAATTATTAGGTGTATGATAAAGGTTTAACATACCAATATAATTATATAATAATAAAATTGTCAATGATGCACATATTTAATAAAACAACTTACAACATACCATGAAATATTTTTTATATTAATCTTATCTCAAAGGTAGGTATATCTCTTTTACTTTTTAATTTAAAAGTATTTCATATATTTTAAAATAAAGTTATAATTTAGTTTTTTTTTTTTTTTTTTTTTTTTAGGACTACATCTTTACATTTAAAAAAAAAGTTATAATTTAGTTAGTTTTTAAGTATGTATGTTTGTTTTGTTTTATTATTAGTTTTTATAACAATGAAATATATCACTAGCAATTGTTCCAAAAGGTGCAAAGAGAGACCAATAGGTTTATTTAATTGGAAAAGTTGTATGAGAGATGCATCTTATGCATGTATTGCATTTTTTTGCATTTTTAAGCACACATTGAAAATAAAAATAGTACATAATATTTTAAAATTATTCGAAGAGACTTGTTCTCAAATTATTATTTAAATATATGTAATTCATTCAAATATAAGTTATATTCTTCTAATTCTTGTAATTTACTGAATGAAATAAAAATAAATTTAAATTCAATTCTTCTAATTCTTGTAATTAGTTAGTGAAACAAAAATCAATTTAAATTCAATTCTTCTAATTCTTCTAATTTAGTTAATGAAATAAAAAACAATTTAAATTCAATTCTTATAATTGTTCTCATTCAGTGAGAGTAAAAAAATTGAAAAGTAATAAAAATCGCCAAAAACCATTTTTTAATATTTAATGAATCTTTTAATATTTAATTGAAACCTTTAGGACCAAAACAAATGAGAAGAGAGTAACCTTTAGGACCAAAATGATAAACTTGGAGAATAAAGTGGAGTTGATGCGCTTCCATCTCCTCCATGGGCCAATGTTAGGGAATCGAAAGCCTCCCAATAGGGAGGTATGATCCAAACATGATATTCAAGAAACATGAATGGCATAGAATGCAAATACACAAAAATAATCAATAGATAAAATAAGTAGGTTTACCACCGCAGGGAATGATGAATAAGTGAGGGTGATCACAGCGTGATGGAAACATGCTCAAGCACCTACTAACCCATTAAATTGAAAAAAACTCACCAACTACAAGAAGGAAAAAATCAAAATACAAAAATATAGCAAAGGAGAACTAAAAAGAGGGCTAAAGGGTCAAGGACAATGGACCTTTTGAATATGACCATGAAAATAATCCAATCCAACTCCTACACATAGATAGAAGAATGAGGTGGGATATTTCGATAAAAATCAACAATGCGATTGGTTCTAATTTTTAGTATAGTGGAGATTATTAATGGTCTAGAGAGACATGAAATTCTACAACTCTCTAAAAATATTGATAATAATATAATAAACATGGTAAATCAAAGACAGTTTTCCCAATTTGGGTTTCTAAGATACTAGATTATTTTATCATGGTTGATTTTTGTGAGCATTGTTTTATATTTTTTATTATTCTTTCATCTAGGTTTTTCTATGAATGCTTAGTGTAGTGACATTGTCCAATATCTCCATTGAATGATTGATACAAAAATGATAAACTCATTGCTTTGTGGTAATCAACGTTATTGGTGCATGTTGGCTACTCTCCTATCATAAATCAATTTATACTATCTTATTCAAAGAGAGATTTTCTATTATGGATTCAAGAGCATTGGTGTGGGTTTGTGACTATATGTTGGCATGAATATATCACTCTATATTATTTGTTGGGTAAATCCCCATGCACAACATTTAATTTTCTCTTATACACAAAACTCCATTAATTAGTTGCTTAGTTGAGAGAATATAAACACCCATCCATTATTTTAATGTTTGTTTGCCACAAACCACTGGGAAACTCATTTACAAACAATATGTACAAGCTAACCTAGGTCAAAGTCCATTATACTAATAATCAATACATGACAATGAATTGATACAATTTGATTTGGTGAATTTCATTATGATTACATGAGTTTCTATCACAAGTTCAAATGGTGTTGTGGTTTGCATATATATCATCATTTTCAGGGAGTTGAGCCCTCATGTAAAGAAACTCCTTACATGGGTTGTAAAACCATAAATACTAGTTTCATGAACTGATGCAGCCATAAGGCTGCAAATACCCACATACGCAGAATCTTAACTATGTCTGCCCATTCCTAGGATTTTATTCTTCATTAAAATTTATTAAGCATAAGTATTTAACTTACCCGCAATACATCCTCATTAAAAAAGTCTTTGTGGTACCCCAGTTTAAATCCAAATCTGTTATGTTATAAACACTTTAACCATAAAACGATCTTTACTCTTCAATCCCTACTTTGTTCTATTATAAAACCTTTATTATAGAATTATACCGTAAACCATCGGGAACACATATAAAACATTTAAAACTACCCTTCCATCTTTTGCACGTGACTCTGCACGCATTCCAAGATTCCACACATTTGCCAAGGCTCTTCCCTATGCAATCTCGCATCACAAACCTCCACTGCACTTTTCATTTTTCGTATTCTAACACCATGCCTATCACACTTTGCACTTCAATCATATTGCATACATGGAACCACATACTTTACCGATACTTAGCACAATATCGCTAATCTTTCGATTTTGCAAATCGTCAAACATAACATTTTGCATATCGGTGAATATAACATATCACACTTCGCTAATATTACCTCATCGCAACTTCGCCACTTTAATACTATCGCTAACTATTATGCCATATTGCATACGATGTGTGATATGTGCATGGATCCTTTGCCCAACACGTGTCCACTTCGGCACTTTCACAATTTAACTTTGCGATGTGATCTTAGCCATCAGTCTTTTTCCTATTTCTGCGACTTAATCCTTGTCGTCCCATCTCTTTTCCGAAATATTTTAAGTGTTTTCTTTCTTAATCGATTTTCTATTTCTGATTGCAATTCTGTCTCATCCACACTACTCCTTCCTAAGCTTTCTCTTCTGGTTTTTACTCATATCTATAGCATTCACACTCACTGCACACTTTGCACACCGTTTCCAATCTAGAATACCATTGTGTATTCATTCACTACATCCAAAATTCACATTTTTTATCCTTCTCGGTCTGCATACACATTTACTTACTCCAAAATGGAATCACACAGATTCTACCCAGCCATTAAGTATTCTATCACTCAGAAAATACTTATGCATTCATCAGAATTCAGTCAACAATGAAATATCCATAGAACCAGATTTGTCCTTTTACGGATCACTTAGCACATAAAAGAAATAAAAACATAGTCGCAATGAACTCAATTTCTCATTACTCAAATAAATTGTGCATATACAATGAAAACCTATTTACATTCTGTCCTTGGCTTGATGCGCCTTTACATGGCCCTTTTCTCTTCAACAAAACCCTCTCTGTTTTTGGCTCTCTCCTCTTTACTCTACTTTTCTAAGAATATGGTCTCTTAATGCCTTTGAGGCTTACAAATATATACAAAAGGTTCTGCAACCAATTCTGGTTCAAATCGTCAATATTCTCAACTAAATCTTAAGAATCCTCTAAATCCACAAAATCATCAACTAATTCCTAAGTCTAGGATTCACAATCCCTATGAAATCTCAACTAGCCTAAATCTCTCATGTTCCCCTACATTTAAGAACATTTACAAATATGCCTCACAATATTTAATTAAACCCTATTCTAAATGTCTCACATAAAATCACTCAAACATTGAAAATTACATTAATTAAATAATTAGGGAACCAACTCCCTTGAAAACATAAGACCCCCCTAGATTCTACTAAATGTACAAAATTTGGAACCATGATGCTCTTGCATTAGACTCCCAAGGTAGAAAAGTTTCCATGATCTATTGATCATGAAGTTTTGTCTTCAACTCATCCTGGATCCCAGACTCTGTTTTGTTGTTGTCCATAAGCTGCATTGTCTTCATCATTCTTCAACTGCAATCTTCTAGGCTTCCATACTTTGTACAGTAGTGCTCCACTGTCTCTACCTTCATTTTTCTTCACTTTCCAAACAATTCCACAGTGGACTACTTTCTTCATTCTACTACAGCTCATATTATGTATTTGCATTAGGTTCCATAGTTCATATATGGCTTCTTGCAATTTAATATGTTGCTGCAAACTAATTTTGTTTTCCTGACTTTGCCATTGTACTTTACTTCACTTTATCCATTCATCACTAAACTGTTGATTCTTTCTTCAGCTCTTCTTGCTTCGGTTTCTTATTTTTCACTTGGAATTACTCCATTTACTCTTGCAAATATTGTTCTGGACATTGCTACCTCCCAAAATTCCTGAATATCTCTTAAGATATCTCCCTTTGCAACATCCCTCTTCTGTTGACTACCTACAAATTTACTTTCAAAAAGTAAATTGTTCCTAAATTTCCTGACTGTAATAACATTTTCTTCCCCTGCTGCAGATCCTTTGCAGTCTTCATCAGGTTCTTTCTTCTCTATTGGTGCTTTCAACCAATTCTCTAGTAACTCCAATTATTTCTCCCATTTACTAACCAATTTTGCATGTGCTTTCCCTTGTTTATCTTCATAAGATAACATAGCCTTATCCTCCATCAGAATACAATTATGATATTACCTCTTTGAAATGTATTTGTGAATTTCTTTTTCTTCCTTCATATTTATGACAACTTCCATTGACTGTCTATCACCTGCAAAACCTTCAAAAACTGCAATCACACACAAGTTTTCAGTTTTAAAACTATAAGACCCAATAGTCTTATTTGATGATTCAATCATTAAATCCTCATACTGTTCCAAGTCCTCTACATGACTCAAAGAATCTTCAATGGTCTTCATCTCAACTTCATCAAGCACTTCACTTGGTTGCTTGATATCCTTCTCCACTTCTTCTTGCTTTTGGTCATCATCGTGAGCCAAACTTCCTCTGTTTTCAACTTTAGCATGCTGAAAAACAATATTTCCCTCCAATTGTGTATGAACTCCCTCATGATATCTAACTGTTTCAGAACTAAAATTATGTTTCTCTGCTTTGAGATTACTTGCAAACATACACAAATTATTAATTTCAAAATCATAAGGCTCGAATGCCTCAACTGATGATTCAAACATCATCACTCCATCTTCAAGTTCAAAAGGAGCTTGCTCTTCTCCAGCAACTTTGTCTTACTGTAGCTCCACTCCCTTGAGATTCTCTGTCCTCAATTGAACATCTATAATTTGTTCAAGCTTCCTTAGCTCCTCTATTAACTACATATTCATCTACTATTCTCTGTTCTCTTGTAGCTTATGTCACTTCATTTTCTTTCTCATTCTAGAACCAAACCTCTGGTTTTCTTTACTCCTCTCGAACATATCCATCAAAAAATTAATTTCATTCTTATCTCAACCTTTTCTCTCTCATACTCTTCATCCCTGCCATATACTTTGACATATTTCTTCACTCTTCTTCTACTGTGGTCTCTTTCAGAATCTCTGCTATGACTATCAATTGTCATGTTCTCCTCTATCTCTATGAGTTCCTCACTCACTATGAGATGTACTTAAGCCTCTGCAATAGCAAGTCCTCCCTGCTATGTTTACCTCACCAAGATTTCCTTTGTACTTGGCCACTAGTTCCCTCTCTGGAACTTTCTTTGAGCATTCCTATGCTCCTTCTAGGCTTCAACTCATCTTCACTTTTGAGGACACAACTGTCCTCTTGTATTTCAATCACAAATGAAATACTAGGTTATGGCCACACTCTTATTTCTTTCAGAAATCCCTACCAACATCATTCATCACTGCTTATTAAGGCTTGATCTTATTTTGCTGAGATACTTTATTAGCTTGGTTCAGAAGCTGAAATTTTTACAGTGTGAAGCCAAAATCCTGAAGAACATCGTCACAAAATTTCAGAGCTTGGTTCACAACATTTTTGGAGATATGATCTGTGGAAGTTAGGTCATGTTGTAGGCTCCTAAATTTAACCTAAACAGTTCATCGCATAATTGTCGCTATAAATTGTTTTCTACGAGGGTTCAGAAGCTGAAAGTTTTAAAGAGTGAAGCTGAAACCCTAGGGAACATCATTGCAACATTTCATAGTTTGGTTTGTAATAGTTTCGGAGATATGGTTTGTGGAATTTAGAGCTTTTTTAGGCTCTTGAATTTCATCTCAAAGAGGTGATCATGAGAAAATATTCATAACTCTCTCTCTGAGCATCATATTGCAATTCTGTAAAAATTGGATGCAAGTGCATAGATTGTAGTTTTTTTTCTATCAATTTCAGAGCTGAAAGAGGAAACTGTGACACGTGGAAAGTCATACAGGTTCTCTCTACTGAGCTAGTCCGTAATTAGGTCATTATGGGAGATTGGACATAACTTTGTCTTGAAGAATCCAAATCGGGTCAGACCTATGGAATTTGAAAGAGGTTTCAGAGGGCTACCTCAAAGAAAAATTTCAAATATTTAAGATACTAAATCACAGATATAGTTCAGTTTCAATATCGAGCTCCTCAAAAGCAAGAAAAAGGTGTGTATTTGTTTTTTCGAATTGCATAAGCCTTGTGTGAAAAATCAGTTTGAAGTGATTCCAAGGGAATATTGGAGCACAAATATCAGTCTTGGGCTCTAAAATTCCACCTAAAAATAATTCCATACCCATTAAACCCTCAAAACGCTATACTATGATGCCTGAAGAGGAAAAATTGCAGTATGAGATATCAAAATTATGGTACCAAGTGCAAAAAATTTCGATCTTATGAGGAGCAACCGAAGATGACATAGATGGTTTAAAAGCAGAAATGGAGGCTAAGTTGGATGGTTTCAAGGATCAAATAAAATCTAATATGGATGGTAAAGTAGTGGAAGATCACATCGAGCATCAACAACAAGTTCTCCAACTCTCAAAGGATAACCTAACTTTGGTGTAGAATTAAATGAAACAATAGGAAGATCAACATCACATCAAAAGAAGTTCTGAAGAAGTCACAGAAACAAGAACTCAACAAGTATGATCAGTTTCAGAGTATCTCAACAAGTGGAAGAACTTTCCTGTAGAATATTCCACATGGGAGGATGATAATTTTATACAAAAGCATTAAGAAATAATCAAGCATTGAGGACAACACTTGTTTGAAGGAGAGGGGCATGTTAGGTCCCTATATTACTAGTGTATTCTCTAATTATGTTAGTATAGCCCCCCTTATTGTTACCCCAATAACCCCCATATTGTTATTATTGTGCCCTTACATTATTATTGTTAGGTCGGCTAGGATTACATTGTGGCCCCATGGAGTCCTATATAGAGAGAGGAGGTTTTCTCATTTGTATCATCCAAGAATTGTTCATTCATGTAATGTATTGGAGGTTTCCCCCTCGAAATGTCTCATTTCTAAGGCATTGATATCTCTTTTCTTCTATTTTTGGAGTTGGTTTCACAACAGAATCTCCATTCTCCACAAGAAAACAACCATCATTGTGCTTTCATTATGCTTCCACAATCTCTTCTTCACTCATCATCTATATGCCTTTTACCTTGGCATGTTTCCATTCGCTGTGGCTTTCCTTTGAACCTATGCAATGACCCTCATTTATCATCGACTTCACCTCCTTTGTGAACTTCATCTTTTTTACTTGTGGACTGCACTAAGCCTCTCTTTCTCAGCAAGTCTCCATCCCTGTTGCCTGTCATACTTAAAATCTGATCCTTTCTTCCTTTACACAAAGAATCTCTTTCTTCTCTGCTACCAAATGTCTTCTGCATAGTTCAGCTCTAAAATATTCATTTATAACAATTTTTTTCATTTACTCGCTCTGATACCAAATGATGCAACCATAAGGCCGCAAATACCCACATACATAGAATATTAACTATGTATGCCTGTTCCCGGGATTTTATTCTTCATTAAAATTTATTAAGCAGAAGTATTTAACTTACCTGCAATACATCTGTTGAGATTGCAACAAGTTGATGAGCTTAGTGGAAAGAAGTCGCCTTCACTAAGTGGGCCTGCAGGCTATTTTTGGCGCAAGTCTATTTTTAGACATGTCGATCATATTCTATGAGTTGCAGGATGTTAGTTGTGGATGGTTGGTAAAGTTGGAAAAATAGATGGACTTCTATTTTTAGACATATTGGGTGGAATCTATTTTTAGATTGCCAGTCTAAAAATAGATATGTCGAATATTATTAGCTCTTAATAATATTTGGAATATTATTAGCTCTTAATAATATTATTAGCACTCCAGTTAAGTGCACAGATGTGGCACAGGAGCTGACAGAAGGAATTACGCTATTCCTGAGGGTTAAGTGGAGCTATTGCATGGATACTTCAGTTAGAACTCATGTGACAGAGTTTGGTGGAGTTATTGAGGCAGTTGATGGAGTTGTGTTCAGTTTAACTGAGTTAAACATAGTTGAGCTAGTTGTATCTAGTCTAACTGATTGATACACTAGCGAGAGTGGTGTGAATTAATTATTAATTAATTCACTAATTATTAACTCATTAATCAACTAAAGAATACATCAGTTAACTACAGTGCATGGACAGTTTTAGTGGAGACCAGTGAAGAGGTAGGTGAAAGAGAAGTGTGACTATTAGTTGTGACTATACTGTTGCATGATTTGCAACAACCAGTGATTGGAGATGCCAATGAGGATTGCATGAACAAGGCTGGACCAATTCGAGTTCATTCAGAGCCATTATTCAGTAGTGATTGCACAGTAGAGGCAGGCTATCAGGTGGCAGAGATTGGAGCATGTGATTTGCTAGATCGGGCTTGATTAGTGTGTAGCAATTGGAGATTGTACTGAGAGCTTTGTGAGGAGCTTTGTATAATGATTGTTACATGATATCTATGACATATAATATACAGATAGTTGGGGGTTTTCAGATTTAAGCTTTCCCATAAAATATTGTGTTCATATGTGTGAATATTTATGGTTTTAATGTGCTCATGCGATTGTTTTTTATTTCCGCAATTAATGATCAATGGTAGAAGAGATTATGTATTGTGAATGAAGTTAGAATAGTGTGTGATCAGGAGAATCTCGGTGTATAACATATAATTTATTCAAATTTCTACATGGTATCAGAGCAATATTGATCATTGGAGAAATTTCAAAACATTGAAGCGATTGTGTTTTGTGCTGGTGGAATTCGAATTTGCAGCAGAGTTTTCTTGGTGTCAAAGTTGAGATGTCTTTCAATAGATTGTGATTGGAGTATGCCCTTGAGGGCAGCTCGAATTATATTGCATGGAAGGACAATATGGAGGCGGTGCTGGATGACAATGGGTTGAAGGAGTTCATAGATGCAGAAATTCCAAAACCTGCTTCTAGTGATTCTACCGCACTTGACACATGGCAAAAGAAGACAGCAAAGTGTCGAAGAATTCTGTTGGAAGGTGTAAAGGATAACATAGTGTCCAACCTTCATGGTAAGGCTTCTTCATTCTTGATTTGGAAAGCGTTGATAGACTTATCCCAAAGCAAGAGCGACCAGAGGAAGTTGGCGCTCAAGGATAAACTCAGGAACATAAAAATGGAGAAAGGCGATAGTATGCCCAAGTACCTCACGAAGTTCATCCAATGCAGGGATGAGCTGGGAAGTGTGGGGGTGAATGTAGATGATGAGGACTTGGTGAGCTTAGCTCTCCTTGGGCTTCCGAAGAGTCAAAATTCCTATCAGGACTCTTTCAATGGTCGGGAGAAATTGCCAGGATGGGAGCGACTTTGGTCGGATCTTGTGCAAGAGGAGATAAGGCGAAGTACCAGGGACGGATCTTCATCAAAGAACTCAGATGAAGAAAATTGTGCTTTGGCTGCCAAAGCAAGGAAGGGGAAGAGAAAGAAGAATGCTTCTCAATCCGGTGCAAAAGGCAAGAAGCAGGACATGTCCAAGGTGAAGTGCTTTCACTGTCACCAACACGGACATTATGCCACTAATTTTCCACAGAAGAAGAAAAATAAGCAAGCTGCTGGATCTACAGCTGGAGAGGCCTTAGCCTCGCAGTTTGAGCTGGATTTTTCACTGATCGCATGCTTGGTCTCAAGTATGATGGGTTCAGTGTGGTTTCTTGAAAGTGGTGCGTCTTTTCATATGACCGGAGACAAAGATTTGTTTACTAATCTGGATGAGAAAAATCTTGTAGTGCACATCGAGATGGGTGATGATGGTAGATATAGTGCGACCGGTATCGATACCATTTCCTTTGAGAAGGAGTCTGGTAAACCCTTCGTTTTGAAGGAAGTGATGCATGTTCCAGGATTGAAGAAGAATCTGATCTCGGTGGCCATGTTAGAAGACAAGGGATATGATGTTGTCTTTAGCGAGGGAAAGGCTTTCCTGCGTAGTAAGGCAACTAGTGAAACCCGGAGGATAGGGGTTCGAGTTAAGAACCTTTATCAATTTCAGGTAGATGGCTACGCAAAAATGGCAGGCAAGGCAGAAGGAGTGGTGAGTCGGGATGATGGCGAGCTGTGGCATAGAAGATTGGGCCACCTTCACCATGGATCTTTGAAAATTTTGCAGTAGATTTCTACCGGGCTTCCCAAAGGTACACTTGCGTAGTCAGATCAGTGCAAGGGATGTACTTTAGGAAAATTTGTGAAATCCACCTTTCACGAGAAGGATAGTCGCGCCACGAAGATTGTTGAGAGAATTCACACAGACGTGTGTGGACCTTTCTCAGTAGCTTCGACAACAAAGAATAGGTACTATGTGATATTTTTTGATGATTTTTCTCGAAAGTGATGGATCTTCTTCATGTAGAAGAAGAGCGAGACATACTCAAAGTTCTGTGAGTTCAAGGCACTGGTTGAGCAAGAATTGGGGAAGTAGGTGAAGGCTCTTAGGAGTGACAATGGTGGTGAATTCATCTCTGGCGAATTCAAGGACTTTTGTAGCGCAGAAGGAATTCGAAGAGAGCTCATAGCGCCTCATAACCCACAGCAGAATGGGGTTGCTGAGCCAAACAACATGATGATCGTGGGTGTTGCACGGGCGATGTTGCATGATCAGGGCCTTCCCATACACTTGTGGGCTGAGGCATGCAATACTGCAGTTTATGTGCAAAACTATTGTCCTCACAGGATACTTGGCATGAGTACACCCGAGGAGGTGTTTTCTGGTAAGAAGCCTGATATTTCCCATTTGAGGATTTTTGGTTCACCTGTTTACATTCATGTGATGAAGGATGCTAGAAAGAAGCTGGAGCTGACCACAGAGGTTGGGATATTTGTGGGGTACACTAATACACCCCACAACTATTGTGTGTATTTTCTAGACAGTCGTAAGACTGTTGTGTGACGGGATATCAAATTTCATGAGGAGAAAGCCATGAAGTGTTCGCTTGAGAGTGAGCCACACTTGCATGCAGATGAGGAGCTATTAGTTCCTAAGGATGAGCCTCAGGATGTGGATCAGCCACAAGAGGAGGTTCATGGAGTGGGAGAGACCACTCATGCAGCACCAACCATCAGAGGGTGGAAGCGCACTACAGAAGCTGAGCGACTGGCTCAAGATGCAGAGAAGATTGTAGGAGCACCTACATCACAGCGCAGACAGAGACAGTCACTTGACCGATATACTGGATACATG
The DNA here is from genome assembly GCA_034641835.2 of Pinus albicaulis. Classification (NCBI taxonomy): domain Eukaryota; kingdom Viridiplantae; phylum Streptophyta; class Pinopsida; order Pinales; family Pinaceae; genus Pinus; species Pinus albicaulis. Next base: position 170,867,553 of record CM076569.1, read on the forward strand.
GCTCTTATGAGAAAGTGTATCATGACAGAGCCATCCTCTTTCGAGGAAGCTGTGGAGGATCCATCATAGGTAGATGCCATGGTGGAAGAGTATGATTCGATTGTCAGAAATAGTGCATGGGAGATTGTCCCAAGGCCGGAAGGGAAATCAGTGGTAGGTTCGAGATGGATCTACAAAGTGAAGCAAGCAGCTGACGGGAGTGTGGAGAAGTACAAGGGAAGATTTGTTGCCCGAGGCTTCTCACAGATTGAGGGGATCGATTATGAGGAAACCTTTGCAAGTGTCGCAAGGTATTCTTCCATACAGATGATTCTTTCTCTCTCAGCGCAGATGGGGTGGCACATTCATCAGATGGATGTGAAGACTGTGTTCCTCAATGGAGTAATTGTTGAGTCTCAAATCTGCATCTTTTCCATACACTTTTCTATACCTTTTTCACTCACCTAAACCTCCCAAGTTGTCAATATCATGTGCAAAAGAGCATCTAACATGGTTTTTAATTATATTTTTGTGTTTGCTATTTGATTTAGATTTTGTTCATTCAGCTGCGGAATCTTGCCACTTTTCGTAGCTGCTGCAACTTTCCGCAGCTATTTTGTGAAACTATATGCTACAGGTGTCTACAATGAAAACGAGCCACATGGGCAGGTCATGAATGATGTGGACATGGTTCGTGTCCTATTGGTTCAAGCAAACTCATCCAAAGAAGCCGCGGTCAAAGGCGTCCACATGGAAGTCAACCATGGAGTCTCATGTCGGCAGGACTCTGTTTCGTGTCACATGAAGATTCATACGGCCGTTTCTAAGCCCGCGGAGGATAAATCGACATCTGTACAAGGTTCCTTAGTCGAATTCAAGCATCCACCTCTCGTAGATTTACTTTCCAACACGGCCATGATCCTAGATCCGTGGACGTAGTGGTCTACGTGCTCTTCACCAGCATGAACTTTAGGAGACAGTTATATTTCTTTTGTTATATATGATGCGTTTGCATACGCATAGAAGTTAGTCGATGTTAGTCTCTGTTATCTTATTAGTCTGCTCTGTAGTGTGTTTACGCTGCACTTGTGCCGTAACATTACCATTCTGTAAATGACTGCTTTTTAATAAGAAGACTCTGTTTTCCAACTTAATTCGTATTTGAGGACCGTTGCCAAGGCTGGTGTAGAGGGCCCCTGCTCAGCTAAGGTTTTGTGCATTAGTGTATATTTCTCATTTCGTTTCTATAAATCTCATTGTGTCATAATCCATTCATATGTTCATACATTGCATTTGTTTCATTTCTGTTTATACACTTCCATAATTTCCATTTCATTCCTGTCTTTTATGTTTTATGTTGTTAATCACTGATCAGTGTTCTTGTTTCAGGTTATAGATAGGCAGCCCGGGCATTTTCATAGCTTTTTGACTAATGACATGGAACTAACATTGTTCTGCTGCTAGTTTGCTTTTCATAGCTTTTGTTTAATTTCAGTATTGCTTTATTCATTTCAGTTTTGCTTATCTGCTTCAGTAGTTAAATTTAGATATATTAAGCTGCTCATAGCATCTTCAGTTGCCTCGGAAAGCCACAGCTGGACTGATGGTGAGGGATTGTATTATGAAATGTGTAGTTTAGTATTAGTTTCTTTTATGCAAATTTAGATATATTAAGCTGCTCATAGCATCTTCAGTTGCCTCCGAAAGCCACAGCTGGACTGATGGTGAGGGATTGTATTGTGAAATGTGTAGTTTAGTATTAGTTTCTTTTCTGCAAATTTAGATATATTAAGCTGCTCATAGCATCTTCAGTTGCCTCCGAAAGCCACAGCTGGACTGATGGTGAGGGATTGTATCATGAAATGTGTAGTTTAATATTAGTTTCTTTTCCGCAAATTTAGATATATTAAATCGTGCATGACATCTTTAGTTGCCTCCAAAAGCCACAGCTGGACTGATGGTGAGGGATTGAATCATGAATGTATGGTTTGATATTAGTTTACTTTCTGCAAGTTAAATATCAGTTACTCAAGTTGTTTATGATTACTTCCGAAAATCATAGTTGGACTAATGATGAAGGGTCAGAAGATAAATTGATGTAATCTGATTTAGATTTATTTTGTTGCAATTTTGAATTTCCTTAAGCATAGTTTCTTTTGTGTTTAGTCGGCAGCAAGAATAGTTTGGTTTTCATGCTCACTAGTTCACTGTTTTGATTTATTAGATTAGCAGCACCTTTTCATTTCAGCGGTATATTTTCATTTTCTTTCAAGTCTTATCATTGTAAATTTCAAATTTATTTTTAAAGTTTCAAGTTGGTAAATCATTATAGGGGAGATCATTTCCTTAAACAAACATAACCAAACTTGTTTTCATCTTAGAATTTCCATTTCGCCTTAGAAAACCAAAAACGACAAAAAGTTAAGAAATAGGTTATCTTGCACATATAGTGCGCCGCACTTCATCAGCTTACGATTCCCGGATTGACAAATTAAATGCAGCAATTTAGGACACACTAAATTGACCAAACATTTTGGCGCCGCTGCCGGGGAAGTGTAACTAGGTAGCCAATTTCTTAAAAAAAAAAACATAAAATCATAAAAGAAGGGAAAACTTGATAACTTCTTGAAGTATGCTCTCCTCTTGCACCTAGTGTGATCCGGAGGATCAGAAAAGAGAGTTATTGGTTTAGTAATTTCTTAAGTATGCTCTCTTCTTGCACCTAGTGTGATCTGGAAGATCAGAAAGAGAATTATTAGCCCAACTTTTTTTAAAAAAATAAAAAATGACATGCATAGAGCAAGAGATTCTAGGGGAAGGTTTATAGCTAAAGCCAAGAGTTCAATTTTCATAACTCCATCTTCTTCAAGGCATAGACCAGATTCACCACCATCTACCCCTAGCCTTAAGATTTTTGGAAGTCAAGGAACAGCTGAATTAGAGGATTCTCCTATACCACCTACTAAAACCCATTTAGAAAACAAAGAGACTCTCTCTCATCCTCCCTTGGTAGAAGAACTAGAAGACTTTAAGAACTCTAAAGAAAATATCATGGCAGAGGAAGTAATAAATAGACGTGAAGGTAGAAGAGGAGGAAACAATGGAGACAACAATGGTGAAGGAAATAATGGTAGAAATAGGGAAGGAGACAATTTGTTTGGATTCCCTATAGTTGATGAGGAAACTCATGCAACAATGAAAAATATCTCACCATCTGTTCTCCCTAACTTTTATGGTTTGCGAAGTGAGGATCCTGAAACATTTCTGTTTGAGTTTGAAGTTGTGTGCCGAACTTATGACTATATGGAAGACTCTCAAAAACTCAAACTGTTTCCTTCAACATTGAAGGGATTTGCTTTGAAATGGTTCATGGGATTAGCCACTCAATCTATTAGGACTTGGAATAATATGAAACAAAATTTTTTGGATAGATACTTGGACTATTGTATGCCCACCAACCACAAGGATGAGGTATTCAAAATGATGCAAAAAGAAGATGAAAATTTGGAAGACTTACTTGAAAGATTTCAGTACAATTTGAAAAGAGCAAAGATGAGCAACTTAGATGAAGAAACCTTGAAAGCCCTCATATTAAAAGCCATTAGAGATGAATGGATAGATATTTTAAACATGATGGGGAAAGGAGACATTTCTCAACTTCCACTTCGTGATATAACAGAACTATGTGTCCATCTCTCAAGGGGAAAATCTAAAACAGGAAAAGGGCCTAGGGATCCTTCTCTTATTAGGGCTAACAAATCTGCAACTGGATCAGTAAGTAGGGCATAGATTGGTAACATGCTTGATGAGTTCAAAACTGATATTTTAGGGAGCCTTAGTGAACAACTAGACACCCTTAAAATCCAAAACAAGCAGAAAGCAGAAACAGATGCTTTAGCTATCTTTTGTCCGAAATGTAGGAAGAAACATGCTTTAAGGGAATGTCCCTTGGATGCAAGAGTTGTAGAAACATGTATGATTTGCTCAGAAAATCATGAGATCAAGGATTGTCCTTCAATTCCTGGACTCAAAGCTGTTTTTCAAGAAGACCCAAATTCAGTAGAATCTCTCTGTTTTGTCGCAAGGAGACCTTGGCAGGGACAACAAACTCAAGGGTTTAACAACCCTATGAATTATCAAACCCAACCAAATTGGAATCCTTGGAAAAAACCTTGGCCCCAACATCAAAATTCATATCAGCCATGGGTACAAGGGATGCAAAATCCTTATGGGAGATTTGCTCAATTTTATCAATATCCTCCATCTTTTCAAAATCAACAAGCTCCACAACTTCCAAACCCAAATCCACAACTTTCATTGCCATTTCCACAACAACAACCTTCTCAAAAAAATCCAAATCCTCAACTCATGCTTCCACACCAACAAAAGAAAAATCAACTTCCAGCTCAGCCATTGCCAAATCCTAACAATAAGAATCCTCAGACTACTTACATGGTAGAAGGACAACAATTTCCTACCTATATGATTGTTCCTCTCAACGATGTACAACTCAGATCTGGTAGAGTTTTAGAAAAACCTTCTATAGATATTCAAGAGCAAGATACCTCTGAGGAGGACTCTCTTCAAGTTAATAAGGGTTCCGAGGAAGAATCTCTTCAAAATCCAAGCATGCAAAAAGAAAAAGAAAAGTTAACACCCACAACTCCTATAGTTGAGCAACCAACATCTTCATCTACACCTCCTTTTCCCGAAAGACTACAAATTGACAAGGGGGTGGAAAAACAAATCTTGTTGCCTAACTATGACTTTCTAGATGAATTGAAGAATGTTTGTATCAAGATTCCATTGCTACAAGCCATTCGAGAAATTCCTATTCTAGCAAAAACCATAAAGGAGTTGAGTTTCAAAAGACCAGGAAGGAAACTAAAGACACAAGAAGAATCCACCTGGTAGGAAAGATTGCAGACATTATGATGGGAAAAATTACCATGCAGAAGTATGTAGATCCAGGAAGTCCAATTGTCAAGACACATATAAATGGAATAGAAATTCCAAACACATTGATTGACTTAGGGGCTGCTATCAACATTATGAGTAGACAGACTATGGACCAGCTAAAACTTCCTAACCTTCTTTTACACCTACTTTACTGCAACTTGCAGATCGATCAATTATTAAACCAGATGGTGTATTAGAAGATATTTCAGTCTCCTTAGATTCTTGGGAATATCCGGTAGATTTTATGATTTTGACTCCCAAAAGTAATCTAGGAGGGCACCCACTTATCTTAGGAAGACCTTGGCTAGCCACAACTGATGCTTTTATTAGTTGTAGATTTGGGGATATGTACATTTCTAATGGTAATTCGACAAAGAAATTCAATTTGTATCCTCCAACAAAAGCAATCACAGAAGTAGGAGAAAATGAATGGGTCGATGATGAGGACATTATACAACCCGTCTTTACCATTTCTGAAATCAGTGAGGATAGTCAAATTCTGAACACATTAGAAAATTTTGAGACATCTTCAGAATATGACCCCACACAATTTCAGTTGGAATCTGACATATAATATTTATCATCAAGACAAATGTCTCTTTACTCTATGGAAGAGTTTGGTAATTCTGCTATTGAGATTTTTCCAGAAAAGACATTGAATATCAACAAACATTTGGAGAAATCACAACAAGAAGAACTAACCAAAATCTTGCAAAAACATTCTACTGCATTTGCATGGGAGTATACTGACATGAAGGGTATTGATCCTAATACTTGCATCCATCATATCTATATTGAGGAAAACAGTAGACCAATCAGACAACCTCAAAGAAGGATGAATCCAAATCTTAGGGAAATAGTGAAAGAAGAGCTCCAAAAACTTCTCAATGTAAACTTCATTTATCCAATTTCAGATAGCCGATGGGTTTCTCCTTTGGTTATAGTGCCTAAAAAGAATGGTAAATGGAGAGTATGCATTGATTACAAGGAATTGAACAAAGCAAATTTGAAGGATCACTTTCCTTTGCCTTTTATTGATCAGGTATTAGATACATTAGCAGGTAAAAAGTACTTTTCATTTTTGGATGGTTTTAGTGGCTATAATCAAATTCAGGTAGCACCTGAAGATCAAGATAAGACCACATTTACTTGTCCATGGGGAACTTTTGCCTACCTAGTGCTTCCTTTTGGGTTATGTAATGCACCCGCAACATTCCAAAGAGCAGTACTAGGAATTTTATCTGATCTAATCCATGATTGTGTAGAGGTTTATATGGATGATTTTACAGTTTATGGTAATTCATTTGAAGAGGTATTAGAAAATTTGGAAAAAGTTCTTATAAGATGTAAAGAAACAAACCTTTCATTAAGCCATGAAAAATGCTTTATGATGTTTACTGAAGGGATTGTTTTAGGACATCATATTTCAGGAGATGGGATTAAGGTTGATAGGTCAAAAGTTGAGGTTATCTCCAAGTTGCCTATTCCAAATTGTCAAAGAGATGTTAGAAGTTTTCTAGGATTTACTGGTTACTATAGAAGATTTATAGAAAACTTCACTAAAATAGCATCTCCACTCTTCAAATTTCTTACAAAAGACTATGAATTTAAATGGGATCCTGATTGTCAATCAGCTTTTGAAACTTTGAAAACAAGAATATCTGAAGCACCTATTTTGAGAGGACCAAATTGGAAACTTCCTTTTCATATTTCTACAGATGCTTCAGATACAGCTCTTGGAGCTGTGTTGGGTCAAAAAGATTTAGTACCTTATGCCATTTATTACACCAGTAAAAATTTGACTCCCACAGAGTTGAACTATACTGTGACTGAAAAAGAGTTTTTAGCTGTTGTTCATGCAATTAATAAGTTTAGACATTACATAATAGGCTATGAAACTTTTATTCATACTGACCATTCTTCAATTAGATATTTAATGAACAAACCTGTTACTAATGGCAGAGTGAAAAGATGGCTTTTACTTTTGCAAGAATTCAATATTACTGTGTTGGATAGACCAGGAAAACAAAATACAGTAGCTGACTTCTTGTCTAGGATTCAAAATACTAAAGAAGATTCTCCTGTAGAAGATAAATTTCCTGATGAATGCTTGTTTGCAGTAACTATTAAGACCCCTTGGTATGCAGATATTGCTAACTATTTGGTTACAGGGAAATTACCTTCACATTTATTTCCAAGTGAAAAACGAAAAATTATTCAGGAGAGTTCAAAATATTCATGGATTTCTAACGAATTGTTTAAAACAGGGCCAGATCTTGTGATCAGAAGATGTGTCAGGGAAGATGAAATGCCCGATATTCTTAAGGCATGTCATGATGAACCATGCAGCGGACACTTTACAGACAAAAGGACGGCCTATAAAATCCTCTCTTTAGGATATTATTGGCCTTCCCTCTTCAAAGATGCAAAACAATATGTCAAAAGGTGTGACAGCTGCCAAAGAGTAGGGAAACCTACCCTTTCAAATGAAATGCCATTGAAAACATAGGTACTCATTGAACCCTTTGAAAAATGGGCTTTAGATTTCATTGGACCTATTAATCCACCATCCAAGCAAAAGAAGTATATATTGGTTTGTACTGATTATGTTACTAAATGGGTAGAAGCCAAAGCATTAGTATTTGCTACTGAAAATTCAGTTGTTCATTTTCTTTATGAGGATATTTTTACTCGCTTTGGTGTTCCAAGAGAAATTGTGACAGATCAGGGGAGCCAATTCACATCCAATTTGGTGGAGAAGTTGATGGAAGAATACAAAATCAAGCACACAAGATCTACTCCTTACCATCCACAAGCAAATGGTCAAGTGGAGTCCACAAACAAAGTTCTTGAAAGTATCATCACCAAAACTGTTCATCTACATAGAAGAGATTGGGCAGAAAGGCTTTCAGAAGCCTTGTGGGCCTACAGAACTACATGGAGGAATACAACGGGACATTCTCCCTATGAACTTGTTTATGGGAAAGAAGTCTTGCTCCCCATTGAGTTCCAAGTCAAGACCTTCAAGATAGCAGTTCAGTTGGGGATGGACTTATCAAAAGCCCAAAAGCATAGAATGGAGCAGTTGAATGAGCTAGATGAGATTAGACAAGAAGCAATTTTAAGAACTGATCTAGTTCAATATCAAAGAGCTAAATGGCATGACAAGTATATCAAAGAGAAGAAGTTTCAAGAAGGAGATTGGGCATTGTTATTTGATTCCAAATTTAAATATTTTCAAGGAAAATTTCAGACTCATTGGCTTGGGCCATATGAGATTGACAAGATCTTTAGCAATGGAGCTGTAAGAATCAAGACCATTGATGAGTTTCAAACTCCTCTTATCGTGAATGGCCATAGATTGAAAGTTTATCATAAGCCACTCTCAAAAGAGGACTTTGTCAAGATGTTTCAAGAAAGTTCTGCAATCAGGCTGGTACAGAAGAATTCTTCTTCTCCACCAGCCTAGCTTTTGTTTTTCAACTTAAAAAAAAAAATTTAAAAAAAAAAAAAAAAAAAAATAATGGTATAAGCCTGAAAACCAATCATTGATTGGCAGTCTTATACAGAAAATATAGGGTGAAAATCAGGGAAACCTGACACTCTATATTTTCCAAAAAAAAAATCTCTCTTTCATTTCACAAGCTTTGTCACCACCCACTCCACTTCATTCCACTTCATTCCACTTCATTCCATTTCATTTCATTTCATTCCACTTCATTCACTTCATTTCATTCCATTCCATCAATAAAAATATTTTTCATGACCATTTCCATCTGGTCATTTGTCATTTGTTCATTTCCATTCCTCCAAGTAATAGCTGTGTCAGTTTCCGCAGCTGACATCTGTTTCCGCAGCTGACTCCAGTTTCCGCAGCCAGAAGCAGATTCCGCAGCTACTACTCTGTTTTCAAAGAGAAAGTACAGTCAGATGTTATTTCCATAATTATGAAATAAAATGCAGGTGAGAGGATAAAAAATGAAGACATGGAGCATTCAAGACACCAATGGAGATCAATTAGTTGAAGACCAAGGGAAAAGGCAAAGATTCCAAAGGTATGAATAAAATTTATTTCAAATAGCATTGAAAAACAAATTTTTATATAGTTTTGAACCATGAGCTCTATCCATTACGTGCAATGATTATATTGACAGTTTCGTAACCTTTCACGATCTCCATATTATCCTCTTGCATTCATTCACAAACGGTTTCATCATTAAAATTCCGATTTTCACTCATGTTCCAATATCCCACCGAAGACAATGAGACGTATTTGATTTGACCAAGGACTCTTACAGCCGCATAAATCCATAACCGTTGTTAAAACGTGCTCATATTTATTATGCAGCCACCAAATTCAAAACGCTGCCGAATGTCGTGTCTCTGCCATGTTTATGAAACCCCACTCTGTTCTGTCTTACTTCATTTCGTTCCTTGTGCTCATTCTCACTCCCGGATATCTACCCACAGTCTCACTCCATTCCGTTTATGGTGCTCATTCCCATTTTATGATACATTCCCACAGTCATTGTGCTCGATCCTGTGTATTCAATCGTTCCATTTCCACTTGAACCCTCACGCAGGCAAAGTTGTGAAGAGCAGAAAAGAGAAATGGGTAAATTACTAAGAGCAGAGCCGGAAGGACCTAAGTTTATAGAGGGATATCCACAAGTGAAGGAGATATTGAAGAAAGCAAATTGGCTGCGTTTTATTCAGAAATTCAGGGGTTATCACAAAGAAGTTACGAAAGCATTTGCAAGGTCATTTAATGGCTTGGAAGCATAGATTGGAGACCTCAAGTTTGCGGTCAATGAAGCATCTATAGCAACAGCCACGGAACTTCTTCAGGAGGGTGAGCGTTGGTTCAAAAATAAAAGCATCAGTGATGAGGCATGGAGAACAATCTTACGAAATCAAGGTATGGACGTAACTGTTTTTAAAAGAGGAATTCCTGTGCATGCATTGAAAGAGGAATGGGCTACTTTATTGCTAGTTGTTCAGAAATTCATTACATGTGAAGGCCGTTTTGGGTCCATGTATATGTACCATACCAGGCTATTGATGAATTTTCTAGAAAATCAATCTCTCAATCTCCCATATTTTCTATTCAATAGCTTGAAGAAAATGGCTGTGACTGTTCAGAAACACTTAGGAGATGTAGAGCCCCATCTATATCACCACGGCCTTGTAAAAATTCTGATTGAAAAGGAGTTAAAGGAAAAGAAAGATACATGGGAACAATTTTTGGTTAGAAATTTCTTTGAGGAACCTCAGGAAATTCCTGAAGGTAGTTCAACAAGAAGGAGTAGAAGAAAAAGAATAAATGTTGAAACCCAAATTACTCCTACTCAGGAAATTACTGCAGCTAGCACAGCAAGAAGAAGTAGGAGGAAAAGAACAATTGATGAAATCCAAAACACTCCTACTACTACTATGGAAAGAACTGATAGGGAAGAGAGACTGGTAAAAAGGAAGAAGAAGGAAATCAAGGGTAAGAAGCCAATAACACCAAAAGAAAGAGAAACTATTGAGGCTGTACATAAAACTCCTTCTTCTGAAGAAGAAGATCATCAAGTGCTATCTGAAAGATTAGTTTATCTTCAAAAACAGTCATCCATGCCCAAGAAGACAAAAAAAGGAAAACAAAAACAAAAGGATAGTGTACCACAGCATGTGAGGAGAAGCAGCAGACTTAAGGGAAAATTGAGGAAAACACAAATTAAGGGTCCTCATTTCATTGATTTGGGTGAGGAGACATCTGAACAGTCCCCAAATGACCATAGTCCATCTCAGTCAGTTAGTGAACCTGGTTCATTTCATTCCCAATCAGACATTGAACATACTCCATCCTATTCTCAGCAAGATATTGATGTAAGCCCTCCTCGGCCAGATTTTGAACATAACTCTCCTTCACGGAATTTTGGGGACAGCCCAATAAAAATGACACCTGAAATAGACCCCAAGCAGCAGGAAGTATATGACTATATAGAGTCTTTGGAAAAGGCAGCCACAGGTCCAAGTACTTCTTCCATTCAGCCACATACATTGCAGGATGATTTGGTCCAATCACTAAAACAAGAAATTTTTGAGTTAGAGCTTTTAAATAAGCACATCAAAAATGAAAATGAAACATTGAAGGAACAAGGAAAAATGGAAAATATCATCCATGATAATACTATGTTACATTTGGGAATATGGCAGAAGAAGAATAAGAAATTAAAAAGGAAATGCCAGAAATTGAGCAGAGCACTTGTAAATATCAAATTTAGGTGCTTAATGAAGAAACCCAGAATGTTGGCAGTACCAAGAAAGAAGAGGAGAGGATTGGATGTGCTGGCTGAAGTGTCAAGGCACATGAACTGAAGAAAGAGTATCAAAATTTTGGTTGCATGAGGACATGCAACACCTTCACAATGGGGGTATGTTGAGTCTCAAATCTGCATCTTTTCCATACACTTTTCTATACCTTTTTCACTCACCTAAACCTCCCAAGTTGTCAATATCATGTGCAAAAGAGAATCTAACATGGTTTTTAATTATATTTTTGTGTTTGCTATTTGATTTAGATTTTGTTCATTCAGCTGCGGAATCTTGCCACTTTCCGCAGCTGCTGCAAATTTCCGCAGCTATTTTGTGAAACTATATGCTACAGGTGTCTACAATGAAAACGAGCCACATGGGCAGGTCAGGAATGACGTGGACATTGTTCGTGTCCTATTGGTTCAAGCAAACTCATCCAAAGAAGCCGCGGTCAAAGGCATCCACATGGAAGTCAACCATGGAGTCTCATGTCGGCAGGACTCTGTTTCGTGTCACAAGAAGATTCATACGGCCGTTTCTAAGCCTGCGGAGGATAAATCGACATCTGTACAAGGTTCCTTAGTCGAATTCAAGCATCCACCTCTCGTAGATTTACTTTCCAACACGGCCATGATCCTAGATCCGTGGACGTAGTGGTCTACGTGCTCTCCACCAGCATGAACTTTAGGAGACAGTTATATTTCTTTTGTTATATATGATGCGTTTGCATACACATAGAAGTTAGTCGATGTTAGTCTCTGTTATCTTATTAGTCTGCTCTGTAGTGTGTTTACGCTGCACTTGTGCCGTAACATTACCATTCTGTAAATGACTGCTTTTTAATATAAGAAGACTCTGTTTTCCAACTTAATTCGTATTTGAGGACCGTTGACAAGGCTGGTGTAGAGGGCCCCTGCTCAGCTAAGGTTTTGTGCATTAGTGTATATTTCTCATTTCGTTTCTGTAAAGCTCATTGTGTCATAATCCATTCATATGTTCATACATTGCATTTGTTTCATTTCTGTTTATACACTTCCATAATTTCCATTTCATTCCTGTCTTTTATGTCTTATGTTGTTAATCACTGATCATTGTTCTTGTTTCAGGTTATAGATAGACAGCCCGGGCATTTTCATAGCTTTTTGACTAATGACATGGAACTAACATTGTTCTGCTGCTAGTTTGCTTTTCATAGCTTTTGTTTAATTTCAGTATTGCTTTATTCATTTCAGTTTTGTTTATCCGCTTCAGTAGTTAAATTTAGATATATTAAGCTGCTCATAGCATCTTCAGTTGCCTCCGAAAGCCACAGCTGGACTGATGGTGAGGGATTGTATTATGAAATGTGTAGTTTAGTATTAGTTTCTTTTCTGCAAATCTAGATATATTAAGCTGCTCATAGCATCTTCAGTTACCTCCGAAAGCCACAGCTAGACTGATGGTGAGGGATTGTATTATGAAATGTGTAGTTTAGTATTAGTTTCTTTTCTGCAAATCTAGATATATTAAGCTGCTCATAGCATCTTCAGTTGCCTCCGAAAGCCACAGCTGGACTGATGGTGAGGGATTGTATCATGAAATGTGTAGTTTAATTTTAGTTTCTTTTCCGCAAATTTAGATATATTAAATCGTGCATGACATCTTTAGTTGCCTCCGAAAGCCACAGCTGGACTGATGGTGAGGGATTGAATCATGAATGTATGGTTTGATATTAGTTTACTTTCTGCAAGTTAAATATCAGTTACTCAAGTTGTTTATGATTACTTCCGAAAATCATAGCTGGACTAATGATGAAGGGTCAGAAGATAAATTGATGTAATCTGATTTAGATTTATTTTTTTGCAATTTTGAATTTCCTTAAGCATAGTTTCTTTTGTGTTTAGTCGGCAGCAAGAATAGTTTGGTTTTCATGCTCACTAGTTCACTGTTTTGATTTATTAGAGTAGCAGCACCTTTTCATTTCAGCAGTACATTTTCATTTTCTTTCAAGTCTTATCATTGTAAATTTCAAATTTCTTTTTAAAGTTTCAAGTTGGTAAATCATTATAGGGGAGATCATTTCCTTAAACAAACATAACCAAACTTGTTTTCATCTTAGAATTTCCATTTCATCTTAGAAAACCAAAAACGACAAAAAGTTAAGAAATAGGTTATCTTGCACATATAGTGCGCCGCACTTCATCAGCTTACGATTCCCGGATTGACAAATTAAATGCAGCAATTTAGGACACACTAAATTGACCAAACAGTAATTGAGGAGGAGTTGTACATAGAGCGGCCCAAAGGTTTCGAGATCTTCAGCAGCGAGTCACATGTGTGCAGGCTCAAGAGAGCGGTGTATGGGTTGAAACAAGCACCTCGTGCTTGGTACACATGGATAGACAGTTATTTCACCGGACTTGGATTCTCCAAGAGTGAGGCGAATCCAAACCTATACTAGATTGTGGTGGAGGGTAAGTTGTTGATACTTGTACTTTATGTAGATGATTTGATTTTGACAGGTGATGAACTGTTGATACTCTCATGCAAGGCTGATCTTGCAAAGGAGTTTGAGATGAAGGACTTGGGCCTCCTTCATTATTTCTTGGGATTGGAAATTTGGCAGCGCAGTGATGGACTGTTTGTGTCTCAAGGAAAGTATGCCCGAGAGATACTGGAGAAGTTCAACATGCATGGCTGCAAGCCTATCGACACTTCTCTTCCTGGTGGATGGAGGAAAGAGGATGCTACATCGGCAGAGGTAGTGGATGCCACTATTTACCGACAGTTGGTGGGGTCTCTTATGTGTCTGGTCAATACATGACCCGACATATGCTATGCTGTTAACCAGCTTTCATAAGCTATGGTTAAGCCTACCAAGCTCTACTGGAAGGCAGGCAAGCATGTATTGAGATATCTCAGAGGCACATCGGGATATGGATTATGGTACAGATAATCGGATGAGGTGAAGCTATGTGGCTTCACGGATGCAGATTGGGCAGGGAGCCCAACGGACAGAAAGAGCACATTTGGAGGGATTTTCAGTATCGGTTCGACAACATTTTCTTGGTACAGCAGGAAGCAGAGATCCGTGGAAATTAATGATCAATGGTAGAAGAGATTCTGTGTTGTGCATGAAGTTAAAATAGTGTGTGATCAGGAGAATATCGGTGTATAACATATAAGTTATTCAAATTTCTACAGCATCCTCATTAACACAGGCTTTGTGGTACCCCGGTTTAAATCCAAATCTATTATGTTATAAACGCTTTAACCATAAAAGGCTCTTTACTCTTCAATCCCCTCTTTGTTCTATTATAAAAACTTTATTATAGAATTATACCGTAAACGATTAGGAACACATATAAAACCTTTAAACTTACCCTTCTGTCTTTTGCACATGCCTCTGCATGCTTACCAAGATTCCACACATTTACCAAGGCTCTTCCCTGCGCAATCTCACATCGCAAACCTCCATCACACTTTTCATTTTGCAGATTCTAACTCCATGCCTATCGAACTTCGCACTTCAACCATATCGCTTACATGGCATCACATACTTTAACGAGGTTTAGTGCAATATCTCTAATCTTCCGATTTCGCAAATCGGCAAACATAACATTTTGCATATCGGTGAATGTAACATATCGCACTTCGCTAATCTTACCTCATCGCAACTTCGTCACTTTAATACTATCGCTAACTATTATGCCATATTGCATGCGATGTGTGATATGCACATGGATCCTTCACCCAACACGTGTCCACTTCAGCACTTTCACAATTTAACTTTGCGATGTGATATTAGCCATCGGTATTTTTCCTGTTACTGTGACTTAATCCTTGTCGTCCCATCTCTTTTCCAGAATCTTTTAAATGTTTTCTTCCTTAATCGATTTTCTATTTCTGAATTTCACTGCTTTGCAACTCTGTCTCATCCACGCTACTCCTTCCTGAGCTTTCTCTTATAGTTTTTACTCATATCTATAGCATTCACGCTCACTGCACACTTTGCACATTGTTTCCAATCCAGAATACCATTGTGTATTCATTCAATGCATCCAAAATTCACTTTTTTTTTCTCCTTCTCGGTCTACATACACATTTACTTACTATAGACTGGAATCACACAGATGCTACCCAGCCATTAAGTATTCTATCACTCAGAAAATACTTATGCATTCATCAGAATTCAATCAACAATGAAATATCACATAGAACTAGATTTGTCCTTTTACGGATCACTCAGCACATAAAAGAAACAAAAACACAGTCTCAATGAACTCAATTTCTCATTAATCAAATAAACTGTGCATATACAATAAAAAACTATTTACATTCTATCTTTGGCCTGATGCACCTTTACATGGCCGTTTTCTCTTCAACAAAACCCTCTATGTTTTCGACTCTCTCCTCTTTACTCTACTTTTCTAAGAATATGGTCTCTTAATGCCTTCGAGGCTTACAAATATATACAAAAGGTTCTGCAACCAATTTGAGTTCAGATCCTTAATCTTCTCAACTAAATCTTAAGAATCCTCTAAATCCACAAAATCATCAAATAATTCCTAAGTCTAGGATTCACAATCCCTATGAAATCTCAACTAGCCTAAATCTCTCTTGTTATCCTACATTCGAAAACATTTACAAATATGCCTCACATTATTTAACTAAATCCTATTCTAAATGTCTCACATAAAATCAATGAAAACATTGAAAATTACATTAATTAAATACTTAGGGAACCAACTCCCTTGAAAACATAAGACCCCCTCGATTCTACTAAATGTACAAAATTTGGAACCATGATGCTCTTGCATCATGAACCAAGCAATTGAAAGTATCCAATAAGTTGACGATAATAGTTTAAGTCACGAGACTCTTAATCCAAAGGAAAAGAAAATAGTTTAATAAATAGCCAAACCATCTTTAAAACAATTATATTAAGGTTGAAATTAATATGCCAAAATTTCTTAAATATACAATTTCATTCAAAACCAAATTAAAATGCATTACAAACATTTTGCAGTATATGTTACTTTAACTTTTTTCTTATATTTCTTATATATTTTTTGATAAATACAACACACCTTCCACTGTACATAAAACTCGTTCACTTTTATCATTAATATTTAACTTTATTTCTTACTAAAATATTTATAATTATTTAACTTGATTCCTTATCTATAATGACAATATTGTAAAAAACTGAACTTTAAACCCAATAGAGACTAAACACCACACAATCCAAATGAATTACATAATTTGAAAATTTTGTAATGTAATGACTTGACTCACGGTTTAGATTAGATTAATTTGGTATTATTGTCATAAAATGAAATAGTTATAATGAAAATAGTTTAGATTGGATTAATTTGATACCATTGTGTGTTTGATTCTACCTGTAATGAAATAGTTAGAATAAAATTCTATGCAATCGAATATTTCAAGAACAATTTGTTAATAAACTCGACCTACCTCGAACCGAGAACTCCACCTTAAATCAAATAAATCTATTAAAATGATAGCCATTGATTAAAGTGTGGCATATCCTAAAACTATGATCTAAGCAACTCTTGGTTGAAACAAAAATTGAACACGGCATAAACTGGCATGGATTGAAATGAGAGCAACCATGAATAACCTCACTTCTACCTCAATCTATATACTCTATCCATATACCGAGAATGTATTTTTTAACTGACATATATGATCTATTTATAAAAGTTGGTTGTGCCAATCCAAACCCTCTTACAACTTAAAAAAAAAATTAGTCTTCCCAGAACACAAACTTACACTGACCAACTGATCAGGTGATCATGTCCTAAGTTAAAAAAATTGCTCAAAAATGGAATTGCTCATAATTGGTTGAAACCTGAATGACCGGATAGGCCTCATCACTGCGATTCTAGCGCCATGAACGACACTCAAATCTGACGTCGTTGTGAAATTTATGCAGATTTGAAGTTTTCAGTATCCTTCAAAAATCCAGTTTGACCAAGGTTGACTTTGACTTTGGAAAAATTAAAAAAAGAATATTCCTCAAAATATTTTGGGAATATTCCTCGAAATCTTCCCTGCAAGCGTATCAATTTTTGACAAGTGGCAAGTTCGTATTCGTTGAAGGCTTGACCTTTAGTTTGGCAGGCCAATCATGGGTTGCCACGTGGCAGGCCCGGAGGCTGCCACGTGGCCCCAGGCCATATTTGAATGGTGTATGGAAAAATTTTATGAGTTCACAAGATTGGAACACCATATCTCCTGCTGGTTAGCACAAGCACCCGACCAGTCCGTCTATGCATTGGTTCTTGACTATAGTAGCAGAGAATTATTATTTAAAGTTTGAATTAAAAATGGGCGGAGGTTTAAAGGGCTAGCCCCCATCCGATGTGACCTCATATTAAGACCGAGGGTGCGGAAACTTCCAACCAACAGCCAAACGGTTAGACCTTTAACATTAACTCTAGATGTGAACACGGGGTTTGAACATTATATGCCACAGGTTCGTTTAAAACAATTAATGTTTGCAGTTTAGGCGGGTTATGGCATGTGGCCACTACTCTAACATTTAATATCACTCCAAGAAGTTTCGCCATTCTGGAGAGCAGTTCCACCATTTTCGGTCCCTCCATGAAATTAGCGCCCTTAACTCCAGTTCTCCCACATTTAGTGGGGTTTTTAATTGACATTGGGAAGAAATTTTGTTTTTATCACATCGTCTCCAATATTGGACCAATTTGGACGAAATTTTGGTTAATTTTGGGTATTATGAGAATTATGGAGCCATTGGGACAGGTTACAAAGCCAACAGAGGTGTTTTTCAGCCATTTTTGCTTCAGGGAAGCTTGGAGAGCCATGAGGGCCATGAGGGAAATGGAGCTGCATTGGGCTACACTTCATTGTTTGAGGTGAAATAAAAGCTATACTTAGCTTATTTATGTCTTCTAAATTCATTTTCACAGCTTTTTCAGCCTATTTAGGCATTTTTCTCACTGTAATACCAATTTGAGCAACTTAATAGAGCAAGGACATGCCCATGCCTTGGACCCGACAGCGGTAGCCCAGGAGGGGTGAACTGCCTCATCATGTTGTTGTGTTGTTATGGTGAAGTTATGCTGCTGTGCATTTCTGATTTAAGATGTTAAACAATAATTTTAATTAACATTCCCTCACACATAAACTCAAAAATAGTTGCCAAAAACACTTTGTTTAATTTGCAAGACATGATAAACACTTTGCACACTTAATTTAATGGAAATGAATACTTTGCATAGCATTAAAAATAATTTCATTTTCAGATCAGATGGTATTAGAGCTAAGGATTTGAGCCTTAGGAGCTAGAGTTTTACTCAACATTTGTTTTGTGCAAAGATATAGTTGATTGTTTGCAAGTTTTGATGCTTACTAGGCTTAAACTCAAGAGAGGTGAACGACACTTGGTTAGTGCACAACGTAATCCTCAACCAAGAAGGGCCAGAGAGCCACCTCCAAGAGCCATAGAAGAATCTTCAAGCATGTCTTCAAGAGAGGGAGAAGCTCCTGAAGATATGGATCCCAAATAAGAGGAACGAGTATTCTGAAAAGCTTTCCTAGACATGACAGAGATGGTAAGGATACTCTACCAAGAAAGGAATGATAGGCTTGCAGAAGAAGGGTATAGACACTAGAAATAAGGAGAGGGTTCTTCAGGAGGAAAGAAAAGTGATGACAAGTCAAAGAAAGGTCATGGAGGAAATGGTGATCCACCATCCCCATCTCCATCGTCTTCCTCTACATCGTCATCCTCAACTTTGATGAATCAATCTCACAAGTCTAAAACCATTGGTAAAAGTCCATTTTTAAAGCTTGATGTTAAATTTGAGTTGCCTATGTTTAACAGTGAAGTCAATTCAGAGAAACTTGACAATTGGATAAGACAGTTGGAAGTTTACTTGAGAATACAAAACCTTCATGAAGATGACACCAAGATACAGTTAACCTCTTTTAGAATGGAAGGAGCAGCATTGGTATGGTGGGAAGCCAAGACCAAGGATGAAATTAAAAAACATGGTAAGATCACTTTATCATGGGCTGAATTTATTTCCACAATTAAGCAGCAATTTTATCCATTAGCTCATTTACAAAAGGCTATCATGAATTGGCAAAGTTTTAGACAACTTAAGGGACAAAGTGTTCAAGGTTATACTCAAGAGTTTAGAAGAAGTGCTTTATTACTTGGAATTGATTTACATAGTCAAGATACTTTTCTGAAATATATAGGTGGTTTACACAACTATCTTATACATAATATCCTTATTTTCATTCCTACTAGTCTAGACGAAGTTTGTGTACAAGATACGCATTTAGAGGCTAGAGGGAAACAATATTTTGATGGGAATATGGATAGTGAATTTAAAGGCAAGGGGAGGAAAAGAAATGAAAACTCTAGGAAAGAAAAAGGAAATTTCTTTTGTAAAAATTGTTCCAAAAAAAGCCACGATGAAGACCATTGTTGGAAACTTCATCCGGAGCTGAAACCAGAGAAATTTAAAAACAAAGATAAGGCCAAAGAAAAGGGAAAAACTGTTGCAACTATTGAACAAGACTTAGGGTTTGAATCAGGCGATGAAACTAAAAGTATAGCCATGATGCTAAGGAACATAAAGGGGAAAGAGATTGTAAATGTAACAAATCCCAGTTCTAGTATGTTAAAATATCACATAGACGCTCAAAATGAAAAGAGGAGGATAGAGATATTTCATATAAGGATAATCTCAAAACACACAAAGATAGACACACTATTTGATAGTGGGTCTCAAGAAAATCTCATCTCATAAGACTTAGTCAAGAAGCTAAAACTTGAAACCATTCCACACCCTAAGCCATATCCACTTGGATGGACTTGCAAAGATGCTAATTTACAAGTCTCAAGAAAGTGCATGTTGCGCTTCTCTATAACATCTCATTATGTTGATTTGGTTGAACTGGATGTGGTACCACTTGACATTACAGGTGTGGTGTTGGTAGTTCGTATTTATATGACAGAAAAGTGATCTTTCATCGCCATGAGAACAAGTACCATTTTTTCAAGGATGGTAAGGATTTTATTGTGAGAGCACATCGGAAGAAGCTAGAATCATCTTTAGTGAATGCAGGGAAATTGAAAAGGCTTGTCAATGCAAGTCAAAATTTAATGTTGTTGATGGTTAAGAAAAAATATTTTGTACATAATCATTTTCATGTTATTTCTGATATAACATGAAAGAAAGTCGCCTTGGGAAGAAGATGACAAGTTGTTGCAGAAAGTGCCTTTGGTGTCGATCAGTGCAGAGAACAAAGTGTCGGTGCAAGGTGGTGCAAGAATCCATGAGAGGGAAAGGCATGCAAGCAAAGAGGGCATAATGTTCAGAATGGATCAATACTGGTTTCAGAATGGAAGATTGGTATGGCGAGAAAACTTGGTCGGGATTCTGCGCAAGTACATGGCTCAATCGACAAAAATTCACCATGAGGAAAGTTGGCAAGGTGAAACTCAATTTCATTTTTCTTTGAAGTTAGACCATTGTAGAAACAATATTATTTCTACAAATTATAGTTGTTGTTCAGCAAATTTCAAAAATTTGCATCATGACTCAGTCAATGTTAGCAATGGTCGGTCAGTGGATTCAAGGAAGAATTTATCTTTTTATGAGAATCTCAATTTGATGAAGTTAGGAAGATTTTAGTGGTTCAAGGTCAGAAGAGTGGAGAATCAGTATCCTCATCTTCAATTTATGTAAATCAGAGAGCTTTTGGGGTCCAAAAGCTTCCCATTTGGGAGGTGTGATTAGGTGATCATGTCCTAAGTTAAAAAAATGCTCAAAAATGGAATTGCTCAAAATTGGTTGAAACCTAAACGACCAGATAGGCCTCGTTGCTACGATTTTGGTGCCGCAAACGAAACTCAAATCCAACGCCGTATGTGAAAGTTATGCAGGTTTGAGTTTTTCAGTATCCTTCAAAAATCCAGTTTGACCAAGGTTGACTTTGACTTTGGAAAAATTAAAAAAAAAAGAGTATTCCAGGAATATTCCTCAAAATATCCTGAGAATATTCCTTGAAATATTCCCTGCGGGCGTATCAAATTTTGACAAGTGGCAAGTTCGTATTCGTTGAAGGCTTGACCTTTAGTTTGGCGGGCAAATCATGGGCTACCACGTGGCAGGCTCGGAGGCCACCACGTGGCCCTAGGCTGCATTTGAATGGTGTATGGAAAATTTTTATGAGTCCACAGGATTGGAACACCAGATCTCCCGCTGGCTAGCACGAGCCCCCAACCAATCCGTCTATGCATTGGTTCTTGACTATAATAGCAGAGAATTATTATTTAAAGTTTGAATTAAAAATGGGCAGAGGTTTAAAGGGCTAGCCCCTTAGCGCTAGCTCCCATCCGATGTGACCTCACCTTAAGGCCAGGGGTGCGGAAACTTCCAACCAACAGCCAAACGGTTAGACTGTTAACATTAACTCTGGATGTGAACACGGGGTTTGAACATTATATGCCACAAGTTTGTTTAAAACAATTAGTGCTTGTGGTTTAGGCAGGTTATGGCATGTGGCCACTGCTCTAACATTTAATACCACTCCAAGCAGTTCCGCCATTCTGGAGAGCAGGTTCGCCATTTTCAGTCCCTCCACCAAATTAGCACCCTTAACTCCAGTTCTCCCACATTTAGTGGGGTTTTCAATTGACATTGGGTAGAAATGTTGTTTTTATCATAACTTCTCCAATATTGGACCAATTTGGACAAACTGTTTGTCAATTTTGGGTATTCTGAGAATTCTGGAGCCATTGGGACAGGTTGCAGAGCCAATAGAGGTGTTTTTCAACCATTTTTACTTCAGGGAAGCTTGGAGAGCCATGAGGGCCATGAGGGAAATGGAGCTGCATTGGGCTACACTTCACTGTTTGAGGTGAAATAAAAGCCATACTTAGCTTATTTTTGTCTTCTAAATTCATTTTCACAGTTTTTTCAGCCTGTTTGGGAATTTTTCTCACTATAATACCAATTTGAACAACTTAATAGAGCAAGGACATGCCTATTGGGAGCCTTGGACCCGACAGATGTAGCCCAGGAGGGGTGAATTGCCTCATCATGTTGTTGTGTTGTTATGGTGAAGTTATGCTGCTGTGTATTTCTAATTTAAGATGTTAAACAGTAATTTTAATTCACATTCCCTCGCACATAAACTCAAAAATAGTTACCAAAAACACTTTTTTTAATTTGCAATACATGATAAACGCTTTGCACACTTATTTTAATGAAAATGGATACTTTGCACAACATTAAGAATACTTTCATATTCAGATCACCAACCCTCTTACTTTTTTAAATATTGAGGCTTCCTAGAACACAATATTACATTAATCCTGAAACTCGTAGAAAATTGCAGAGAAACAGAGCAGTATGACTCTAGGACCTATTCCCTTCTCTTATAATTCCTAGCATCGGGCCATCTACCTTCAGAATGATGAAGGGAGCCTACAGTTCCCCATGGATGATAGTATTTATACATTGTTGAATAGGGAGTCACTAGAGTTCATTGTAGATATTCCACATCAGTACTAAGATTTATATTCAAGTCACTACCTTTCCTTCCAGTTCCACCCCATTTTGTTTCTTTCAGATTTTGAATTAATTCTCTAGCATGAGCTTGATGTTCTGCAAACCAAATATAACTTTATCCCACTTTCTTGGTAACTTGATCTCACTTGCCTCGGTTCACATGCATTTCCTTGCAATGTGGTTTCCATCAATTTTTACGTCACTTGTAGCTGAGTATCGACAGCTCTCCCAACCCTCTTATTTACCTAAGAGACAAGAAGGGGATTTCTCTTTCCTCCCTCTAAGTAAGGCTGGCTAGGATGGTTTTAATTGCAGTTGTCAATCACATGGTCGTGGGCAGTTCCTTCCTCTATGAATGAGAATGATATGTATTGCTATGGTTTACAGATGGTGGTATAAGCTTTGATGAAACATCCATATTGATCAAGACTAGCAGCAACGGCCATTGTCTAATAGTGAGAATATCTGTGATGATTGCAGGATATTACTTACACGGTGTTAATGTGTGGAAATAAAGCATCATTATATGTGAAGTATCATTTCTCTTAAGACAGGAACTGTCAATAAAATGTGACAGCGTTAGCATGAACATTCAAGGTTTGTGAAATCCACCTCCATCAAAGCTCCTAGTCTCTCCCCCTCAAATATGGTTTGCAGCTCCTTATATTTTACTAACAATTGAATCACCTGGGAAAATAAATAAAAGTATTGTTTCACATTTGAATCACCTAGGAAGATATCAGTCTCTCTTGTTTTCACTTGTTGAATCCAATGCCTATGTTAATTTTACGTGAATACCAGGAACCAAAAGCTCAACCACATAGAGCTTGAGCCTTCAAGGTGATCAAAATGTGATCACAATAAATTCCCTAAATCTCTATAAATATAGATCTTTGATTTCCTTATAAAGTAGGAGGTATCATTACAAGGCTAATTCAAACATCAATCACCAACACATCTATTACACTTCCATGGAGTGGAATGTACTCAGACAAGATAATTCCAATAGGCATATTTCACAATAAATCAAATAGAGGAACTGGGTATCAACAATGAAGGTCTCCAATCTTTGGAGACATCTAGTGTTTGTAGTTATTAACTTATATCTTGCTAGATCGGTAGATCTAAAACTTAAACCAAATTTAGCAACTTGATTACTATCTATGGAAATAAATTACTAAGTCTAAATTAATCTAAGGGTTTAAAAAATAGTTTCTTTGAAAAAGCATAAGAAATCACTTAATCTGTTTAGCTTAGTTGGTTGTTGTCAATGTTTTTGAGTATTTAATTATTTCCATGCCAACAGTTCATAGTTTGAATCCAAGTTTATGTAAACAGATTTAGAGATTTCACTCGCCAATAAATTTTAATCTTCATTGTTTTTCATATATATAGCACTTCTATTTTTCTTCACAACCAGTTTACTAAATTTTAAGCTTCATGCATGTCAACTACTGGTCGAATGGTAAGTATGGATGCTTGCATGGCCTATGTTTGAATGGTAAGTAGGGGAGCATACACTAAGAAGATTGAGGTTCAAATCTTGTATGAAAGTACTGGAGAAAGAGGTAGGATGTTGTTACATCAACCTATTTAACTGTTTTTGCTACCAATTCAATCCTATACATAAATTGTTTTATTCTACACCCAACCCTCCATTCTGTCAAATTTTAGTAATACTGAACAATGCTATTTTTTATTATATAAAGTCTCACACTGCCCTTTTATTGAACTAAAATTTAAATCCATTTCTTTTCTACTCCAATTATAGTGTCCTACTCATTATAATCATAATGTGAATCCTAGCTAATTTACCAAGGCTAATGATCACTATAGCTAATGTGAAAAGGCTAATAATAGTAGCTAAAGTTGATTAAATGAATGGAAGAAGTATGTTGACATAATCAAAATTTCATAAGACAACCTTTATAAATCTATGAACGTTACAAACTATATATGAAATCAACTCAGTTACATAAGGCATCAAATTCTTACTCCATGATTCACAATGTATACGGTAGAACAAAAATGCAGACATAAAACCTGGTTATGAGAGGATCAGATCAGGCCAATGCCCTGACAGTTGAAGAAATCCCAGCTTAAGGTCTTGTTATGGAGATATGGAGCCCCAACATCATCTAACAGTCACTCCCCCAACTAGCACTTGCTAATTTTGGTTTTTAACTTTTTTCCATCCTCTTAGACAATGTAGGCTACTGTAATTCTGCCAATAAGTTAAGGGTCATGGACATCAAATTAAACATTGAGCTATATCAAGTAGGTAGGCAGATTCAGGAGAACAATTGTGGACAAATCACTCACAAAACAAGAGTTGAAGAATTGAAAAATGTACCTGTGATGAGTTTCGTATTAATATCTATATGTTGCATTGAATTTGATTGACTTTCATGGGTAATGGTTGGTTATGATTGGTCATTTTTAACTACAGTTAACCCTGCTTGATCATGGTTGACCATGGGTGACTATATTTGACCATGGTTAACTATGGTTAACAATGATTGGACATGGCTAAACATGATAGACCTTGGTTAATCATGCTTGACTATGAATGATAATATTTGACTATGCATAATCATGATTGGCCATGTTTGAACATTTTTCACTATGGCTAGCCATGATCGACCATGATTTGCCATAGTTAATCATTTTCATCCAATATTTTATTTAAAATGTTTTCATGAAGTTAGTATAATTTTCCAATAACCATCTCCTATCTAATATTTTGATCGAATACTAATTATATAGAAAATTTCAATACATATATTATAAAATTATTATTGATTAATAATCAAAGATTTATTCTTTCATTAAATTATTAATTTAATAAATTATTTTAAACCACTTCATAAAATTGGTAAATGTTTTAAATATTTTTAATTCTTTTTTATCTTTTGTTTTTCTTATATTAATTGTTTTGGTAAGCTTGGCAGCACTACATCTTCAAGAACCCAATCAATGTCTATCCAAGAACTGTGAACTCTTTGTCTTATATTATTAATACAACGTAATTATTAAATTCAACCTTTACTAATATATTATTAAAAATATATATAGATAGGTTATATAATTCATGTTTTAATTCTATATTATAAACTTAAATGTACCTAAATAGCCATTCATTTCCAACATAAATAATTCAACCATTTAATTTCACCATTAATAATAATAATATAATGTGCTGGTGGTGATTATCGACAAAACCCTGTCAAGCCTACATCTATAATTTTAATATTATAATTAAACAATTAATCATAACACATGAATTTATTCATATTATATTTAAAACTAACATTATACATGAATCATCTGTGTTTTTACCACATATATATCAACATTTTGCGTTGACAAAACAAGCACCAGAAATAGATTATGAATAATTACACGCATCTCTAAGAGATTTTTGCCTACACAAACAAATCTTAAGTAACAAATTACATAACCAATTTGTTGAATTAGAACATAAAACCTTAAAAACAATGAATATATTAATAAAATAAATTGCATATAAACAAAATGTTCAATAAAAATGAGTCGATCACAGTAATGAAACCTTAGACTCAAGCTTATTTTCTTATAAAATAAGGCAGAATGGAGGCGTCGATTAAGAGAAAAAAAAATTCAGTAGAATAAATATAGCTCCCTCCCATGTGACCATGAGTGTAAGCTTTTATAACAAGTAATAGCATGCTACTCAACCTACCAGATTGCGATCAAATGCATCTCTTTTGAATTTTCACAACAAAAATATGCATACCATACAAAAGCCTCTCGATTTCCTGGAATTTCTCGATTACAAACTATCAATATTTATATAAAATATTAATACTTTGCATCCACTTGAACAAAATAAGAATTACATCATAGAGTGTGCATGTGGTGTCAAAATAAATTCATAACTTTACACAGACTTACAAGCATAGCTCCTGTTCATCACCTTACACAGACTTACAAGCATAGCTCATGTTCATCACTTTACACAGATTACAACAAGCATTGCTTCAAAAGCAGAAAATGCCGAATCTCTAAGCTATACAACAGATTATAAATCTATAAAGAATTTAATTTTACTCCACTCCAATAAGGTGTGGAATGTTATACGTACAAGCCAGTACAACTATTTATAGTTCATCACTTGAGTTAATTGCTCAATGCCATGATTAGTGTGAAATGGATGTTATTGTTAAGATGATATGCTGAAAGAGCTCACTTTCTTTGGTGTTGCAACCACAAGTGGAGCTTTTGGAGAATTTGTAATAGAAAATTTTCATGCATAAATTTGTTATCCAAAATGGATTCATATTTTGGAACAATATTGTAGCAATAGTAGCTTTTTAGTCCCTTCTGGCCCTTGTAACACACATGATCGTTGTTTTTTACTTGCTGAAAATTCCAAATGACAGAAAATTTACCAACAATGGCAACTAGATGGAGCTCCTGCCTTCCACTCTCAGTACCCTACAATGATGAAGAGAAATAGATGTCATAAATTATTACACTTGAAGGGCTAATAAATGTTATACTGCAGGCCAACGGTCCTATAAGATTCAATTTCTGCATGTTATGAAGTTGAAGTCATTTTTTGTGCACCTTATCCGTACATTATTATTTGTTTATAGTGATTAATTTTAAATGAAGATATTCATACTGGGAGGATATACATAGTAGAACCCAACACAAAACCTTTTAGAAACTAAGAAAGTTCCCTACAACTCCACTGTTAAGGGCACAGAGACGTTGGAACTCGTAATAAAAAAAAAATGCTGAGAAAATTAGTGCATCTTCATGTTAATATTTCTTTAGATTAGTAGACACATACTTCTGCAATGACTGTACAACATGAATTGTTTTGTGTAAAATAGCTTCTTTTCTTTTCAATTCACTACCTAGCATGTTGCTAAATGGCCTCCATCTTTATTATGTGCACTTCGATTGACCATGGATATTTGGCAGGAATTCCCCTTCCACCTCTCCATCTTCATATGCATTACACTTGCATTTTCCTGGATTTTCGGAGGAAAAATTAGAGAGGAATTCGTTTGAGGAAGCACTGCAACAGCCGGCTTCTGCAGGATTGGAAAAGGTAAGAGAGTTGGGTGCCTCATTATCTTTTTTGAAGTCTTCGTCTAAATCAAGAAAAGAATCAAGTTCTTCAGAACCTTGGTCAAAATAATAACTATCAACATCAAATTCCTCGGCATCATCTTTTTCAAAAGAATAATTAAAGCCTTTGGAACCAGCTAGATTTTTATTTTTCAATTCATCACTCTCAGTCTGGAAATAATGCCTTGTATGACATCGAAATTGAGAGAACAAAAGGGAAAAGGAAATGTTCTTGTGGTCTTGGAATTTTCATGGTGATTGATTGTAGTTGTAGTTAGTTGCAACTACCTCTCCAACAACAGCGGTGGTTTAGGTGTCCTAGTGATGCATGTGTCGCTAAAATTTCCAATCCTAAAGATAATGGAACCAGTCGTGATTGAAATTTCCACTTCCGCATGCAGAGAATGGCGCCACCTTTCAATTGAATAATTAAAATTTTAAGAGATGTCGCATTTAATGCGCAAAATGACAGACGAGATAGATGCCAGGAAAAGATGAAAATATTTGACGAGACTGGAAGGTGATCTAATTCAAAAAGAAAGGCCTATAAGCCTAATTAGGTAAATTATAAAGTTATTTTATATATGTTACTGGTAAATTTTATATTTAATTAATTGTATAGGTGTGTTTATTTTGGAATAGGGCTTTAAATTTTTAATTTTATTACCAATAACTATTATCTCAATGATAGGAATTTAACGTCCACAAAATATTTGAAATATTTTTAATATTAGTCTTATCTCAAAAGTAGTTATGCCATTTTACCTTTTAATTTAATTAGAAATCATGTCCCAATTATAAGTGCTATGAAACTGTTATACACACACATATATATTAATTAGTAACCATTTATTTTAGTTCTTTTTATATTTTTTTTGTTTGGTTATTTTGTTTTATAACAATGTGACATGTATTATAACGTAAATTATAAAGTTATTATATATATGTTATTGGTAGATTTTATTATTAATTAACTATATAGGTATGCTTATTTTGGAATATGACTTTAAAATTTTAATTTGATTATCAATAATTATTAGGTGGATGAAAAATACCTAGGTTTATTCAGGAATGAATGGATGTTGATTAAAGATTACCATCCAATGTTCACAAACTATATTGTTCATGAAAAATCAACATCCACAACCCATATTAACTATTGGTAATTCATGTCTGCATTCCCAGTCATGGAAAACAATACAAGATCATTAAAAAAATGGATTTATCCCTTGGTTTTTGCTCATGGTAATCCTGTGTTAGCACCAAATATTATTTACCATCAAATTTACCTTTGTAATGCGCATGGTTTTTTTATTAGTCGGTTTGATTTGGTGAGGTAGTCGTAACTGACTAATTTCTCATGATTTTTGAATAATCCACTTAGTATTCATTGCATTGGGTCATGCTCACAGGGGTGAAGAAGTAAGATTGAAATAAGTGAAATGAATCACATAGTGACAATCATCACTTTTGGGGCTTTCATCTGGTAACTAGGACTTCTCGAGTAGTCACCCATCCCAGAACTCCTATGGATCAAGCGTGCTTAACAATGGGGTTTTCCCCACAATCAAGCTCACTTAGCTTGCTACCCCATTTGCAAAACCTTAGCAAGTATTGTGCCTCATGAACCATTCAGGTAGACCTCCCTTTACTCTTTTGTATTTATTATTGAGGGGTTTCTGTAGTGCATTATATTAGATATAATTTGTGGGGATTCAACTGCGTTAAGAAAGTCATTCAACTATGATCATTTCCATGAGAGGTATTCGTAACTAACTACTTTCTCATGATTTTTGAATAGTCCACTTAGCACTCATTGCATCGGGTGATGCTCATATGGGTGAAGAAGCGGGATTGAAACTAGTGAAATTAAATGCATAACGTCAAACATCACTTTCAGGGCTGTCACCCGGTAACCAGGACATCCCAGGTGGTCACCCATCCCAGAACTCATCTGGCTCAAGCACGCTTAACGATGGAGTTTTCCCCACAATCAAGCCCAATCAGTTTGCTACCCCATTTGAAAAACCTTATCAAGTATTTTGCCTCATGAACCATTCAGGTATATCTCACTTTACTCTATTGTATTTAAGTATTTAGGGGTTTCCACAATGCATTATATTAGATATAATTTTTTGGGATTCAACTGTGTTAAAAAATTCATTCAACTATGACCATTTCCATGAGAGGGAGTTCTAACTGACTATTTTCTCATGATTTTTGAATAGTCCACTTAGCACTCATTGCATCGGATGATGCTCACAGGGGTGAAGAAGTGGGATTGAAACTAGTGAAATGAATCACTTCTGAGGCTTTCATCCGGTAACTAGGTCTTCCCAAGTGGGTACCCATCCTAGAACTCCTCTAGATCTAGCGCACTTAACTGTGGAGTTTTCCCCATAATCAAGCCCACTTAGCTTGCTACCCAATTTTCAAAACCTTAACAAGTATTGTGCCTCATGAACCATTTAGGTAGATCTCCCTTTACTCTTTTGTATTTAAGTATTGAGGGGTTTCCGCAGTGCATTTATTAGATATAATTTTTTTGGGATTCAACTGCATTAAGAAATTCATTCAACTATGACCATTTCCATGAGAGGTAGTTGTAACTAACTATTTTGTCATGTTTCTGAATAATCCACTTAGCACTCATTGCATCGGGTGTGAGCCCACTTAGCTTGCTACCCCATTTGTAAAACCTTAGAAAGTATTGTGCCTCATGAACCATTCAGGTAGAGCTCCCTTTACTCTTTTGTATTTAAGTATTGAGGGTTTTCCACAGTTCATTTACTAGATATAATTTTTTTGGATTCAACTGCGTTAAGAAAGTCATTCAACTATGACCATTTCCATGAGAGGTAGTCGTAACTAACTAATTTCTCATGTTTTTTAAATAGTCCACTTAGCACTCATTGCATCGTGTGATTTTCACAGGGGTTAAGAGGTGGGATTGAAACTAATGAAATCAATAACTTCTGGGGATTTCACCCGGTAACTTGGACATCCTGGGTGGTCACCCTTCCCAAAAATCCTCTGGCTCAAGTGCGCTTAGTTGTGGAGTTTCCCCACAATCAAGCTCTATTGAAGTTTACAACAAGAAATAGTGAAATTGGCATCCGGAAACAACATCCATGATCTTAGTGAAAATTAAGCACCTACACTAGGGTGGGGCCCACATAAGCTATTTTTAGGTGAATGTCTATTTTCAGATGAATGTCTATTTTTATTATCCCTTAATATAGATGGACATTAAACTATAATCTATTCTAAATGTGGACTTCAAAATAGTTAACTGAAGTGGAAAATTAGTTAGCTAAGTGAATTTCAAGTTAAGAGGTTGATTGGTGGTACATGCAGGTTGACTAAATAGTTATAACTAAGTGATTATAGTTGTAACAAAGTTGGAAGTGTAGTGGTGCATGAGTTGTGCAAGTTGTAAAGCAGTTTAACTCAATTAAGTGAGTTAAAGTCAGTTGTGCTAGTTGTAACTGCAGATACACTAGTGAGAGATCAAGTAAATTAAATATTAATTAATTCACATGTATTGATCTCACATGCAACTGATGTTTTTACTATTATTAGTTGCATGCATGTCAGTTCCAGTGGAGACCCAGTTGAGACAAGGTGAAAGGAAAGTGTAACTATCAATTGTGATATTAGCAGGCTACCCAGGTGTAGTTATAACACCACATGATGCCCATGATACTCAGCATAATTAAGCAAGGCTGAATTTTTTTGTGATTAAGGATTTCATTCATCAGGAACTGAGTGAGCAAGGAAGGTCGTCTCGAGACAATAAATTGGCTACAGAACTTGCTAATTTTTGTATGACAGTGTGGGACAATTAGCGGATGTACTGAGGGATCTTGTGAGAAGATTTTTGTATGTAATTTTTTCATGATTCCTTGTCGAATATACAACATATGATAGAGGGGTTTTGAGAAATAAGATTTCCCTAGGAATATCTGGTGTTGTGGTTTTGATCTATTCTTCTTTGCTTCATGTGATTGGAAATTGTGTTGTTTTTAAGTCCGCAAAATATTTGTAGAAGCGATTCAGTATTTAACTTTAGCATATTGTTAGATCAGGTGAATCCAAGATATACATGCATGTTGTATAATTTCTACAAGCCCACTTAGACAATGACATACCATGCTGAAAATTCCAAATGAGCTTTTTACTCGCTGAAAATTCCAAAATTCCAAATGACAAAAAATTTACCAACAGTGGCAACTAGATGGTGCTCCTACCTTCCACTCTCAGTACCCTACAATGATGAAGAGAAATAGATGTCATAAATTAGTACACTTGAAGAGCTAATAAAGGTTATATTGCAGGCCAACGGTCCTGTAAGATTCAATTGCTGCATGTTATGAAGTTGAAGTCATTTTTTTTGCACCTTATCTGTACATAATTATTTGTTTATAGTGGTCAATTTTCAATGAATATATTCATACTCGAGAGGATATACATAGAAGAACCCAACACAAAACCTTTTAGAAAATAAGAGAGTTCCCTAAAGCTCCACTATTAAGGGAACATAGACGCTAGAACTCGTAATCATAAAATCACGCTGAGAAAATTAGTACATCTTCATGTTAAGATTTCTTTATATTAGTAGAAATATACTTCTGCAATGATTGTACAACATGAATTGTCTGGTGTAAAATAGCTTCTTTGCTTTGTAATTCACTACCTAACATGCTGCTAAATGCCCTCCATATTTATTTTATGTGCTTTTGATTAACCATGGACATTTCACAGGAATTCCCCTTCCACCTCACCATCTTCATCTGCATTACGCTTGCATTTTCCTGGATTTTCGGAGGAAAAATCAAAGAGGACTTCGTTTGAGGAAGCACTGCAACAATCGGCTTCTGTAGGTTTGGAAAAGGTAAGAAAGCTAGTTTCCTCGTCATATTTTTCTAAGTCTTCATCTAAATCAAGAAAAGCATCAAGTTCTTCAAAATATTGGTCAAAATAAGAACTATCAACATCAAATTCCTCAGCATCATCTTTGTCAAAATAAGAATTAGAGCCTCTGTAACCAGCTAGATTGCTATTTTTCAATTCATCGCTCTCCGTACTACCATGTCTGACATCGGAATTGGAAGAACACAAGGGCGAAGACAATATTATTGTGGTCTTTGAATTTTAATGGTGATTGATGGTAGCTATAGTTAGTTGAAACTGCCTCTCCAACAACATCGGTGGTTTAGGATTCCAAGCGATGCACATGTCGCTGAAATTGCCACTCCAAAAGATAATGGAACCAACTATGATTGAAATTTCCACCGCCGCATGGAGAGAATGGCGCCACCTTTCAATTGACCAATTAAAATTTTAAGAGATGTCACATTTAATGCACAAAATAACAGATGGGACAGATGCGAGGCAGTGATGAAAATAGTTGACGAGACTAGAAGGTGATCTGATTAAAAAAGAAAGGCCTATCAGCCTAATTAGGTAAATTATAAAGTTATTTTATATATGTTATTGGTAAATTTTATTATTAATTAATTGTATAGATATGTTTATTTTAGAATAGGGTTTTAAAATTTTAATTTGATTACCAATAACTATTAGCTCGATGATAGGAATTTAACATCCACAAAATATTTGAAAGAATTTTAATATTAGTCTTATCTCAAAAGTAGTTATGTCTTTTTACCTTTTAATTTAATTAAAAAGCATGTAGTGCTATGAAACTATTATACACACACACACACACACACACACATATATATATATAAATTAGTAACCATTTATTTTAGTTGATTTTTATGTTTGTTTTGTTTAGTTATTTTATTTATAACAATGTGACATGTATTATAATATATATATATATATATATATATATATATATATATATATATATATATATATATATATATATTAGTTATTGGTAGATTTTATTATTAATTAATTATATTAGTATGTTTATTTTGGAATATGACTTTAAAATTTTAATTTGATTATCAATAATTATTAGGTGGATGATAGGATTTAAACTCCATAAAATATCTATGGATTAATTTTATAATTAGTCTCATTTTAAAGGTAGTTATGTCTTTTTTACTTTTTAATTTAAAAATATATTATGTCTATAAGTACTTTGAAACTTTTAGTATAATATATATAAAGAATTTAAAATAAAATTAAAATTTAGTTGCTTTTTATTTGGTTGTTGTTGTTATTATTATTTTTTTAATTAATGGCTATCATCATTTATTAACCGGTTATTTATATGATTGAGCTAGTAATAAAGATAATCATCAAATTATTTATTTTTCATAAATTTAATAATAAAATATTTAAGAGAAAAGTTCCTTGTCCCATAAACAATTTTTTTTTATATATCAATATCTTATTTGGGTTGATTATAATGTTAAAATTAAATAATTATAGTTAATGGACTTATAATAATACCTATTTCTAATCAATATAATGTATAATAATAATAATATTACAATCAATTTATTTAAATTAACGATATTATAGAGATATTTGAAAATGACGATACATTGCTTCCTCCCGCATTAAAAAAAATATACATATTTATTTTTGTTAATTTATGCATTAATGTAATTTCCTATGTTTTTTTAATTTATAGGACCTGTTCAATCTAAAAATGGTATGTGTTTAGATATGAATGATTGATATGTGAAAATAGTATGTGGTTAGATCTGAATGCTTGTTATGAAGTTATTATAGTAAGGAGAGTTTGTCATGTTTTTTTTTAAATGGTATTGATAATATAATATTTTAATTTTTAATTTTTTGAATTTGAATTTGAATTTGAATTTGAATTTGTATTTGTATTGTTGAATTTGAAATTAATATTGAATTTTTTTATTGAAATTGAAATCAATATATTATTGTAAAATAGAATTGGAATGTAATGGATAGGAAAAATATAATGTTATAAGGATTTTTTTAGATCACTACATTTTTATTATATTATTGTGATTATGGGAAGAAGAAATAAATTAGAATAAAATTTGTGATAAAAAGAAAAAAATTATGCTATCTAGGTATTTCAAGTGGTTGGAGGGTTTAAAGATAACTTTCCTATTTAAATGTAAGTGTCATTTCTGACATGATGCTCTTTTAAGCGTTACTTTTTTACTGATTATCTTAACTATGTTGACTTCCTTGATTTTTACAAATAACAAAATAGAAAAGAAAAATATAAATTGAAATTGAAATTTTTTTCTTTATATTTAATTTTAAAAAAAAAAATTATAATATTATACATTTTGTTACATTATCATTATTATTACCATTTTAAAATTTAAATAAATATAAATTCATATTTTCTTTAATAATTGATACATTACATTCTAATATTTTCACATAACACATCATTCTTAAAATTAATTTATGATTATAAAAAGGATTCCATAACAAATAAATAATAAATCAACCTAACCTATTGTATAATTTGTTTATACTCTAACTTCTTTCTTTACCATTTTATGATTATCTACTCATTTTATTTAGTATATTATTGCTTTTTCCTAAGCCTCCTTTCCATCTTTTTATGATGAATTTATTACTCTTATTTCATAATTATTTCAATATTCATTATGTTATTGTTATTTATTTATTTATTTTAAATATTGGTAAAATCTATCATAAATAAGTTGTCAAACAAAGGTGGGACTACCATTACTCACTATTGCTCGCAATTATACGCTGACTCATCACCCTTATTCAAGGAAAACCATACCATCTCGAATTATCCACTAGTGGCTCATCATCCTTATTTAAGGAAAACCACACCACCTGGAATTATCCACTTGTGGCTCATCATCCTTATTTAAGGAAAACCACACCACCTGGAATTACCCTCCACTCCCTGTTTTTTTTTCTTTTTTAACTTACTTGATTTTCTTATTTAAAATTTTAATTTCATCTTGTAAATAGTTAATTATTTATTTTCCTATTTTACCTCTAGGTTAAAATATCTTAGTTGTTGAAAAATTTAATGTTGAAATTGACGTCAACCTGGTAGAAGATAATGTGAGTATAGTTTGGAAAGTTGATGATGGCTATTTGATCATGCATGAAAAAGACCTAGGTTTATTCAAGAATGAATGGACATTGATTAAAGACTACCATTCAATGTTCACAAACTATTATTTTCATGAAAAATCAACATCCACAACCCATATTAACTATTGGTAATTCATGTTTTCATTCCCAGTCATGGAAAACTATACAAGATCCTTAAAAAAATTGGATTTATCCCTTGGTTTTTGCTCATTGTAATCATGTGTCAGCGCCAAATATTAGTTACATTCAAACGTACCTTTGTAACTCCCATGTTTTTCTGATGGGTCGGTTTGATTTGGTGAGATAGCCGTAACTAATTAATTTCTCAAGATTTTTGAATAGTCCACTTAGCACTCATTGCATCAAGTGATGCTCACGGGGGTGAAGAAGTGGGATTAAAACTAGTGAAATGAATTGCATAGCATCAATCATCACTTTTGGGCCTTTCATTTGGTAACCATGACTTCTCGGTTGGTCACCCATCCCAGAACTCCTCTAGATCAAACAAACTTAACAATGTAGTTTTCCCCACAATCAAGCCAACTTAGCTTGCTACCACATTTGCAAAACCTTAGCAAGTATTGTGCCGCATGAAAAATTCAGGTAGAGCTCCCTTTACTCTTTTGTATTTAAGTATTGTGGGGTTTTCATAGTGCATGAGATTAGTTATAATTTTTTGGGATTCAACTGCATTAAGAAATTCATTCAACTATGACCATTTCCATGAGAGTTAGTCGTAACTGACTAATTTCTCATGATTTTTGAATAGTCCACTTAGCACTCATTAATCATGGATAATCCACTTAGCACTCATTGCATTGGGTGATGCTCACAAGGGTCAAGAAGTGGGATTGAAACTAGTTAAATGAATCACATAGCGTGAATCATCACTTTCGGGGTTTCACCTGGTAACCAGGACATCCTCAATGGTCACCCGTCCCATAACTCCTCTAGCTCAAGTGTGCTTAACTGTGGAGTTTTCCCCACAATCAAGCCCACTTAGCTTGCTACCCCATTTGAAAAATCTTATCAAGTATTGTGCCTCATGAAACATTCAGATAGAGCTCACTTTACTCTTTTGTATTTAATTATTAAGGGGTTTCCGCAGTGCATTATATTAGACATAATTTTTTGGGATTCAACTGCGTTAAGAAAGTCATTCAACTATGACAATTTCCATGAGAGGTAGTTCTAACTTACTAATTTCTCATGATTTTTTAATAGTCCACTTAGCACTCATTGCATCGGGTGATGCTCACAGGGGTGAAGAAGTGGGATTGAAACTAGTGAAATGAATCAATTCTGGGGCTTTCACCCAGTAACTAGGACTTCTTGGGTGGGTACCCATCCCATAACTCCTCTGGCTCAAGCGTGCTTAACTGTGGAGTTTTCCCCACAATCAAGCCCACTTAACTTGCTACCCCATTTGCAAAACCTTAGCAAGTATTGTGCTACATGAACCATTCAGGTAGATCTCCCTTTACTCTTTTGTATTTAAGTATTGAGGGGTTTCCACGGTGCATTTATTAGATATAATTTTTTTGGGATTCAATTGCATTAAGAAAGTCATTCAACTATGACCATTTCCATGAGAGGTAGTCATAACTAACTAATTTCTCATGATTTTTGAATAGTCCACTTAGCACTCATTGCATCAGATGTGAGCCCACTTAGCTTGTTACCCCATTTTCAAAACCTTAGCAATTATTGTGCCTCATGAACCATTCAGGTAGAGCTCCCTTTACTCTTTTGTATTTAAGTATTGTGGGGTTTCCGCAATTCATATATTAGATATTTTTTTTTTGGGATTCAACTACGTTAATAAAGTCATTCAACTATGACCATTTCCATGAGAGGTAGTCGTAACTAACTAATTTCTCATGATTTTTAAATAGTCCAATTATCACTCATTTCGTCGGGTGATTCTCACAGGGGTGAAGAAGTGAGATTGAAACTAGTGAAATGAATAACTTCTGCAACTTTCACCCGATAACCTGGACTTCCTGAGTGGTCACCCATCCCAGAACTCCT
The DNA here is from genome assembly GCA_034641835.2 of Pinus albicaulis. Lineage (NCBI taxonomy): Eukaryota > Viridiplantae > Streptophyta > Pinopsida > Pinales > Pinaceae > Pinus > Pinus albicaulis. The sequence continues at coordinate 170,905,565 of CM076569.1, forward strand.
CTGGCTCAAGCGCGCTTAACTGTGGAGATTTCCCCACAATCATGCCCACTTAACTTGCTACCCTATTTTCAAAACCTTAGCAAGTATTGTGCCTCATGAACCATTCATGTAGAGTTGTCTTTACTCTTTTGTATTTAAGTATTGAGGGGTTTCCGTAGTGCATTATCTTAGATATATATTTTTTTATTCAACTGCGTTAATAAAGTCATTCGGCTATGACCATTTCCATGAGAGGTGGTCGTAACTAACTAATTTCTCATGATTTTTGAATAGTCCACTTAGCACTCATTGCATCGGGTGATGCTCACAGGGGTGAAGAAGTGGGATTGAAACTAGTGAAATGAATCGCATAGTGTCAATCATCACTTTCGAGGCTTTCACCCAGTAACCAGGACTTCTTGGGTGGTCACCCATCCCAGAACTCCTTTGGCTCAAGCGTGCTTAACTGTGGAGTTTTCCCCACAATCAAGCCCACTTAGCTTGCTACCCCATTTGCAAAACCTTAGCAGGTATTGTTCCTCATGAACCGTTTGGGTAGTGCTCCCTTTACTCTTTTGTATTTAAGTATTGGGGGGTTTCCAAAGTGCATTATATTAGATATATTTTTTTGGGATTCAACTGCGTTAAGAAATTCATTCAAATATGACCATTTCCATGAGAGGTATTCATAAATAACTAATTTCTCATGATTTTTAAATAGTCCATTTAGCACTCATTGCATCGGGTGATGCTCACATGGGTGAAAAAGTGGGATTGAAACTAGTGAAATGAATCACTTCAGGGGCTTTCACCCAGTAACTAGGACTTCCTAGGTGGTCACCTAAGTTTGCTGCTCGATCTCTGGATTTTGTTTGTTTTAGTACAGGGCTATAGTTCCTTCTATGTTATGGTGTATCATAGTGCATAAAACTTTTAATCTTCGTAATTTTTCTTTGTTCTGAAATAGGTATTGGTTGAGTATTTTGCATCCTTTGTCTTCGGTTCACACAAATCATTCTAGTGTGAAACTGAAGGTGTATGGAAATGTGATTGTGGTTGATCACATTGTTCGATCAATGCTATGTTTTGGTCTAGATGTAATCAAGACTCAGTGCATAGAAAGATGATAGATTAATTGATATATTGTTTTGGCATAGTGTTAATTTGAGGGTAGCATGATCATTATGGTCTGATTTGGATCACACGATCACTGTTGATCACTTAATTTTATGTCTTTGGTGCATATTGCTAAAAGCAATCAAGACTCAATGCATAGAAATATAATAGAATAGTTGATATATTGTTATAGCATAGTGTCAATATGAGGGTAGCATGACCGTTATGGTGTGATTTGGATCACATGATAATTGTTGATCACTTAATTTTATTTATTTGGTACATATTGTTGAATGTATGAATATATGAAGATTCGATCCAGGGAAAATTTAATTATAAGTATGTTCTAAAGTGTTACATTGTGTTAAGGCCTAAGCCCTTGATTCAATGCATAATTGTATGGTGGTTTGGCTTGTTTTGGGGATTTTTATTTATTTTGAATTTGTTCTGATGCATGAACCCATTAATTTTGTAATGATCCAAGACCATGATCAATTCCAACATGAATGCACAGTGGTGGCCTGAATTTACTATTCAATATTATTTCTTTGTATGGTAGTCTGATGCGTAAGGGTTCTTTGTGATCTGATGTGATGAGGTATTGTGTGATGGAAGTGATTTATGATTTATGCATCAAACTTGATGTGCACATCCTTATTTTTGGTCTAGTGTTCCAACATTGTGGTGTCAAGAAGTGTTCAATTAATCTGAAGTATGGATGCTTCACTCTTTTGATATTTTCCAACAATGATGATCATTTTTGTTGATATGGTGTGTAAACCACAATAAATCTAAGTCCTCTTACCAAGAAATTGGACTTGGTACAATCAGTAACTCAATTCTAGCCAGATAATGTGATCTACCGATTTATTTGATGACCTAACCTCAGTATCCAAACTATAATATGGAGAGTGCTTTGAATTTTGTGGATCAATGCCTAAGTCAATTCAATGGCTTAAAACTGATCTGATCTAGAACCTGATATTTTCACTGCAAGTTCATTCTCTCCTTATAAGTTTGAGTGCTAATAAATGGAAAAGAGAAAAAGGTTGTTGTCTTTTTAGATGAGGTCAAATGAGTTACGAGAAAAAAGATAGTGAATTATGATGCTACTATCTAAAAGGTCGCAAGATTGTAATGGGGTCCTTGGCCAACATTTAAATTTATTTATTGACCAATTTTCCCTTTATGCTTAGTGAATTTAGGGATGCTACCTAAGTCTGTTTTTGTCATTAAAGGGTTAATAAAGATAAGATAGTATAGGTATAGCTACTAGGTATATTGATAATTGTTGAACGTAATATAATTTGTAAACTGTCATAAATATTCCATTGTAAAATTCATCACAATAGATCTAATAATAATATATTAAAATACTGAATTTTTGCGCTATTATAGTTTTATTAAAATTCTAGATTTATAGAGTTAACTAAAATTAATGCATGCATGTGAATGGAAATTATGCAGAAAAGTAGAGAATGAAAACATAAGCTCACACACACATAAGACACAAGATATGCTCTCTGGCAAACCCTTTCAGGAGAAAACCCAGCTGGAAGGTGAGGTCGCTTCGGTCTATTTCTTTATCTAGAAGTATGGTTGTAGGTACAAAGTAATTTTTGTGGCCCGTGGGCTACTATAGTGCACATATCCTCTATGTTTTCTCTCCCTTCTACTCTCCAAACTATCTTTGCTCAAGTATGGAACAAAAGTTTCTCAAAATAATGGAATGTCTCTTCCACCTAGTGGCCCGATTATAACACAACCCTATATCCCTACTAGTGGTTAATTTTGGATAGATAAATTCTTAACTAGAGTGAAAATATATACTCTTCTAGAGTATTTTACATCATGAATACATGGCTAGACCCTTTTCCATTAATAATGGGGTTTGACGCAACATCCTCCCAAACTATAGGTGTGAAAACATGAAGGTCAAATTATGAGTGGCATAATTTTTTCATACAACCTTTGATTGGAAAAATTCTTGCATCGTTGGAAATATTTATGTGTACAGTATAGCATGAAATGGTGTGATGCCTCAAAACACTCTTGGAATGTTTCAGACCTTGTTTTTCCAAACTGGGTCCTGCTGGTAAAAAAGGTCTCATGAGTTGATTCCTCCATGTTTTCTAGCCCAAATGCACCGGTATGGATGAAAAAAATATATAATGATCCAATTTGGATCACACCTCCCTATTTTGGGAGGCTTTTGATCCCCAAAATATTTTACAGAATGAGGTGAGGAATTTTTTCCTCCACCTTCTCTCTGGTGTACCATTTAGCTTTGCCTAGAAGTTATCCCTTCAACCCAATCTGCCAAATATCATGCTGCCCATGTCTTATAGTTATGGACCTCTTCTATAAAAAATTATCTTCTTTCAACTCAGCCTATGCATCTGGTGCCAAATCCTCCATAGAAGGTAGGACATGTTCTTCTTTCCAATCTAGCATGGAAGGCTCGTAGAGTTTCAAATTCTCTACATCCACAACTGAGTAAATGCGCATATATGGTGGTAAACTGAGTCGATAGGAATTATCACCCACCTTTCCTAGTATCTCAAAGCGACCATAACTCAGAGCCTTTATTTTCTTACCAGGCCCCTGCAACCTCTCCTTGTTCAACTGTAACCATACTCTATTTCTCACCATGAATGGCTTCTATGTTATGTGTTGATCATGTATGGCCTTATATTTCTCTCATGACTTCTTTAGTGTGTCTTGTACCTGTATATGAATATACTCAATCTTATCTATCATTTTTTCAGCCCTCAAAGCATCTCTTGTAAGATATTCCCTCACTTCTCCTTACTGGCCATATGCAATATCCAAAGGTGAAGGTGGAAAATATCAAAAACAAGTTTCAAATGGGGACTTTCCTGTAGAAGTGTGGACTAATATGTTACAAGAATGTTGCATATATATTATATTTTCATCCCAGGTCTTTGGATGCTTTTGTTTGTATCCCCTTAGAAGTTGCACCAAAGTACTTTTGACTACTTACGTATGCCCATATGTTTGTGGATGGAACACTCCAGATCTCTTCAAATTTGCATCTAAGAAATATTGTATCCCTGTCTAAGATGATGTTCCTTGGTATCCCAAAGTGCACCCAGACCTATCCAAAGAACAAGCTTGCTTCTTCTTTTTCATTGATGGTATTTTTACAGGGCATCAGAACACACATCTTGATAAACCTATCAACTGGTGAGCCCTGGTATTGCACCAAGAATGCTGAAACTCCCAAAGGTTTCCCTACTTTACTTTATCAACCCGAGTTTTGTACAAAATTGGAGGTGATAGTGCTATATACACAACATATTTATTCTACTCATGTCATCTTCATCTGAGCTCTACAAAAGGGTGTTACTTCTAGGGTTTCTGGATGAAGTTTGTCACACTTTTGAATTTATTCCTAGGGCTACAAATGAGTCAAGGCCATGGCTCTATCAGTAGGTACAGAACTATTCTACAATAAGAAAGTACATCTAACTACTCTGCAATGAAATAAATCTACACATTAATCTATGATAAGAAATCGAAGCAAACTAGGCATCTTGCATTAACTAAATTGCTGAATTGAAATTGCATAAGGGAAACTAACCTAATCACACTTTGCTGGAAAAAATGGATAAACACACTCTATCCACTCTATGTTCTATCTATCATGATTTTAACAATGTAGCTAATCATGACCTAACTATGCTTGTAACTGCATTGTTTTGCAGCTAGGAGGAGAAAGCGCTAAGGCAGCTTATGGAAGGCTTGAACTCATGGGTGCATGGATGAAGGTGTATGGGTGCTTTTGGCAGGTCTGGATGAGTTTGATGGTGGTTTATGGGCTTAAGGAGGGGCCCACCAGTGTTGTTGCAAGTGTTGCTACAGGTTTCCTGTAGTACTACAAGAAAGTCCTGAATTGCTATAGGAAACATTCTGAGGGCAATCTCAGGCCAAAAATGGGTGAGAAAAATGTAGGGAAGGTGGAGTGAAGGTGGGTTTGGATGAGTGGAAGGTGGCCCACCCCTCAGACAAGCTCAGAACCTCTTGAGAGGTATGTCTTTCACCTTCAAGGTTTGCTCACGGTGTAGAGATGAAAAACATGAAAACAGGGCTGATGGAGATTTTGATGAACAGAAGGTTGATGAAGGGCGAGAAATGAAGTTGAAGGTGTTGGTTAAGTCCACCTTTTTTGTGCTACCTAAACCTGCAAGAAAACTACCTATTGATGCAATAAATATGGGAAAATTCATGATAAATAAAATGGAAAATCTGAGTTGAATTTGGAAATAAAATCTACTTTAGCCTACAAAGAGAGATCTAACACAACATTCCAAACATATTCATGGAACTACAACAAGCTAAATTATTCATTTCAAGAAATCATAAAATAAAAAGTAATTTTGGCATGTGGGGAAGGTCTACCCTCCTCAAGCTCCAATGAAATAGATGAGAGGGGGAGGTTTGACTCACATCTTTCTGCATTTATAACCTACTCTACCAACATCTAAGCAAGCTAAATCTACAACAAAAGACAAATGGAAGCAAAATAAAAACAATGAATTGAAATGCAAGCAAACTAGCTAAATACTCATAGGCAAAAATAGCTAAAATGACGTAAAAGTAAATAATGAATGTACAAGAGAGAGACTAAGGCCAATGGATTTGGCCCTAACCCACAAGCCTAGCCCTTTGAAACTAGATCAATGAAGTACAATATGGATACTCATTTTATTTCAAAATATAGTCTCATTACATCAACATGAAAGTCTCAAAAACTTATTACAAGAGCTAAGAGCCTAGTAGCTTCCTCCAAAGTTCAAATCCTAATGAGCTCTTGCTCAACCCTATTTAACCTAAAGGGTAGCTACCAATAGATCCGTAAAAAGTAGGTGAGGTGTCCACTTTGACTACAAGTGAAGTGTAGCTTTGGTGCACTTGATCTTGAGTTTGCTTGGCTGCCTTTGATTTCGAGTTGTTGGAGGGAATCTCGAGGATCCCTTGGCTACATTTGGGAGTTAAGGAGGTGGAAAATTCCCCTAGAATATCTCTTTTCTTTCTACTCTGAGATTTAATGGAAAAATATTCATCAAAAATGCAATATCTTCATGATTTTCCTGCATTTAACTCACGTTAGGCATTCAAAGTATGACAAGCCTTAATCACCATCTCCATTAGCAACATAAGACCATAATATAATTAAAATGCAAGAAAAAGAGACTTAATAAGGAAAAAATGTGACCATTAACCCCTCCAAATGTACCTAATGATGGATCTTATCATCACCCCCCTACCAAGTGGTTGCTCATCCTCCGAGCTACTTAGTCCCTCACGGGACCTCGGTTGACTTTACAACGGTCGGACCCCAGCATTAGATAACCCCTTGCGAATTGAAATAATATATCGTTTCGAGATAGGGCCAAGCCAAGGAGATAAGTGAGTGCATAAAGCTCCTTCTGCGTTTCTTTCAAAGATTTGATGGACCCTCTAAATTCCCAAGGAAGAAGTGTGGGAGTCCCTTCAGGAGAGTAAAAACCATCATTCTTTTCTGCTTCCTCCCATTCTCTATTCTTCTCATCTTGGTCCTTTCCATCACTCATCCCTAGTAGCAAGGATGGACTGAGCTTCAAACCAAGCCACTAAATCTTTTTGGCCTGCATGGCCCTCTTGTATAATGGTGCTCTCTCCAAGTCACCCCTCAATCTTTCTAGTGGGTGGTACTCCATTTTTCTAAGACAATGAGGGAGGCTCTTACATATCCTTTTTCCATCCATTATGCATTCATCTCCCAACAATATAGAAACATCATCAAAGTGAGCCATTGCTTGAGCTTGGGTGTGGTTGTATTTTTCTGCAAGTGCAGGATCCTTTTCAATCTTAAGATGGTTGTTGATGACTCCCCTAGGGTTGAATAGTTCTGCCCTAATGTGTAAGGGTTATATGTTTTATCTCCTCATAACCCTTCTCATTTCTTGTGCTTTTGTCTCTTCATTTACCATCCATCATACAAATTCCATTAATTGAATGTCTCTCATCCTAGGATTGGGGTCCCAAATGTTCAAGTATTTTAATACAAGGTTATGCATGTAGAACTCTACCATCTTTTCCTTATCTACCATGCTTGATTAGTTGCAAAAATCAATGAACTGTCTGCAGTTTTGAAAAGGTAAGGATCCATGGGAGGCTAATGTTTTGATTTGAAACAGGAGCCACTACTCCTTGAGGTAAAATTCATAGGAATCTGATGGATGTCTGTGTTGAATGGCCTCCATGCACAAATCTACCATGGTGGCCACTTATTTTTCCTTTTGCTGAAGCTGCTCCTGTAATGCTACATTCTATGCTTGGGCCTTCTGAAGCTTCTCTTTCAACATTTTTTCTCTGAGCCTAACATAAGATAGATCCTTCCCCAACTCAACTACTTTTCCTTCCATGACCCCTATGTCATGCACACCTTTAGATGTGACAAGCTTCATCCAATGATGAGTGTGTTCCCTCTCCTCTTCCAACTGATAAAATAAATGCATTGTGAACTTTTGAGTAATCGATCTGCCCCCCTCAATGTATGTGTAGTAGGAGCTAAGATTAGGTTGAGGCCTAGGGTTTGGCACTACTGCTACATCATTGAGGACTGGTTTTGGTGAGGTGGGCTCTTCCTTGTCATCTTTTCCTCCCTCTTTTTCATCTTTTTTTTCCTCTTGTTCCTTGTCCTCAACTTCTTTGACCTCTTTCCCATCTATGGCTATATTTTCTTCCTCAACCAAGGTATTTTTTTATAATTCAAGGCTTGCTCGAGTTTCCTATATCAAAAATAGAGTTTCCTGTAGAAAAATCTGGTTTTCTTGCTAAATACCCTCTTTTCCTTTTTTTCACTCTTTTCAGTCCTTAGAGGGTCTGTGGGGGTTGCATGAGTTATATGGGATTCCAATCTTGCTGAGTGTATTTTGATGTATGTTACAGGGGTCCTTATAGGTGAAGTGACCCCTTGCACCCTTCCTGCCTCTAATCTTATTTCATCATATTTCTTTGGTTCTTCCTCAATGTCAATAGGGCTCTAGGTGGGAGTTTGTGGTTTCCCTTGTCTCACCCTTTGACTCTTCCTAGTCCTGAAATACATAGGTGTCTACCTCTTCCTTTTTTTTTTTATAGGTGTGCTCAAAATGGCTAGTGTAGTAACCACTTCCTGATCTGTAATGTCTGGTGACATTTTGGTGCCTTGAGGAGAGGTTTCACTACCTAGGATCGGGTCCAATCCTTTCTTTTCCTCAATCTTTTCTTCCTCCTCCACTCAAATTTTTCTCTTTGTCTCTACTATCTCTGTGTTTTCTACTTCAATTTCCATCTCTTATTTTTCTTCCTTATTGATCCAGGTGGATATCGCTAGCCACCCACCTATTCCATTTGGACCCGCACCATCAATTCTTTCAGTTTTTCACTTGAGTACAACTTACTATTTTTAGCAGGTTTTCAGGTCCTGCACTCCCAGAGCCGTTTTGGGGCCATAATGATCAAAGTAGATATTTTTTTCCACCCACCTATTCCATTTGAACCCCCACCATCAATTCTTTCCGTATTTAAGTTGTAGCACAACTTACTATTTTTAGCAATTTTTCAAGTCCTGAACTTTCGAAGCTATTTTGAGGCCCTAAACGACGTTCTTTGGGAAAACCTAAATTTGTAGTCCCCAGATAGATCTTTCTAATGAGCTATTTATTGCGTAAAATAGAGATCATATTCCAAAGTTATGTCCCCAGGAAGTTGAAACAACAATTTACCCAAACGGGACCCACAGTTTTGGCACTCATATCCTAGGGTTAGGTTTTTAGAAGTTTCAGGTTTTACATTGTTTCTCAACAACAAATAGGCCTATGAGCCTCATTGTAACATAGTGGAGAGGCCTGTAGCCATCACATCTCTTCTCAGAGGTACACTACCAGTGCCTTCACCCGCTCATCTATTTCCATTATTTCTGTAATAGGCCTTCGAGCCTCAATGTAACACAGTTCAGAGGCATGTAGCCACCACATCTCTTCTCAGAGATAAGCCTACCAGTGCCCTAGCTATTTATTTCTATTAATTCTTTAAGCATATTTCAGTCATTTGATATTAATAAAATGAAGCATTATTTCCGATGCATCTCTGTGCTTATGGTTATATGTGTATTCTATTGTGTTCCTGCATAGATCCGGATCACTTATTTTCTTCCTCCTCTTCTTCTTCTTCTACCTCTTCTTCATATTCTTCTTCTACTTCCCTCTCTTTAAGGCTACAAGCAGAGGTTTTCCCTATTTGGGAAGCAATGAAGGTTTCCCTATCCATCTCTATGAAAGAAGACCAAGATACAAGTAGGTTCAATATTCTCAAAGCATCATTCACAATTAGTTTTATGAGGCCATGATGAGCCAAGTCCTGATATTCTTTTTGCCTCACCTTGTTACTTATGTTAGTTATGGAGTTCAGGAGGAAGTGAGGGATGCTTAATCTCTATTCTAGAGGGAGTTATCCCTGAAACCTAAGTTCATTCAACAATATGAAATGATACCCATAGACCAAATTAAGTCTGCCTTCACAAGAAATAAACTTCATGATATGGAAGGCTACTTCATCCCAGGGGTATGGAAGGCTTTCTCTCCTCACTCTATTTTTTTCTTCAATGTATTCTTCTCCTGGAAGAAAGAAGCTCTTCTTGGCTAGAGTGTTAGGCATTATTTCCTTAACCCATTTGAATCCTAAGGGAAATTTTCTAACTCTACTTATTAGTTCATGTGATAGTGTGATGGCTAGGCCTCTAACCATAGTGGTGGATATCTCCACTGAGTGTGATTTCAAAGCCACTGCAAATTCTCGAGCTATCTCTTCATCAAAACCTTTCAAAATCTCAAAGAACCCTATCCATTGGAGATTTCTGAAGATTTCCATGACTTGAGCATGTTGCCTATTTATTTTAATGTCATTGGGCTCCCTTCTATTGAATCCCCCTCCCATTTTAATGGTTGTGATATGAAGGTGTTGATATGTTTGAGAGTTATGTCTTGGAGATGGAGGCCTTGAAATGAAATTTTTTTTACCCTTTAATTGTAAAGTTTAACTTGTTATGTGTAAATTTTATGGAGAAATTTCAATGCTAGAGGATGGAAACCACTTACCTTTGTCCTCTGGTGTTTTTTTTTGAGAGATGGTGTCTTTGGGAAACAATTTCACCCACAGATGACTCTGTGTTTCCTTCTATACCTTTGCTAATCTGCCTCTGAAGTTGCCTGTAGAAAATATCTGTTTCATGTAGCACGATGGTGCATGCAAGATAAAATCTTGATTTTTCTCTCTTGATGGTTTATAATTCTATCCCGTTCTTGCTGCTCTTCGAAATAATCAGCAAAATGGTGAAAATGAGACAGATCTTACCTTTATGCATTTTCTTAACTAAATTTGGAGTGTGGTGTTGACTCATACTTAACACGAGTTTTCCTCTTTAAGACTGTTGGTCCCACTCCAATTAACGATTTATAAGCCTAGTAATCACCCTCTTGATACCAATTCACTCTCTCTTGAATTTATTTGACATGCCCAAGTGGCATGTACTTTCATTTTTTCTCCATTTTAACTTTACAAAGGTGGCCAAGTTAACTGGCCACCATTTTGCCTTTTAAATTTCTAAAACTCGACATTAAATCATTTTGGTCATTATGAATGCATAGTGATTAGGAGATCATGTTCATAGTTCAAAATTTCTCAAAAATGAAAGTGCTCTAAAGTGTTTGCAACATGAGCGACCAGAAAGGTCTCATTGCTGCAATTCTGGCGCCGCAAACAATTCGCAAAACAAAGGTCATATGCAGAAGTTATGAAGGTTTGAAAATCCAAGTAAACTCCAAAAAAAATGACTTTGACCAAGTTGACTTTAAAAATTTGAAAATTTTAAAAGAGAATATTCCAGGGAATATTTTTGGAATATTCCTCAGAATATTCCACAGAATATTTTGTCAGGGCCATTCAAAGTTTGACATATGGCAACTCTGGATTTCTTGATGGTTTGACTTGTTGAAGTTCAAGCCTATCAGTGGATGCCACATGGCATGCCCGCAGGCTGCCACGTGGCCCCAGGCTGAGGAGGAATGGCATATAATTTTTTTTTTGAGTTAATAGGAATTGAATTGCGGACCTCCCGCCTAACAATGCAGTGCTCAACCATTGCTTCACCGGTTAGTCCTTGTTATCCATTGGACCATGCACATATATAAAGATTTATTGATTTGCGAATGAAGGACCGGGAAGGGCCAGCCCCCAAGGGCTAGCCCCTCCCTCATGTGACCAACCCCAGTGTCCAGGCACTTAAAAGAAATGGTGGCAATATTGTTAATGAAGTTTAATTAACCACTAATACGTGGTTAGCCACTAACTTCGTCATTAGCGCTTAAAGTGCGCTTTGCACTAAACCAAGCTTATCTGCCCATTTAATACGCATTTAAATTAATCTAATCTGGGTTTAAGATTGGCAGAAATTATGGTTGGCGTGCCATATTTGGCAGGAATGGCCAGCTTAACTGGATTTTTTTAAGGGATATTGGGCAGTTTACTATTTTGGCCATAACTCCTTGGATATACGACCAATTTTGATGCATGGATAGTCAATTTTTCGTATTATCGACATTCTGAACATAGTGGCAAATTTTTTAGAGCCATCTGAGGTCATATTGTGCATGTTTAGCTTCAGGATAGGTCAAGGAGCCATTAGGGCCACTAGGGTGTTTTCAGTGTATTGGGCATCCATTCTCTGTTTTCTGCAAATGAATAGTCATTCCTAGCTAATTCAAGTAGTCTGAAGCTTGATTTATAGAGAGCACAACCATTTTAGGCTTTTATTCACATGTACTTACCATTTTTGAGCAATAAGATATGAGGGACATGCCATTGGAAGCTATACCAATAGATGTAGCCCAGGAGGGGTGAACTGCTTCATCAAATTTGCTGAGTATTGTTACAGGTGATGTTTAATTCTCTATTATTTACTACTATATAGTTTTTTATAAGAATTTGACATGCTTTAACCTCACACAGAAATATGTTTAACTAAGATAAAACCATTTGTTTGACCTACAAAATTCAGTAAACCTTATGAAGACAATTTAATTACTGTTTGGATACTTGGCATAGAAAAACTAATACATTCTATTGAGATCAAGTTGGTATCAGAGCTAGATTTTTACTCTCTGTATTTTTATTGTGCAAAGCTTTTTTAACTGTTTGCAAGTGATTTGATGCTTACTAGGCTAAATCTTAAGAGAGGAGAAGGTCAATTGGTGAAAGATCAAAGCAACCCTCAGCCAAGGAGGGAAAGAGTGCCATTATCTCCACCTTCAATTTCACCTCAAAGAGAAGAAGAAGAAGCCATAAGCATGACTTCAAGGGAAGGATAAATTCCTGAAGAAGTTGATCCCAAGGAGGAACAAAGAGTGTTCAGGAAAGCATTCCTTGACTTGACTGAAATTGTGAGAGTTCTTTATCAAGAAAGAAATGAAATACTTGAAGGAGAAGGGTCCAAACTTCACAAGGAAAGAGAGGGATCGTTAGGAGGCCATAATGATGAGAATAAATTCAAGAACAGTAATGGAGGAAATGGAGATAGTGGAAAGTCACCATCATCACCCTCATATTCATCTTCATCATCCTCTACGTCATCTTCAGTACATCAATCTCACAAAGTCAAGAACAAGGGTAAAAGTCCTTTTCTTAAACTTGATGTTAAGTTTCAATTGCCAAAGTTTGATGGTGAAGTTAATGCAGAAAAGCTAGATAATTGGATTAGGCAATTAGAGATCTATTTGAGAATTCAAAAATTTCATGATGATGAAACCAAATCCAATTAGCTTCATTGAGAATGGAAGGTGAAACTCTTATTTCGTGGGAAGCCAAGACAAAGGAGGAGATCAAGAAATATCATAAGATTATCTTATCATGGTCTGATTTCATTTGTGCAATAAAACAATAGTTTTATCCATTAGCTCACATGCATAAAGCCATAATGGATTGGAAAAATTTTAAACAATTGAAAGGATAAAATGTTCAAGTGTATACCCAAGAATTTAGAAGAAGAGCTCTTTTACTAGGAGTAGATTTGCATAGCCAAGACACTTTACTCAAGTATATAGGAGTTTTACATACTTACCTAAGACATACCATTCTCATTTTTAACCCTACAAGCCTAGATGAGGTTTGTGTTGAAGCCAAACATTTAGAGGTAAGGGGAAAACAAAACTTATATGGGAATGAGGAAAGTGAGTTTAAAGGCAAATGGAAGAAAAAGATAAATCCAAATTCTATAAAAGAGAAGGGAAAATGTTTATGCAAACATTATTCTAAAAAAAGTCATCATGAGGACCATTGGTGGAAACTTCATCCAGAGTTGAAACCTGAAAGTTTTAAAGCCAAAGATAAAGCCAAGGAGAAAGGCAAGATAGTTGCAATGGATGAACAAGACCTAGGGTCAGATTCCAAAGATGAAACAAAAATCATATCTATAGCATTAAAGAACTTGAAGGGGAAAGAGATTGAAACTAAACCTAGTTCTAGTATTTCTAATTGTCACATAGAAGCTCCAAGTGAAGAAAAGAGAATTGAATTGTTTCATGTGAGGGTCATTTCCAAACAAATCAAGGTTGACACACTATTTCATAGTGGGTCGCAAGCGAACCTTATTTTTGAAGACTTATTCAAGAAACTAAATCTTGAGACATTTCCACATCCAAAACCATATCCACTTGGTTGGATTTGTAAGGATGCAAATTTACAGGTTTCAAAGAAGTACATGTTGCGCTTTGCAATAACAACACATTTTATTGACACGATTGAATTAGATGTTGTTCCACTTGATATTACAGGCATGGTGTTGGGTAGTCCTTACTTGTATGACAAGAAAGCTATCTTCCATCACCATGAGAGCAAGTATCATTTATTCAAGGATGGCAAGGAGTTTATTGTGAGAGTGCATCATAAAAAACTAAACTCTTCTTTAGTGAATGCAAGGCAGATGAAGAGGCTCGTCAATGAAAGTAAAAACTTGACATTGATGATGATTAAAAAAAGGGAAGTTGTACATAATCCTTTTCATGTAAATGCTGATATAAATAATGAGTTGTTTCAGTTTGAAAGCAGGTTTTCTTTGAAAGAAGGTGACAGGCAATTGCAGCAATCATCTTTGGTATCGAACGGTGTTGAAAAAAAAGTGTCAGTGCAAGAAGGTGCAAAGGTACAGGAGAGAGCAAAGCAACTTGACAAAGAATTCACAAGGTTCAACAATGATCATTTTTGGTTTCAGAAAGGCATGGTACTATGGCAAGGAAAATTAGTCAGGAATCGACACAAGTACAAAGCAAATTCAGCAAAAAATCCCCATAAGGATAGATGCAAGGTGAAAGTAATTTTCAGTTTCCTTTGATTATATACCAATGTAGAACCAATATGTTTACTAAAAATTTAAGTTGATTTTCTGCAAGTTTCAAAAATGTGTAGTATGACATTGTCAAAGGAAACAACGGTTGGTCAATGGATTCAAGGAAAAAATTGGCATTTCAAGAAAAGCTCCAATTAATGAAATCAGGGAAATTTCAATGGATTAAGACTGGAATAGTGGAGACACAGTCTCATCATCTTCATGTTCAATGGTCCAAAGAGCTTTTGGGGTCCAAAAGCAACCCGATGGGGAGGTGTGATTAGGAGATCATGTCCATAGTTCAAAAATGCTAAAAAATGAAAGTGCTCAAAAGTGTTTACAACCTGAGCGACCGGAAAGGTCACGTCGCTGTGATTCTGGCGTCGTGAATGATTCGCAAAATAGAGGTCATATGAAGAATTTATGAAGGTTTGAAAAGCCCAGTAAACTAAAAAAAAAATGAATTTGACCAAGTTGACTTTACAAATTTGAAAAATTTAAAAGAGAATATTCCAGGGAATATTCCTTGAAATATTCTGTCAGGGCCAATCAAAGTTCGACATATTGCAACGTTGGATTTGTTGATGGTTTGACATGTTGAAGTTTGGGCCTATCAGTGGATGCCATGTGGCAGGCCTAGAGGCGACCACATGGCCCCAAGCCGAGGAGGAATGGCATATCAAAAAAAAAATTGAGTTAACAGGAATTGAACCGCAGACCTCCGGCTTGACATTGCAGTGCTCAAGCATCGCTCCACTGGTTAGTCCTTGTTATCCATTGGACCGTGCACATATATAAAGCTTTACGGATGCATGAATGGAGGACCGGGAAGGGCCAGCCCCTTCCTCTTGCGACCAACCCTAGTGTCCAGGCGCTTAAAAGAAATGGTGGTAATATTGTTAATGAAGTTTAATTAACCACTAATACGTGGTTAGCCACTAACTTCATCATTAACGCTTAAAGTGCACTTAGCACTAAACCAAGCTTATCTACCCATTTAATATGCATTTAAATTAATCTAATATGGGTTTAATACTGGCAGAATTATGGTGGTTGTGCCATATTTGGCGGGAATGGCCAACTTAACTGGAGTTAACTCTAGTTCTCCACATTTAGTGGAGTTTTTAAAGGGATATTGGGCAGTTTACAGTTTTGGCCATAACTCTTTGGATATTCAACCAATTTTGATGCATGGATAGTCAATTTTTGGTATTCTTGACATTTTGAACACATTAGAAGAGATTTTAGAGCCATCAAAGTTCATCATGTGCAGGTTTAGCTTCAGGAGAGGTCAAGGAGCCACTAGGGCCACTAGGGTGTTTTCACTGTATTGGGCATCCATTCTCTATTTTTTGCAAATGAATAGTCATTCCTAGCTAATTCAAGCATTATGAAGCTTTTTTCACAGATATAACAGCCATTTGAGTCTTTTATTCACATTTTCTTACCGTTTTTGAGCAATAAGATATGAGGGACATGCCATTGAAAGCTGGACCAGTAGATGTAGCCCAGGAGGGGTGAACTGCTTCATCAAATTTGTTGAGTACAGTTACATGTGATGTTTAATTATCTATTATTTACTACTGTACAATGTTTTATAAGAAATTTACATGCTTTAACCTCACACAGAAATCTCTTTAACTAATATAAAACCATTTGTTTCACCTGCAAACTTCAGTAAACCTTATGCACACAATTTAAATACTGTTTGGATACTTAGCACAACAAAACTAACACATTCCATTCAGATCACATAGCGAGAGGTGAAGGGCCATACTTGAGCCTACATGGTGCTAGTGTGGAAATGAATCATCCGGTTCAAGGTGGTGGAGCTGGTGGTTGCAACCATGATCTCTTCTTTGTTGTATTTTCACTTCTTATTTATTTTCTGAGTGAGAAACTTTTTTTGAGTGAGCTGCTTAATATTTTTTCTTTTATTTTCAGGTGATGCATGGAGGTCTCCAGGTGCCATGGTTGGTGTTCTTCCCCTCTTGGAGTCTATTTGCGGTGTTCTGGAGTCATAGTCATCAAATTTCCTTCATCTTTTGGCCTTGCTGTGCCACACACAGATTTTCTATAGGAAACTTTCTAATTATTTTAGCAGTTGTTTTCTTGCCTTGTCTTGCTTCAGTTTGCTTAGAAATGGAGGGATATAGTTCATGGAGGCTATGGAGTGAGTCATCTAATGAATGGAGTGGAGGATAGGTGAGTGAAGGGGTCTCATACCAAGTTGCAGATGATCTAGCTGCTAATGGTGCAACATAGGGTTTAGAGAGTGAATTGTTGTGCATGAAGTGAAATAAGGGTTTGGTAATGGTAGGTATAGGAAAAACATAAATTATCATGTTCTCCTTGAAGTTCATAAATCCTTGAGAGAGCTTCTTCCTTCATGAATGACTTTCCTATAGTGCTACAGGAATCTTGTACCTGCTGAATTTTCCTGTAGCAATTATATTTAAGAGAAAAAAATGAATTTTTTTCATATCTAAGGGGTGAAATGGATGAAGGGGTGTATGTTGGAGTGGTTAATGGATTTTGCAAGCATATCATAAGGGGAAATGAAGAGAAACTTCTCCTATGGATCCCAAAAACCATCTTTGATCAATAACCTGCAAAAAAGAAAAACACATAAGTGCATAGGTATTTTCCTTCCTTTTCCTTTTCTTTCTTTCATTTTTTATTTCTTCTCATTTTTTTTTAAGGAAAGTGGACTGCCTCCACATAGGATTTCAACCCATCATCCTACCTTGGGCGCCTCAGTGAGGTTTTCACCGAAGGATCTTCTATTCTCTTTTTTCTTTTCTTTTCTTTTTTTGCTCGAGGATTGCCTCATGGAGGTTTTCAACCCTGGAGTTGGCCTAGGGCACCTTAGAGAGGTTTTCACCCAAGCCTCTTTATTTTTATTTTTATTTTTTTTAAGAGGAGGAGGTGCTAGAAACTATGGAGTTTCCCATGACATAAGCCTCTTTGTTTATGGAATTTATAAATTATGCCCTAGACATGGGCTTTTTATAAACCTTAAGCCTATAAACATTGACAAGTAGGAGAACTTGTAGCGTCCCAACAATCTTGTCATTAGTTTTCCTTTGAAATCATTAAACCTTGAGTCATACAACAACGCCCAATATCCTTCATGAAAGGTCTTTTTTTTAATGCAATTGTCATCCCAGACCTTCCTTTGTAGCTAAATAACTTCTGTGTGAAATATTTCTTTCATCCTAAACTCATCCAATCCATTTAATTATAAAAACCTTTTTTTGGGGGCATTTGATATATCTAGGTCTAACTCAGCTTCCATCCTTAAGGTGTTGAAATCAAATTCAATTGAAAGCAGAGCTTTCTTGCCATAGACCAGGTCATAAGGAGTGAACCATGTTGTTGTTTTCCAAGTAGTGTTGTAGGCCCAAGTTTTTGGGTATGTGTTATATTATTTCCACCATTAGTCGCATGCATGGGGGGGTCAAGATGAAATTTTTTTTTGGACCCTATTTTTTGGTGGGCGAACCCCATTAGGGGAATTTTGTGGTCTAAAATGGGCCTCCTTAGGAAATTATAAAATAATAGTGGAAATAATAAAATAACATTTGATGACATCATCAAATTTTAGAGGGGAAAAAGAAAAAACTACTTTTTCAACTCGTATTTTCAACTTATCTCCCAAAGTTTTTACTCAAATTTAGAGAGGGAGTACTCGTTGGATGCAAAATTTAATTCCTCATCCATGGAGTACCCATGTTGCATAATTTCGATGGACCCTGCTAAGATAAAAATGAGAAATACATGAAAAATGTGATTACATCCAAAGAGTACTCTCGCTCGAAATTTGAGTAAAAACTTTGGGATATAAGTTGAAAATACGAGTTGAAAAAGTAGTTTATTATTTTATTATTTTTTAATATTTTTACCCTTAAAAAAATGGTGAATCATCTCCCATAGTTGACATTATCATCTTGAATCCTATTGGTTCTTACAAAGTTTATTTTGGTTGTACATTTTTCTTAGGAGGCCCATTTTAGACCTCAAAATTCCCCTAATGCGCCCATGGTTTTGTGCATGGGTTTGCACATGGTTGTGGGGCATGATTTTTTTCGGCGCCTGGTATTTTGTAGATCTGGTCAAGGAAACTGCGGTTATTTTCTAATCCGGTTTTAATGGATTGGTTTTATGAATGCCTCGGCATGTATATATATGTGTGTTGTAACACTAAAAGGAATATAATGAAAAATAAAGCTGGCAGTCTTGATTTGGGATCCAGGGGAAAATCTCTGTGTATATCTGTTTTATGTTTTATTCTCTCGTTATTGTTTATTTTCTGTTTTTAAGATTCATTTGCAGATAATTTTTGTACAGGGTTAAAACCTACATTTGGTATCAGAGTTGTTTCAGCTTCAAGGGGACGCATTTGCTGCTGAGGGGTTTTTTGCTTGGGCCTATGGTAGACCCTGTTTAGTGGGAGATCTGCGAGATCAATTCTTGCGGTGAAAGAAGATGGAGAGTAGTGGAAAGATATAGATTGAGAAATTTAATGGTTAGATTTTTGAGTTGTGGAAGCTCAGGATGGAGGATTTTACTGGTGGATAAATATCAGTGGATCGCGGTAGATCCAGGTACTAAACCAATGACAATGTCAAATGAAGACTGGAAGAAGTTGGATTGGAAGTCAAAGAGAAAAATATGGTTTTGTGCCTCAGATTAGGTATTGTTGAATGTATCTGGGGAAGCTACAGTGAAGACTTTATGGGACAAGCTAGGGACTTTGTACCAATCTAAGTCTCTGGTGAGTAAAATTTTCCTGTGAAAAAGGATGTATAACCTGAGGATGAAGGATGGATACTCTGTGACAGAGCATTTGAATGCCTTCAATAATGTGGTAAGTCAGTTGTCATATGTTGATATTAAAATCTCTAATGAATATAAGTGCATCAGTTTGTTGTGTTCTCTACCAGATTCGTGGGAGAGTCTAGTTATTGCAATAGGTAGCAATACAACTACCTTGAATTTTGATGAAATTGTCTTAGCCTTGATATCGAAGGAAATGAGATGGAGAAATATGGAGGGAAATAATGGATATGCCTTATATATTTGAGGAAGGTCCCAGAACATAAACAAAAATAATTTTTCGAGTGGGAGATCTAAATCTCTAGGAAAGTTTGTAAAGGTGTGCTGGAAATGCAGAAAGGAAGGGCACTACAAAAATGACTTCAGATCTAAAGCTCCTAAGAAAGGAAAGGGATCTTATGATGCTCCTTCTACAGAGGAAAAAACCACCTTAGATGAGGGTGGGGATGTGTATTTGGCTTCTTCCTCAAATACACATGTAGATCATGAGGCATGGTTGATTGAATCAGGTGCATCCTTTCACTTCACTACCCAAAGGGAGTGGTTCTATGAGTATGAGAAGCATGATGGTGGTGATGTCTTCTTAGGGGATGATAGGAAGGCTAGAATCATCGGACGTGGAAAATTCAAGTTGAAGTTGCAAGGTGGAAGGATTAGAACACTTCCTAATGTTCTACATATTCCTACATTGGCCAAAAATATGATTTCTGTAATTAAGATGGATGATGCAGCTGTAAAAACAATGTTCGAGAAGGATAATTGCAAGATGGTTCGAGGAGCACTGGTGTTAATGCAGGGAGTTCGGATTGGAACTTTATACCAGCTTCGGGGTAGCATTGTTATTGATGGGTGCAAAATTTTTGTGGTTCTTGAAAGTGGAGCAGAAAGCTTAGCAGTATCTGGAGAAAATACCATGCTATGGCATCAAAGGCTTTGACATATTGGAGAGAAGAGCCTTCAGATACTTCATGGTATGTTATGGTAGAAGGTATGTCTAATTTCTCTCTAGATTTTGATTTCTGTGAACATTATGTATATGGGAAGCAGAATGGGTGAGTTTTCCTTCTGGTGCTAAGAGGGTGAACCAGATATTAGAGCTTGTGCATAGTGATGTGTTTGGACCTGTGTCAGTTCTATCACTCGGTAAGTCTATGTACTATGTTTCATTCATAGATTACTTCTCAAGGAATAAATCTGAATTCTTTGACAGGTTTAAAGAATTTAAGGATTTGGTGGAAACCAGACAGAGAAGAAGATAAAGGTGTCGAGGACAGATAATGGTGGAGAGTTCTACAAGAAGGAATTTGAAGAATTATGTAACAAGTGTGGTATAGCATGACAGTAGACTAATCCATACACACCTTAGAAAAATGGAGTTGCAGAAAGAATGAACAGAACAATGATGGAAAGGGCAAGAATCATGCTCAGTGGTGCCAGGTTAGGTCATGAATTTTGGGCAGAGGTAGTGGAGACTACATGTTACCTGGTTAACATATCACCTTCATCAACATTGGAGAATAAGACTCCACATGAGGTATGGACTAGTAAGAAACCCTCTCTTTCACATCTGAGGGTATTTGGATGTGATGCATATGTACATGTTCCAAATGAGAAAAGGACCAAGTTGGATAATAAATCTAAAAGATGCATATTTATTGCGTATAAGGATGGTTTAAAAGGTTACAAGATTTGGAACCCAGAAACAAGGAAGGTTGTGTACAACCAAGATGTGGTGTTTAGAGAGGTGAAAGATGTTGTTAAACATGAATTCCTACCGAAGGAACCTAAGAAGATAGAGTTTGAGCTAAAGGAGGATGAATCAGACTCTACAAGAGAAGAATATTCAGAAGAGGAAGAGCCAAAAAATCCAACTATGAGAAGATCAGTTCGGGAGAGAAGGAAGCTAGAAAGGTATGGTCCATCTTGTTTGTGTTCAAATTTTACTTTAAATATCACTGATGATGATGATCCTAGAACAATCAGGGAGGCAGTGGATTCAGAGGATGGAAAATTCTGGAAGGAGGCCATGGTTGATGAAATGGCATCCTTGCACAAGAATTAGGCATGGGATCTAGCGGAGTTTCTGGCTAGAAGGAAGCCCATCATGAGCAAATGGGTGTTTAAGAAGAAGATGAATGTAGAAGGAAAGTTGGAGAAATACAAAGCTCGGTTGGTAGCAAAAGGTTATTTCCAAGTGCCAGGAATTGATTTTGGTGATATTTTTTCTCTTGTTTCCAAGGTTACTTCTATTATATTACTTTTATCTGTTGCTGCTACATTTGATTTTGAGGTAGAACATATGGACGTGAAGAAAACATTTCTTCACGGGGATCTGGAAGAGGAGATTTACATGAAGAAACCTAAAGGCTTTTCAGTGAAGGGTAAGAAAGAACTGGTATGCAAGTTAAAAAGGTCTCTGTATGGGTTAAAACAATCACCAAGGATGTGGTATCAGAAATTTTATACCTATATACGGGGACTTGGCTTCACCATAAGGTAAGAGGATCACTATGTGTATTTTAAATTAATTGGTGACCGTGTTATTTATTTGGTCTTGTATGTGGATGATATGTTGCTAATTGGAAACGAGAAAGAAATTATCCAGTATTTGAAGACCCAATTGTTCTCCAAATTAGACATGAAGGATATTGGTGCTGAAAAATATATTTTGGGCATGGAAATTAAGAGAGATCGGGAAAAGAGGAAGCTCTGGTTAAACCAGAGGAAGTATGTTGAGACAATATTTCAGAGGTTCAGTATGTAGGATAGTAAACCGGTGAAGGTTACTGTTCCTATAGGAGTAAAGATATCTGCTAAACAGTGTCCCAAGACACAAGAAGAGGAGGAGGATATGTCCCATGTTCCATATGCAAGTGCAGTGGGTAGCCTGATGTATGAAATGGTATGTAATAGACCAGACATTTCACATGCAGTGGGAGTATTGAGTATGTTTATGTCAAAGCTAGGGAAGGATCATTGGACAACAATGAAGTGGGTTTTCAGATATTTGTGTGGCACTAGTGATTATGGTTTATGCTACAAGGAAGACCAGTATTGGACAAATTTTTGGACATCCGTGGTTTTGTTGATGCAGACTGGGGTGGAGATCTAGACCAAAGAAGATCTACAAGTGGGTATGTCTTTAGCCTGTTTGGAGGTGCAGTCAGTCGGATGAGTAAAATACATTCTGTAGTGGTTCTTTCAACTATAGAGGCATAATACATGGTAGCCACTCATGAGAGCAAGGAAGCAATTTGGTTGTAGAGATTGTGTTCAAGTATGGGGTTGGTGCAGCGAGCTATAAGGATAGACTGTGATAACCAAAGTGAAATTTTCTTGGCTAAGAACCCAGCTTATCATTCAAATACAAAGCACATTGATGTTCAATATCAATTTGTGAAAGATATGGTTGAGGATAAAAGGGTGTTGCTAGTAAAGGTGGACACTTTGAAGAATGTTGCAGATGCATTAACGAATTCTGTGAGCACTCAGAAGTTCTCTTGGTGTATAGAAACAATGGGTGTTACAGAGCTGGACTAATGACTAAGCTCTCATGTGGCCCCCTACGAAAAGAAAAAAACAAGTGGGAGAATGTTGGGTATGTGCTATATTCTTTCCATGATTAGTCGCATGCGTGGGGGGGTCACGATGAAACAAAATGGACCCTATTTTTTAGTGGACAGACTCACCCATGGCTTTATGCATGGGTTTGCACATGGTTGTGGGGTATGATGGTTTTCAGCCCCTGGTATTTCGTAGATTCAGTCAAGGGAACCGTGGTTATGTTCTAATCCAGGGTTAATGGATTGGGGTTTATGAATGCTTTGGCATGTATATATATGTGTTGTAACACTAAAAGGAATATAAAGAAAAATCAAACTGGTAGTCCCGATTTGGTATCCAGGGGAAAATATCTGTGTATATATGTTTTATGTTTTATTCTATCGATATTGTTTATTTTATGTTTTTAAGATTTGTTTGTAGATAATTTATGTAAGGGTTAAAACCTACACAAGTAGCTTCTACCAATCTTCTGCCCAAGATTTTCTACTGCTACTCACAATCTTGGTGAGGATATTCTCCAAGGCTCTGTCAGTCACTTCCACTTGGCCATTTTCTTGAGGGTGGTAGGCAATAGAAGTCTTATTCTTTAACTTGTGCCTCCTAGGAAGATTCTCAATGAGATGAGATGTGAATTGTGCCCCATGATCAATGACTACCTCTCTGGGGTATCCAAATTTGTAAAACACATTCTCTCTCACAAATTTTGCTACTTCCTCCTCGATTGCTACCTTCACAGCTTTTGTTTCAGCCCACTTTGTCAGGTAGTCAGTGAAAAATATGATATACTTTTTCTAGCCAGATGGTGGATCAATAGGTCCAATGAAGTCTATTGGAGCAGGGTACCTTAGCACCACAATTTTGATAAAGATATAGTATTTTTGTAGTTTTGATTTATGCGTGCTAAGCAAGGCATAGGTTGAGGGACTTTGGGGAGGGTCAAAGCCCCTTCATGAGTTTTAATGGGCTAAAGGGTAAAATTAGGAGTTTCAAACCATAGTTTGCAGACCTTAGATGAGCGCAGTCTAGGATATAAATAGAAGTATAGATCGAGTCAGATAGAATAGTTCTAAGTAATTTTGGATTATGATACTCTGAACTGTGAAGCGAATCGATAAGTGTCTATGTTTAAAATGCTCTTGTTGGCTCTGTGCGTGGAGACCTTAGTTCGGCTATGTTCGGACCCTGCTGGCTATGTGAACGAGTGGATCTGAAGAAGTGTAAAGGATTTTATGACTGTTAATGAATAAAGAATTTTTTGGAAATTGGGATAATTCTGAGGAAAACATATATCTTTGATATGTTTCTGTGATACTTTTTCTTACGACTTATGTATCCGTAATTGGATTGGTTGCGTACCTACTTTTCTATCTTTTATGAATGTTGAATGCATAGATCTATTACTTTAAAACCTGAATGTCACTTTACTAAGACTGTTGAAGGGATTGCTAAGCCTTTATCTGTGCGTGGACAGGATAGCCTGCGTAACTTGACCTAGATCTGCCTGGTTATGGATTTTGGTTAGGGTTTCTGGTGTGAAGGACAGTCCGCTAGTGTTATAGATATGAAGACACCTACATAATTTACTTCTCTCTCAGGGTGTGGAAACATGGTTCCATAACCCACCCATACTGCTTCGGGTGAGACTTTGTCCTGCGCAAGTAGGTCACTGCCGAAAGGGCCAGTAGTAAGAGGGTTTTGTTGGTTAATCTTAACTCTGAACCTGCGTCAGGTACCCTCAAGCCAAGAAATGGTTTCATTGCCGAGACCAGGATCATTTTGAGAGATATTGGGTGATGTGGTGGCCATCAAAGCCTGAGTTAGAAGACAGGGTTGAGAAGAAAATTTAGGAATTTTACATTAAGGAAAACATAAGTAAGAAGTTATCCACGCAAGGTTGGAAACGAAAGTATATTTTCACAGAGGTTCATGAGATTTTCTTTGTGACCTTTGTGCAAGAATTACAGGAGTGGTTATCAAGGTTAGCTGAGTTCCAAACCTGTTGGAAGGATGATAAGATAACTAAGTGGAAACTTGAGTTTATCCAACAATTAGAATAGACTGATAACTCCATCACCCGCACTGTAGATCATTGATTTGACAACATTGTGGGTGGGTTTGTAGCAGAGTTTGCAATAGATCATTTTGTGTCATATTCTGAAGATGAAAGGAGGTTCTTCAAGGGACTGAGAAGTAAATTCATAAACTCTCTGCCTTTTCTTATTACGATGCTATTGTGTGAAAAGTGTGTTTTGTGTAGTCACACTGAGGGAATGACCCCAGATAAGCTAGAAAGAACTACGAGTAGCAGAAATTACTTTAGGGTGAACTAGAAAGGAGATAGATATATGTATACATCCCTCTGAGAAACTCACCTAACATTGATACAAAGAACAGTGAGGCTACACGCACCGGAGGTAGCCCTACTGCTACTCTGTAGTCAAACTTGCGCAGGGGTAAGACATCTCCTACCCCACCCCACCACCGTCAGGAGAAGATATGGTTGCACATATGAAGCTACCCACCTTCAAGGGTGTGGGCGATGAGGACATGGATAGGTTTTGGTTTGTTTCAAATGCAGTATGGACTGCGCAAAATGTTAACACTAATGTTGTCAAGAGAGCACAGCTGGCTGTGGCGTTTAAAGGTCATGCGCTGGATTGGTTTATGGGATATCTGGGTCAGCACACTAATCTTATTGTTGATGAGCTCAAGGATGGTTTGAAGCAGAAATTTAGTAGGAATTTGGTTTATGGGATATCTGGCTCAGCACGGTAATCCTATTGTTGATGAGCTCAAGGATGCTTTGAAGCAAAAATTTAGAAAACCAAATTCCTACTCATAGTGTGTAACAGAGTTTAAAGACATCAAAACAGAACCAAATGAATTCTTTTGGGAGGAGAATTAGTGACTAAAGTGCACTATCAGTGAGGGAGGATTTATCTATGATGATAAGCAACATAAGGAATGGTTTATTGTCATGCTCTTTCTACATTTGCACGGGCCTATGAATCAGTAGAATATTGATTCTCAGGCCGAAGCTCTTGAAGTTGCCATGAAACTGGAAGTTGTGCCCATATCTGATGACCAATTCGTAACTCTGCAGATCCAAAATCAATTGGAAGAGATGCACTTGGAGATCCAAAACCTGCGCAAAGACAGAGGGAAGGAAGTTGGCGCAAATGTATGGTGTATACATTGTAAGGGCTCCGAGGAAACAAAATACCTGTGTAATTTGTTTCAATATTACATACAAGTGGGAGGACCAAATCCCTTGCGCCCCATGGATGCGGCAGGACAAAGTGGTACTCCCATGTTGTGGTGTGCTGACTGTAAGGTAGCTAGAAGGCATGACACAAACCATTTCCCTTGATTAGGAAGTTATGTGCTAGAACTGAAGAAGAAATGGTACAAGTTTTTCTCTTGAATTGGCCACGATGAGAACCATTGCCGCACATTCGAGTTAATGATGGACAATGTCAACATCTATAGGGTGTAGGCTGACCCATCTTCACTAGCATCTCCCTCTGGGTGTGGAGGATCTCCAACCAAAGGAAGGGGAGGAGGAAGAGGTGGAGGTGCAGGTCGTGGAAGAGGAAAACTAATTTTCTATAATTGTGGAGACACTGGATACTATGCACATGATTTTCCTAACCCTGCGAGACAATCTTGTAGGTACTGCAGACAATTTGATCATGTTATAGAAGATTATCCTGTTTTAATGCTATAAAATAGGAAATGAAGCAGTAGACACCTATGCAAAAAGTACAAATGGTTAAAGTTGAGCCGCGAGATGATGACCCAAGTATAAACATAATTACACGTGGTGGTGCTGCCACCAGAGAAGATGAGGGAAATATGGTTGATGCAGAGCCATTGATCAGAAGGCCTCGGGAAAGAAGGAAAGACTTAACCTGCAGAAGGAAAAAGAAAATTTTGTAGAAGCCAGGAAGGATTTTGCTGCTACAGGTGCATCCACATCCAAGTCAATCATGGAAGGCAAGATTGATGATGAATTCAAACCTTTCCTACAAGCCTGCATTAAGTTATTGCATAACTAGAAAGAAGTGGACAACCTTCAAGCTCTAATAGATAGCTATGCAGACAAGGAGTTTCCACAAATTAAGACTAAGATTGTGAACAAGATCTATAACAACAAGAAGAGAACTAGTCGAGAGATGTGCATGACTGTGCAAATTGGAGAGTATGAGATGGATCAGGTTATCTTGGACCTGGGGTCTGATGCAAATGTTCTGCCTAAGCAGACCTGGTAGAATATGGGTGAACCAAAGTCGAAGTGGTCCACCATCATTAGGGGAATTTTGAGGTCTAAAGTGGGCCTCCTAAGAAAAATGTACAACCAAAATAAACTTTATGAGAATCAATAGGATTCAAGATAATGATGTCAAACATAGGGGATGATTCACCATTTTTGGAGTACAAAAGTAAACATATTAAAAAATAATAAAATAATAAAAATACTTTTTCAACTCGTATTTTCAAACTTTCTCCCTAATGTTTTACTAAAATTTCGAGTGGGAGTGCTCATTGGATGTAAAATTTAATTCCTCATCCAAGGAGTACCCATGTTGCATACTTTTGATGGACCCTTCTACATGAAAAATGAGAAAAACATGAAAAAATGTGATTGCAATCACATTTTTCATATATTTATCATTTTTCATGTAGGAAATTCCATCAAAAGTATGCAACATGGGTACTCCTTGGATGGGGAATTAAATTTTGCATTCAACGAGTATTCATGCTCAAAATTTGAGTAACATCTTAGGGAGATAAGTTCAAAATACGAGTTGAAAAGTAGTTTTTTCTTTTTTCCCTCTAAAATTTGATGATGTAATCAAATCTTATTTTATAATTTCCACTATTATTTTATAATTTCCTTAGGAGGCACATTTTAGACCTCAAAATTCCCCCAATGTTAGCTATGCATGGATAATCAGTAGAATATCATTCCACTTGGAAGAATCCCACATGTTTGAGTAGACATTGCTGGAGTAAAGTTATGCGTAGATTTTGAAGTAATACAAATTGTAGATGATGCAGACCCTTACCATGCGCTGTTAGGGATAGATTGGGCCATCGATATGGGAGGCATCATCTACTTGAAGCGTAGAAGCATGATCTTTGAAAACGATGGTACT
The DNA here is from genome assembly GCA_034641835.2 of Pinus albicaulis. NCBI lineage: Eukaryota > Viridiplantae > Streptophyta > Pinopsida > Pinales > Pinaceae > Pinus > Pinus albicaulis. Next base: position 170,933,645 of record CM076569.1, read on the forward strand.
CGGGTTATAGTACCTCGGGATCCGGCAGAGGGAGAGAGATATAAAGAACCAGTGCACGAAAGAGATGATGTCAACCATATCTACAAGCTGACTACATGGGATGAGGCCTGGATCAACCCCACAACTGAAGGGATCCTGAATTGGGAAAAGCATAGCTCATGTTTCTTAGATTCAGAGGGATAAATGGAGAACTGGTAGAATCGTCTGCGTGATGTTTCTGCGATGCGCTGCCTCAAGATCACTAAAAATTTTCAATGCATCTCCTCAGAGGTAAGAGAACTGCCCTATTTTGATGGTTCTGGTTGTGTTGTATTATTTTTGGAAAAGTTGGAAACGGTTATCCCAGAAGACCAGAGGTTATTGGCGCTTGATCTTTCCATGCGTGCAACTCCAGCGCGTTGCTGGGATACACACAAAGGGAGCTTTAAGGATTGGGAAGCATGCAACATAATGATGAGGCTACGCTTTGATGGATGGAGGTTTGAAATGAGAAGACCAATAGCAAATGGATTCATATTTTTATCCATTCATTGGGACCAATCCCTACTACATGGTATTTGGAGACGGAACTGTGTTGAGGGAATTTCCATTGTATTACAATGAGTGACAATTTTCTGTCAACCTTTGGCCTGACCGGTGGATTAGAGGGATTGGAAAAATCCCTGTAGGATATAGAAGTGATTTTATTTGATGAATCCCAACCTCATATAGAATGTGATGCACCATAATGGGAAGTGTAGATGCAAGATATTATCAACTCCAAGAACCTGTCAGTAGAAGATAATGAAGAGGAACCAAGAAATATCAACATCCTCGAGTCTGAGGGGGAGCGCATAGTTGCAGGACCCTTATTAGGAATGGTGGATGTAACTAAGAATCTCAAGTTAAATGAAGTCAACATTGGGATCGAATAACAGTGCAAGCTAGCCAAAATAGGAGATTATTGGGATGATGATACCGTGGGAAAGATTGTGTAGCTATTGCCATAATATCAGGACTTGTTTCCCACGAATTTCTCTGAGCTCAAAGGAATTGTAAGAGATTTTGGAGTTATGAATATCACTTTAAAACCATATATGTGCTCTGTCAAGCATCGATCATACCGATTAAATCCAAATTATAAGCATAAAGTGAAGGAGGAATTAGAGAAGATGGTTGTTGCAAGAATCATTGAGCCTATGGAGCAGTTTGATTGGGTGAGCCCAATGGTTGTTCGAGAAAATAAGACTAAGGGAGAGATAAGGATTTTCGTGTATCTACGCAAGTTGAACGATGCATGTGTACATGACCCCTTCCCTACTCCATTTTCAGATGAGATCTTAGACAATGTGGGAGGGAAAGAGGCTTATTCTTTTACTAATGGATTTTCAGGGTATCTTTAGATCATAATTGCGCCAAAAGACCGAAGCAAGACCACCTTTGCAATCAAATAGGGGCCTTTCCAATACATAGTCATGCCTTTTGGATTGAAGAGTGCACCTGCTATCTTCTCGCACTTAGTAGTAGTTGTGTTCAAAGAATTCATGCACAAGTTCTTGGAGGTGTATTTTGATGATTGGACTATGTTTGGGCTCATAAAGAAGCATGTGTCTAACCTACGCATGATGCTTGACACTTGTAGGAAGCATCAAATTTCTATTAACTTGAAGAAATGTATATTTTTCGTTCTTTTTGGAATCTTTTTAGGCCACATTGTGTCTCAGCAAGGGTCGATGGTAGATCTAGCCAAGATTGCAGTTATTATCAACCTAGAATTCCCTACCAATGAAAAATAATTGTGCTCCATTTTGGGACACACCAGATATTACATAAAATTCAATTAGGGCTATACTTTGATCACTGCACTTATGGAGAAATCGTTGAAGAAGGATGTGTCCCTTTTCTGGGATGAGGAATGTCAAAAGAGCTTCGAGCTCCTGAAGGAAAATATGGTTACTGCACCTATTATAATATTCCTAGACTGATCCAAGGTCTTCTATGTGCATGTTGATGCATATGGAATTGTACTTGGAGTTGTTTTAGCGCAGCCATGAGAAGGAGACATTGATGACCTTGTTTCCTTTTCCAGTAGGAAGCTCTCTAGTGTAGAGCGCAACTAGTCAACCATAGAAAGGGAAGGATTGGCCATGGTATATGCTCTGCAGAAATATAGGCACTATCTGCTAGGAGGGAACTTTAAGATGTTCACTAACCATTCTACTTTAAAATACCTGGTCAATAAGGCTATGTTGGGGGGGGGAGATTTGCAGATGGTTGTTTCTATTTCAGGAATATGATTTTGAAATCATTATGAAGCCTGGTAGATTGAATGTTGAACCTGATCACCTATCATGCATTGAGAGTGGGGAGGAACCAACCAATCTGGAGGAGGGACTACCTAATGCACAACTCTTTTCTATTAAGGTGGTTTATGAACACCTTTCCAATATTATTCGCTTTCTGACTACTGGAAGTGAACCTGTTGAATATTCAGCGCAACAAAATAAGGATATGGTTTACCACGCAATTGATTTCACCTTTATTACTGGTCAACTGTAGAAGTTGGGAACAGATGAAGTGTTAAGAAGGTATGTTTTGGAACATGAAAGACAAGACATATTGGTTGAAGCTCATGGAGGAGTAGTGAGAGGCCAATATGCAGGGAAATATATTACGCAGGAGGTGTTGCGTACTGGGCTATGGTGGCCCACATTGCACAGTGATGCACATGCATACTGTCGAGCTTGTGATGCATGCAAAAGAACAGGGAAGTCATCGTGTAGAGATGAAATTCCACTGCAGACACAAATGACCCTGAAGGATTTTGACAAATCGGCTAAGACTTTGTTAGACCTATTAATCCACCTGGGAAGATGACTAGCGCACACTACATCATCATTGCCATAGATTATGTAACCAGATGGGCAGAAGTTAAGGCAGACAAGGATTGTACCACATATACCCTGTGCCTACCAAATGACTATATGGTTGTAGAATGGTAACCCGCTTGTTTGCACATTGTGCAGAGGGCAGATGCAGCCAGGTGCAACAGGAGTGCAACAGGAGAAACTAGCCATTAAAATAGTGAATCTGGGTGAAAAAGTGATTTTATCATTGAATCGAGCAGGTTTTTTGCATTTAATGAGGATATCTTATGGGATTTTTTACCATTTTTACGAGGGAAAGATGCATTTAATAAATTTACGACCATTTTTACCTTAGATTTCCTATAAAAGGAAGCCTGCGCGGGTCATATTCTATTCCTTTGCTTTCTGAGTATATTGCACCTTGATTTTCTCTGTGAATACTATATGTTTAGCTATGATACCCCCGCATCTGATGTTAGCAACCTTGAATTCATATTGAAACCAAAAATGGAAGCCACTAACCTTGAGAGGGTGCTATCTGAAGAGCACTCTATGTTGCTCACAGCATCCACCGAGCCCGGCTCTGAAGATGTTCATGAAGTCGTTCCAAAAGTGAAAGTAATCATGTCCACACTAGCTAAAGGAAAGGGAATATGACCAAGGGTTCATCCTCCAAGTCACAAACGTTGATTCAATAATTCACATCGCTGTGCCAGGCGACGAAGGATAGGTCTCCTGTAGGCGACCCAACCAAGAGATCCATGAGTGCTACTGAGGAGGTTGTGCTCTTCGCCAAGCCCATCTCATGGCTCTAGAAATATGTCAAGCCATTCAAACCTCTCATAAGGCGCTAAAATATTTGGACACAATGTGCACATACCTGAAGATGTCGTTAATCCCTAAGAAGTTACATTAGAGGGGGACATGTTCAGAAAACTCACCCTAGTCAAATTCGATTACTATGATTTGGTGAACGAGGAGACGTTCTCTAAGCTAACGCCTAACTATAACTTGGAGCACGTACTATATGACGATGTTATGTAGGTAGGGCCTATGCCATGGGTGTTAGTATGAATTCTTCGTCGAAGTGTACGAAAAAGAACCACTTTAGCTACGCATAACTAATAGCCCTAACAACAATAATGGCTGCAAAACATCTTCAGATCTGCAATTAGTCGTTAAAGTGCTGCAACAAACAGATCTATAAATGGAAAGACATTAAGCGGTAAAGTAAAGAGTTTGCTCCATGCATCCAACAGACAAGACAAGAACACGATTTTTGAATGAATTTTTATATTACAGGGCACCTGGGAGGAAACAAGAAGGTGTATCCAGATCTCCTCAATGGGATGGGTTCTTTGTAGTCCTCAGCACTTGAGATCTAAGCTTTCTCTCTCTTGTAGATGTAGAAAAACCCAATGTAGAAGGTAGAGCTCAATGGGAGAAAAATGGCAGAAATGAGACCAAGTGTATAGATCCAGAGTGATCTAATATGCAACAAAAGGTGAAGAATGAAGGGGAAAACCCTCCTATTTATACCAAAATATTGGGTCATTCTAGATCTTGGTGCATGATTAAAATAATGTTAACCAAATCTAGATCCACCTCTATGGAATATTTTATTATTATTTGTTGGAGGGAAAGGGTGTTTGACTTGGGTCAAGTCCCTTGATTAGTGAAAAATAAATAAATAAATGATTTATTTATCTTTTTAAGGAAGTGGTTGGGATATAATCAAATAAATAATGATTTAGTTGATTATTGGTGGTTGATTTGGTCATATTTAACAAGGAATATTATTTAAATAATTATTCCTAGAAAATAATAAGATAACTATGGGTTTATCTCATTAATTTCTTTGTTTTTGGGTTAAACATGACTGGGAATAATAATTAAATTATGGTTTAATTAATTATTCCTTTTGGGGTTTCCTAATTAATCATAGTGAAAGCAGTTTTACTTGGGGTAAAACTTGTCTTACATGGTGTACTTGGGTCCATCTAATGATGAAAAGTTAGATGACCAAAAAATGGTGTAACAGATTGCCCCCCAGCGTGCGAGTGTCAGGAGCAAATCGTATGACCGAAGTACGTTGTAAGAAGACAATCACTAGACAACAAAAGGGTATGTCGGAGAGAGAAATATGAGGTAGATAGTGTGCTGAAGGACTAGACCCTGAGGAGACGAGACTCGCAGGTGCAACAAGTCTCTGTTATGAGAGGGTACCTGTGCTGAAGGCGGCGGGGGAGGCATACCTATGCCCGCCGTGACAAAGTACAAAAGAATAGTGTGTCCGGTGAACAAGGGACCGAACCATAGAGTACAGCTGGCATAATCAAGAGCCAGATAAAAATACAATGAAGAGTCTCACATACATGCTGTGCCTGGGATAACAGCCAGGACTAGTACAATATCATCTGAGTACATGAGATAAATACAACCCAAATTCCCCCTGTAAATGGGGAAGGGCTCACAAAATCTGACTGGTACATGCAAATCATAGAGGTGCTGCAAGTGGCTAAGGCCAACATCATCAAAATCTGGAGCGGCATCAAAGGCTGCAATGAAAAGGTCATCCGGGCATGTGGGGGGCTACCTGTAGGGCCACCCCCTCATGAGGGCTGAGACATCTCACACACGCCCGGGAATCATCAAGAGCTGCTGCTGGGTCACTGGACTGTCCAGTATACGAATCTTGATCATGCTGAAAGGAGCTGGAGAAGCAATCAAGTCAAAGGGAGGTAAGAAATCCCCCTGCCTGATCCGAGGCACCGAACAAAAATGGAAGCTGGAACCAAGGTACACCGCCCTCTAGACCTTGCTTCTGGAATAAATGTGCTGAGGTCGAGAGAAGGAGGTCCGCCTTAGGTGAGGTAATGAGAGATCCTCAACTAAGGCACGAGAGAAGAGCAATAGAGCGACGGACAGACTGACACTAATGATGATGGTGGAAATGGGAAGGATGGAGTGGCGAATGGACGACTTCCCTTGTTAGAGCATAAAGGGCATGAATGACATGGCAGCGGCTGACACAATATCGAAAGGGACAGGGGACAGTGGGGCTGAAGGTCATGAGATGCGACACAAGAGAGGAACCAAGCAAAAAAGAATGGAGGGCTATAGTATGGTGTAAAAGGATGCGGGATAGACTCCATGAATGCAATGATGACTCAACTCGGATGCTCTAAGCAAGGGCGACTAGATAGTGCTGCCACACAATAAAGGCCCCAATGGGGGGTCATAGAAGCATGAGTACAAGGTGGGTACTCATGACGAAAATCAACACGAACATGAACAAGTAAGGGGGCGATATGGTGCCCCAAGTACAAGTGTCGTAAGTGAGGAAATTCGATTTTAAGGAGCGGTGAAGTGATCCTTCGTGGAAAAATGTGTCCGGGTGAAGTATCAAATCACCAAAAACTAAGGAAAACCCATTTGAGAGCTCGGTGAGATCTATCCGGCGGTGCTGACGGTTCGTCGAACGGGGCTACGGTGTGGTCGCAGCAGTCGAAAGAAGAAACAAGGGTTCTCTTTTAATGAGGCGGTTTTCCCTCCAAAATCATTCATTTGCTATTGTTGCTGTGGTGAATGTGGAGAGGAGAGAAGGCCCTAAATCTTGTGGCGAACGTAGCGGACAAACCGACCGTTGGATTCGAGATCTGTCAGTTGGAGGCGAGAGGCCTAACCTTGCTCTTGCATTTTGATGGATTACATTTGCAGTTGAGGGACCAAAACCCCCAGAAACAGCCCCTCCTTCATCTCTATGGCCGGGTCGCACTTTTTTGGGGCAAAAAGTACGACCCAGGACGCAGGTATTAGGGCAACAAGTGCGACCTGGTCCAGAAAATGGCAGAAAACTGCGACCTGGGAGATAAGGGGGTTTGGTGCTGTTTTATGGCTGGGAGTTGGATTGTGGTGTGTGGTTATGGTGTTCCCGATCTGTACCCTGACAAAAAGAATGTGGTTGTGCAGGTATGGCAGAGTTGCGGGTCAACTGGAGGGAGATGGATCTGGGAACACTTCGGACAGAGATCCAGGCGGATCAGGGCGTTCGTCGTGTATTGGCCAGATATAGGGGCATATGGTGCCCTCTCGGATGTGTGTAGGGGCAAGTGGTGCCCCCTAGAATGTATGGGGGGGCATATGGTGCCCCCAGTTTTTTGGATTTTTTTTGTAACATGCTATGGGCATGTCGGATGGATATATATGGGGGGGCGTATGGTGCCCCCAGTTTGTGGAACATGCTATGGGCACGTCGTAAGTATATGTATGGGGGGGCGTATGGTGCCCCCAGTTTTTTGGAACGTGCTATGGGCATGTCGTATGTATCAGAGTAGATGGACTCATCAATATATGGTTTGCGACACATATTATGGATATGCATCGTCTTGTGATGGTTGATTTAATGTTATTGTCTTGTATGACTTGTGTGTGATAAATGCCAATCTAGAACATGGTTTGCAATACTATCTACATAGTGATTTTGGTCTCTGGGTACATGGTTGAAAGTGATGGTTTCAAACGCACGTATTAAGACTTTCACTCGTAAATAGCGTCTGAACAGCACAGGGTTATGCACATGATAAACACCATTTAGTTGCATTACAAGAAGCAGGGAATCCAAACGAACGTGCAGATGGCGGATGCGATGCAACAAGGCATCGGCTAATAGGCCACGCACTGCATCATATTCGGCCTGATTGTTGGTGGCAGAACCAATGCATACGAGGTCATGCAAGGGGGTGAAGATGGCCCACCCTGCCGAGGCAAGATTCCTGGAGTAGCGACTTGCACCGTCGGCGTAACCGATAAAGGGTGTGGACGGGGGGTCCTGCAAAATGGTGTGACAAGACAATAAATGAGGGGATGAAAGGAAATGACGGCAGCGTGAGGGTATAGAAGTCATCGAGCAGTAATGGTAGGGGGAAAGGGCAGGATGATCAAGGCTCACACAAGGTGATGTATGAGAGCTATCAGAAACATGGCGAGGACTCGGGCTGCGGAGGTCAACGGAGACACAAGTGGAGTGATCTCGGGTATCAACGGACACAATGGGGAAGGCTGCAGACGGGCTAGGCTCCGGGTGTCATGCAAAGGAGGATAGGTAAAGAATGGTGACCGTAGACTCCGTCATCTGAACATCAGGGGGGGGGGATGTGGATCGGAGCGGGGGGATCCTCAGGCTGGCCTGAAGCATACTGCGCGAGAATGGGAGAGGCGGATTGATTTTGTTCAACCTCATACTCGCGGATCACCTCAGGGGAGGCGCGGTAATGTGTCAGGTGAGGACAATAATGGGAGTAGTGGCCATGGACACCGCACAAAGCACAAGGCTTGTTGGTGCGGAGAGTCTTGGCGTTCTTGGGGACGGTCGAAGAAGGAGTGGGAGTTTCAGGGACCGTAGTGTCGGGGAACGCGAAGTTTATCATGGGTCGGATACGAGGTAACTCGGGACAAGCATGGGTGGCATGACCAATGACATCACATAAGGCACAAGGCTTTGGGGGTGGAGAAGGAGCCGGGTTGGTCGTGGTGGTTTGGTCTTTGGTTGCCCCCTTGCGGGCTTTGCATTTCTTCCCGGGAGCCGACCCAACAGGAGAAGGGTCCTGTGGAGGTGCTGGGGGCACAGTGGCTATGGAGGAAGCGAGGGGGACCGGTTGAACCGGTGTCAAAGCCATGTAAGGTTTGGGGTGACCAGGGGGGGTGGCGGCTGGGGGGTCGAGGTACCAAACCGGAATACCCAAGGTCAAGTTAGGGAGAGAAAGGGTGGCCATGACGGGGACGGAATATACTCCGGGAGGGGGAGCCAAGAAGGGGATCTGTCCAGCAGGGTAATGACCAGGAGGTACGGCGCCAAGATGGTTAAGGCCAGGGGGGGCCGAGCCTGGAGGATAAAGAGGTTCGGGGGCACCAGCTGTAGGGGGAGGGCCAGAAAGAGGAGGTCCGGCTGGCTGAGATGGATGGCTAGGAGCGGGTTGCGGAGGGCGGGGAGGAGGGTGCGGGCTAGTCGAGGTAGGCCGTTTATGGGCAACCTGAGACGATTGCATCATGCAAACATTCGACAAGCTGGGATCAGTAACAGGAGGGGGAGGAAGGTGAGGAAAAGTTCCAAGCAGGGTGGAATCTTTATAGACGCCGGGGGAGACACTGGTCAAAGAATCGACGGTTTGCTTGTTGGCTAGAGAAGAGATGGTCGTCTCGGAGGCGGATGGAGACGGCGGCTCATGATACGATAGCTGGTCAATGGTGACTATCTTTCCATTATGTGGAAAAGACATCTTGCGGAAGAACGCGGATGGGACAGCAGACATGGCATAGGTGTAGCTTCGCCCCAATAGAATGTTGTAGTCTAGAGGGGCGTCAATGACTTCGACATCAACGCAAACAGTCTTACCGGCGAGGGTGATGGGACAGTTACGAAACAGGCCAATAGGCTGGGAGGCATGACCGTCCCACGCTCGAAGGGTGATCGTGGAAGGGGCCGGCTCAGGGGATCCGAGTTGCTTCCAAACCGAAGCGGACATCACGCAGGTGGATGCCCCCTCATCAATTATACACCGGGATACAGTGGCGTTCCGGATTTTGACTGGGATTTGGAAAGCAACGGAAGGAGGAAGAGGAGGGTGGTCCGATTGGGTGGCGTCGAAAACAATCATTTGGTCATCAGCAGGATCAACAGCGCCCACGGCAGATAGTAGAGCCTTCCTTTGAGAAGGGCACGACTGGAGGAGTTCCAGTGTGGAAATGGCAGCGGGGGATTGTGCCAAATCATCGACTATACTGTACGATTGGGCGGCTCGACCAGAAGCAGCATTTCGGCGTAATGGACCCTTTGGAATCTTTGGGTGAACCTCAACTTTGGGTTGAGGGATGTGTAAGGGGCCACTGGGTGTCGAAAGAGGCTCTGTAGAACCTGAAGATGGAGGCTCGGGAGCAGACTGAGCAGGAGGCTTGGGGTACTGGCGAGACCGAGTTTGAAGGTGAAGGTCGACGAAAGGGGACGGATCGGAGCGCATCATAAGGATCTGGTAGTCAGAGGAACCAGAAATGGACGAGGGTGTGGCTGCATGGCTGTCGGGGGGTTGGGTAGCCACAAATCCCTGTTGAGGGAAAGGATCAGTGAACACAGCTGGCTGGGTAGTGGCCACATTAGGAGGAGCGTGAGGGGAGGCGTGTTGTCCGCGCAATGTGGCTTGAGACTCCCACATATGTCGCATCTGGGGTAAGAGAGGGCAATCGTGAGTGTAGTGACCGTAAACACCGCAACACGAACAGGGCTTGTTTGTGCGAAGCGGCCTGTCCGGCCTGGGCGGAATGCCCTGAGGCTAGTTGCTAGTGTTAGGGTCCATACCAGAATTGGGTCCTCGGTTACCGGGGGCAGATGGGTTCTGGTTGCCTCTCCGCCTTCTTTGAGAAGAAGGGGGATTAATCGCACCCTGCTGTGCAAATACTTGCCCTGGAGGGGGTTGTAAGTGCTGTTGCGGGTTGGGAGGAGGCAAGGGAGGCGGAAGCGCATATGCGGGAGGAGCTGGTGCACCAGGCTGTGAATAAAAGTAAGGGTTGGGTTGGGCGACATTGAGGTAAGCAGGAGGTTGGGCAAAAGGAGGAGGCATGCCGTATCCTGGATACATGTTGCCGGGAGGGGGAAGAGTGCTTGAGGTGCTGGCCCCTCCCTGAGGGAGACCATGGCTCATAGAAGGGTGAGCAGATGGGTGGGAAAGAGATCCAACAATACCGTCGGTGGAATGAGATGCCCCCGGGGCGTTAGCGCCACCGGGCCTGGGGATGTCGGGGAGAACGGTATAAACATAACCAGATTGAGCGTAGATCAGGTCATATTTTAAAGCTATTTGGAGGGCGGCTTCTTCAGATTGAGGAAAGTGAGAGGCGACATCTTTGCCGATGGGAGACGGGAGGGTGCGAAGGAACCGGTCCATGTAAACCCGATCTTCAAAGGGAGGGGCTCGACATAAGCTCCGTCTTCGTCGCCATTCCTGAACATGGGCAGAAAGGCGTGTGGAAGAGGATTGCTTAAATGAAGTCAAGAGCTCCGTACCAGTGCCGTATCGGAGAGGGAGCTGGAAGTACGACAAGAAGGTTTGGGCAAGAGTCTCGAACGTGGTATGGGAGGAAGTGGCCTGTTCGACATACCATTTAGAAGCTTCGCCGGTAAGTGTGCGTTGGAACAAACGAAGACGGATGGAGTCATCGGTAATGGAGTTGGGGGAACACCACATGTGGAAAGACCGGACGTGATTGGTTGGGTCTTCGCCATTAAGGCCCTCAAACTTAGGGATATCAGAGGGTAGCTTGGTGGGCATAGCGGGCCGGGTAGTATTATGGTGAATGGGGTCATTAATCAACTGATGGAAATCGGGGAGGCTGAGGCCTGCAATGTACGGCAGCACAGGGGTGGCCGGAGTAGTGGTTGTGACGGTTCCGCTAGAAGTAGGGCTGGCATTGGGGCCGGGAGAACCGCTAGCATTAGGCCCTGATCCGGACATGGTGAAGGTAAAAGGAGTCGGAGGGGGAGAACCGGAAGGAGAAGAGGGATCCGATGAATCAGGAGAGGAGTCGGAGTGCGGACTCGAAGGTGGACTGGCTCGACGACGACGGTGCGGAGCAGGTCGATCAACCGGAAATCGAGGATGAAGGCCAAGAAGTCTCCGGGAAAGGCGCCTTGGGGGCGCAATGATGACAGGAAGAAGGAAACCGACAAGGGCAGAAAGGGGCAAAATCAAGAAGGTCAAGGGCAGATAAGGTGCAGTGACGATTGATTTTAGAGTCTTTGCCAGGCGGTGTAAACCAGGCGCTTCTTCACTTAAGGTCGGTGTGTGGTGTGCGTTAATTTTAATTTTTAAACCCTTTCCATTGTTGAGAGCAAAAAAGTGTGCAACGTAGCTGAAAATAAACCTACAGAGAACAGAATAAAAATGCTGAAATAACAGAAAAATAACAGCTACATATGCATCTATCAAACCCAAGAAAGTGGGTCTCTCAAAACTATGCTGAAAAGAAAGGGAAAAGCTATGGAAACACACACAAAGGAAGCTCAACAGATCTAGGGTCAAAGGGGACAGAGATCCGGAGAATAAAGCTGCAGATAAGGGGTGCAGATCACAGCCAAGAGACAGAGGCAAGGTGGCTGGAAAAAGGGAAATCAGCAAAAAACCGGGGGGGGGCAAGGCAAAGGCCTTTAGAGGAGGTCCAAACAAAACGACAAGAGGTGATTTGAAAGGAAAAGAGGCTGATTTCAAAGGATCTGGAAGTGAGGTCACAGATCTGGAAAAAGAGGGGGCTGAAGCTCTGAAACCGACGGCTGAAACAGCTGAAACTCTTCCACAAAAAGTGGAGGGTACTAAAGCCCTAAGGGACTGGGTTCCCACTTAGATGAGTAAAAACAGATCAGATCTTGGTCAAGGCGGGCTGAGACGGAGGCTGGAAAACCACAGCGAAGGCACGGCGGAACCCCGAGAAAAATTACAGAAAAAATGCTGGAAAAAAGGCAGGTCGCAGGTTCTGACCTGATCTGAGTTGAGGTCGCAGGAAACAGGCCAAAAGGTGCGTCCAGGTCGCGGGTTTTGGGCCAAAAGGTGCGACCCCCCCGTTCCGGCTGTTTCGGCGGCAGATTTTCTGAAAAATTGCCGTCTCAGGTGCGGCTGGTGTCGCTTACCTGCGCAATAGGGCCAGAAACACACGGAAGTTAGAAATTTTAGGTTTTAGGGTTTTATGTGAGAAAAATGACATGAAAAGAGAAAAACTAAGCAGCTAAAAAAGAAGCCCTAGGGCCTGAAGTAGCTGGATATGCAGGAATATGAAAAACGACAACGGTCGTAATTTAAAACCCGTGTGGAGTCGCCATTTGTTAGTATGAATTCTTTGTCGAAGCGTACGAAAAAGAACCACTTTAGCTACGCATAACTAATAGCCCCAACAACAATAATGGCTGCAAAACATCTTCAGATCTGCAATTAGTAGTTAAAGTGCTGCAACAAACAGATCTATAAATGGAAAGATATTAAGCAGTGAAGTAAAGAATTTGCTCCATGCATCCAACAGACAAGACAAGAACACGATTTTTGAATGAATTTTTATATTACAGGGCACCTGGGAGGAAACAAGAAGGTGTATCCGGATCTCCTCAATGGGATGGGTTCTTTGTAGTCCTCAGCACTTCAGATCTAAGCTTTCTCTCTCTTGTAGATGTAGAAAACCCAATGTAGAAGGTAGAGCTCAATGGGAGCAAAATGGCGGAAAATGAGACCAAGTGTATAGATCCAGAGTGATCTAGTATGCAACAAAAGGTGAAGAATGAAGGGGAAAACCCTCCTATTTATAACAAAATATTGGGTCATTCTAGATCTTGGTGCATGATTAAAATAATGTTAACCAAATCTAGATCCACCTCTATGGAATATTTTATTATTAGTTGTTGGAGGGAAAGGGTGTTTGACTTGGGTCAAATCCCTTGATTAGTGAAAAATAAATAAATAAATGATTTATTTATCTTTTTAAGGAAGTGGTTAGGATATAATCAAATAAATAATGATTTATTTGATTAATGGTGGTTGATTTGGTCATATTTAACAAGGAATATTATTAAATAATTATTCCTAGAAAATAATAAGATAACTATGGTTTTATCTCATTAATTTCTTTGTTTTTGGGTTAAACATGACTGGGAATAATAATTAAATTATGGTTTAATTAATTATTCCTTTTGGGGTTTCCTAATTAATCATAGTGAAAGCAGTTTTACTTGGGGTAAAACTGGTCTTACATGGTGTACTTGGGTCCATCTAATGATGAAAAGTTAGATGACCAAAAAATGGTGTAACAATGGGCACATAGTCTAAGTAATGCTAGAATTCTCAATTTTCTAAGGATTCCACACTTCAACAGGTATCCCATCACTAACATATGTGTGCGCCAGCTACTGGCACTAATCCACGATGGGTGCTTATGGATCCAGAATAGAATCCCAATAGATGTCGCGCTGATCCACCAGATTGTCAGCCTGCCCAAGAAGGGTCCCCATCCCATGTCCAGTTTCGGGAAGAGTAACGAGCTGATATTAGCTGCCAAAGTTAAGAAGAATTACAAGGTAGTGCATGACTCCACGAGGTTCCTAGTACAACAAATTACTAACCCAGCAGTACGTCTTGGAACCCTAGTCTTGGGATGCAAAATAATGCACAAATGCCAACCTAAGGTAGTCCCTACACACATTATCATGCTATCGGGATAGTGCGAGAAGGGCATCATTTATAATTGTTCACAATATATCTACCAGGAGTTCCTGGAGAATGTGTGTGAGGCAAAAAAGGAAGGAAAGAAGTTCAACTATTCCTGGCTACTTCTTTTGATTGCCTTAGTTGTGTGGGAGACGCCGGGGAGCGCAGGCCTCTCGGAGATAGAACCCAGCGTTTTCGAAGGAGCACGCTACGCAAATTTACGACACTCTACAGACCCAAATCATGTGGTGTAGAATAAGATATTTTGGGTCTTATTGAAGGGTGAATTGACCATAGAAATCCACTCGCACCCATGGTTTTCCCTGGCTACTTATTCGAAGTAGATAGCAATTGAAAACTTTTAGGTGATAATGCACCATGTAAAAATATGGTCGTACAAGGACCCAGTTTGGTACAACCTACCATACATGGTCACGGAGGCTAAAATCGACTAGGTCATTGAAATCTGGCCTGAAGAATGGAAGACGGAGCTAGACTCTGTTACGCCCATCACAGCCTCCATGTCTGAAAAAGAGGCAAAAAAGGACAACGAAGCAGAGAAGGAAGCAAAGAAGGATATAGACAGGGAGACTGAGAAAGAAACAAAGCAAGATCCTGATGAAGAAGCCAAGTTGGATCTTGGAGGAATAGATGGTCTCGATGGCACCGAAGTTTAGTCTCCCAGAGGTACTAAGCGCGGTGTAGAAACCCCCAAGGGCCCGTGCAATAAGAGAAAGGCTGGAAGGTTAGAGGAATAGAGGATGTTACACTAACTGAGGAAGATATTGACAAAATAACACATGTGATCGCATCAGCCTCTAAGGATAGGTGGACTACGCTGTAGGTGCAGTACAAGGCCATAGTGGAATCATTACAGTCGAGATTACAGGTATTGTAGTTGAAGATAGATAAAATTTAGGTGAGCGTGAATCAAGCGAGGCTGATTCAAGCAAGCGTGAGCACCAGTATGATCCTCAGCACATCATAGAGTAGGATCTTCCCCTTCCCTGGAGCAATAGTCACGATGGAGCAACCTGCATTACGCACGTAGGTGAAAACCTGCCAAGAAGTTGGAATAGATTTGTCAATGATTCCCACTGGAAAGCTACATTCCATACAAAAAATAATTGCAAACGATTTATAGTGCAGGGAGGCACACGTACACTAGAAAATGACAAAATTTGAGCATAAGATCATGGAAAAAATATAAGAGTCTCTCCAGGCTCAGACAACACAGTAGGGAGCATTTGTACAGTGAGCAAAATTGGAAAATTTGATCGATATACTTTGTGGTTACCTACAAAAGGTTGTCATTCCTACTTCAATCGAGCTGCACGTTAAAGTTGAAAGTATCATAGCAGTGTTGAAGGCCTCTAGATCAGAAGTGAAAGTAGTTAAGGCATATTTTGAGCAACAGATTGTAGAGTTGCACACCAAGCTTCAACCAGAAAATCCACTAGATGTGCGCACGCAGTAGGTGGACTTAGTCATAGAAGCTTCAACGAGTATTGCCGCCACAGTTGATAATGGATTGGAGCTGCTGGAAGTAGCTATGGGCCTATGGACATCCTTCTAGACAAATCCCCTCTTCAGAAATATGTCACAGGAATTGTGCGGCAAGGAACAAGTATTTGATGACCTTCAGGAGGCACTGCATGCATTTGTACCTTCTGAGCGCATGGACCGATTGCAGACAAGTTAGATATTGTGTGATGAAGTTGAGGATCTATGCAAAAGGAAGCACATTGTGACAGACCATATGAAGCCGTGGGCCGATGAAGCAATGAAGTTGTCACAAAATCTGGATGCTACTGTGAAGAACTTGAACCAGACATATCAGAGCATCAGTCTTGCCGCAAAAGGGACGACTTCTCAAAAATTGGTGGATACAGCATAGAATGCATTTGATCAGAGCACGGGTGTCTTGGCACCCTTCATTGTTGTCATCGAGGAGCTGAAGACAAAGATGAAGACCCAAGTACCACTCTGACTCGGGATGAGTCACAAGACTGTGTTGGGAGCATGTTGGAGTAGGGTCCCTTAGTACCGCAATTTTGATAAAAATATAGTATTTTGGTAGTTTTGAGTCATGCGCTCTAAGCAAGGCCTAGGTCAAGAGGCTTTAGGGTGGTTCAAAGCCCCTTTCTGAGTTGTAATGGGCTAAAGGGTAAAACTCGGAGTCTCAAACCACATTTTGCGGACCTTAGATGAGTGCAGGCTAAGATGTAAATAGAATTCTATATCGATTCAAATAGAACAATTCTAAGTTAGTTTTGATTATGATACTCCAAAATATGAAGAGAATCTGTAAGTGTACGTGTTTGAAAGGCTCTTTCTCGCTATGTGCACAGAGACCTTAGTCCTGTTGTGTGCGGACCCTGTTGGCTATGTGCGCAGGTGGATCTAAAGAAGTTTAAATGTTTTTACGACTGTTAATGAATAAAGAAGTGTTTTGGGATAATTCTGAGTACAACATGCATCTGTGATACGTTTACTTATGACTTATGTTATCTGTAATTGGATCGGTTGCATACCTACTTTTCAGTCTTATATGAATTTTGAATGCATAGATTTATTACTGTAAAACTTGAATGTCACTTTACTAAGACTATTGAAGGGATTGCGAAGCCTTTATCTCTGCGTGCATAGGATAGCCTTCATAACTTGACCTAGATCTGCCTGGTTAGGGTCTCTGGTGCAAAGGACAATCCACTAGTGTTATAGATATGAAGACACCCACATCATTTAATTCTCTCTTAGGGTGTGGAAACCTGGTTCCAGCACCCCCCCATACTGCTTCGGGTGAGACTTTAACCTGCGCAAGTAGGTCACTGCCGAAAGGGCCAATAGTAAGAGGGTTTTTTTGGTTAATATTAACTCTGAACCTGGGTAAGGACCCCTCAAGCCAATAAATTCCATGCCGCATTTGTCAAATGGCTCAAGAACCACTTGAGGGTGCAAAGGAATATCATCCCTCTATGTAGGTTTCCCCATCCTTTGGCTCTAGTCGCACCTGCTAGTGTATCTTCTAGAATCCTAGTGAAGTGTAGGCCAATAGTATCTTGCTTGAAAAACTTTGAAGGCAGTCCTTTTCTTATAAAATTGGCCTCCACAAGGGAAATCATGACATGCAGAGAGGATATAAAAAACCACTTCCTCCCTCACACATCTTCTAAGAATTTGGTCAGGGCCTAGCTTGAATATATTTCCCCCAATCCATGTGAAAGGGGTGCTTTTTCAAATGATCTTGGTTTTCTCCTTGAATGAGAGATTAGGAGGGAAATTTTCAGCAACCAAATAGTAAGCTATGTCATCAAACCATGGTGAGAGTGTTGAGATAGTGAAAATGTGGTCATTTGATAGTTGGTCATCCACCATTCCTTCTTCATATACAAATAGAGCTAACCTGGATAAAAGAGTTGCAACATCATTCTCCTTTCTATGTTTATCGACAATGGCTAGGTCAAACTGTTGTAATAGTAACAACCATCTAATTATTCCAGAATTAACATCTGGTTTTTTCATTAAATATTTGATGGATGCATGGTCAGTGTGTACAAAGGTTTTATAACCAGTGACATAGTGTTTAAATTTGTTTAAAGCATGGACAATGGCTAACATTTCCTTCTTTGTGAGAGTATAATTGAGTTCATCCTTAGACAAGTTCTTACTGATGAAATAGATTGCATAAGGTAATATGTCTTCTAACTGCCCCAATGTTACCCCCACAGCTTTGTTTGATGCATCTGTATCGATGTGGAAAGGCAAAGTCCAATTTGGACATCGGAGAATGGGGGAAGTATTTAAATTTCCCTTAATGAGCTCAAAATATTCTTGACAAAGACTGGACCAAGTAAACTTAGAATCTTTGGCCAAAAAACCAAATAGTGACGAAGCCAACTTGCTGAAATATTTGATGAACCTTCTATAATAGTTAGTTAAACCCAAGAAAATCTTGACATATCTCTGCTTTTGAGGAGAATGTACCCTTTTGATGATGGTGAGTTTGCTCAGGTCCATGTGTATTCATGCTTGGGATATTGGGTGTCCCAATACAACTCCTACTCTTTTCATGAATTCACACTTTTCTAGCCTCAGGGAGAGATGCATCTCAACGTACCTTCTCATTAATTTTCCCAAAATGGAGAGAGCCTCCTAGAAGTCATCCCCATAGGGTGTGAAATAATCCATGTATATTTCAACTAAGTCATGGACTAGCTCAGAGAAAATTCTCAAGACATCTCTTTGGAAGGTAGTTGGGGCACTGCACAACCCAAAGGGTAGGACTCAGGGGCAGGTGAAAGTAGTCATGTCCTGGTCTTCAGGGCTGATTTGGATCTGGTTATACCCACTAAACCCATCTAAGAAGGAAAATAACTTCTTTCCTGCAAGGCCATTCAGGACTTGGTCTATAAAGGGAAAAGGGATATGGTCCTTATTGGTGGCTTTGTTGTGTTAGCACAGTTATTTGCTAAGTAATGAGTCCATTTTAAATTTTTCATTTTTAGGATTAGACTTTGAAAATTTCAAAAACAATTTTGGTCACTACCGAAATTTCTGGTAGCGACTGTTTTATCCTGTTAGCCACCTATAAATTTTTGACATAGCAAACAGGTGGCTAAAATGTTTCTGAGCCTTAGACAGAAACATTTCCCTTGAAAATATTTCATTCTTGAAGCCTCTATGTGTCTTTTTCCTTTGAAGAGATCTTCACTGTTGTTTCCACTTAAAAAAGCTCATTGTTTGTGAAAGAAGAAGCTTCAAAAAATCTCCATTTGCTCCATTTTATCCCTACAAATTCCCCATTTTAACCCCTTTATTTCCCCTCAAAAAATTCCCCTAAAATCCCTCAAAATATCCCCATTTAACCTCTAAACCTTCCTAAATCCCTTTTAAACCTCGTATCATCCTTTATCTGGTTTAAAAATGCCTTTTTTCCCTCTATCGGAACCCCTTTTTAGCCTTAAAAACTTTGTTTTTGGCCTAAAAACCCACTTTTTACCTTATAACAGGCTTAAGCCCCTTTCGGCCTAGCCTTTAGCCCCTTTCTCGCATATAGCCCATTCCCAAGACTAAGCGCTAAGCCCTGTGGCGCTAATCTCAATCGGAACTTCTTTGGCCTTTTTCCCTTTGTTAATTGAAATTTTCCGATGCAATGACAATTTGTTCTATCGGCCATCTACTGCAATATTAACCGTTGATCTTTACAGATCTAATGGTCAGCGCTAACATCTCATCGCGCCCACCACATCTCCTCATCAACCCTCCGATTATATGTCCACCATTGATCCCTTTCCAAATCCAATGGCTGGCGCAAAATCGCATCGCGCTAACCCAGCGTTCCCACTCTTCTTTCTCCCCGACGGCCGACTCTCTGATTAGATCCCGACCTTTGAATCAATAAGAACCAACGGCCCAAATCTAATCACGCTCTACCTCTTGTTCCCCCCATCATTCCCCCTTCGATCAGATCTCCACCGTTGATCGTTCATACAGATCTGACGACCTGCGCTAACTCGCATAACCGCCAATCGCAAGAAGTTTTAAGTGCCACCGTGTTTGCTTCGATTGGCGATCTCCGATTGAATCTCAACCATTGATCTCCCTTTTGATCTGATGGTCCATGCATAATCGCAACATCAAAACTCGGAGTTTTAGGCCCCTACCTTTCTCCTATGCCATTAGATCTCAGCCGTTTATTCCGATTGATCCAACGGCTCACCTTCTCCCCGCCCATTTATTTTCCCCTTTGCCTCCGCTTTCTCTTTTTTAATATTCATCGTCCATTCTGTAAATCTGACGGTCCACATTAAAACCACCACTAACCCTTTCTCACCTTACTGAGCGCGCATCTTTGCATATCGCGCACTATCCTGCACCGTCAGATCTCCCGGTCCCACATCCAATGGCTGAGGTGCATATTGCGTTTTTTCAGTGCATGACTGTTAACGTCTTAAATTTACGTGATGAAAGCAGTTTTGGGAGGGACATGTGTCAGGCGGTGATGCATATCGTGTTTTTTTGGCAAAATTTTGAAACCACCTTGAAGTCGCGTGAAAGCAGTTGTTTTCTCACCAAAACCACCCCTCCCCGATATAATTCTTCTTTTAATCTTGGTCGTTGATTGTTTGATCTAACGGCTCACATTGCATCTAGCCCTCATCCATATTTCTTTCATCAGAGCCTCCATAGAGTTTCATCCTAAGATCTCCACCATTGATCCCCTCTAGTGATCCAACGGTCCACGTTAAATAACTCTCCGCCCTTCCGATCCCACCACCAAAGGCCTCCGATTTCATTTATTTTAAACCTTTTCCTTTGTAATTCACCCAAACCATAAACTTTTTGTTTTACACTAAAGTCATTTTCTTCCGTCTAACAACTTGGCCGATAAATCCTGACCGTTGATCACCATCTGTCCATCTAATCCAACGGCTCAGAATCATCCTCGCACCAAACCTTCATTGGCTCAGTTCTTCACCATTTCGCCATGATTTTCACCCGTTTCTTCGCTGCTACCACTGTTTTCATCGCTTCTCTCCATCCTCCACGAGCCTCCAAAGCATCCATCTGCCCTCCCGCATGGATTTCTTAACATGTTTTTTGTGCTTTTGCAGGGTTACAGACGATGAAAACCGTTCTTTCTACACAGTCACTGTCATGGTGATACAGGGCGCAAAATGCCATTTTTCAGAGCCAGAGATAGCAGGAGAGACATCCAAGAAGAGTTTAAAGCATTTTTTTATCCAAATTGGAGTTATTAACTATGTTTCAAACTATCCATCGCCAATTGAAACATGTGTATTCATAGACAAGACAGAAAGGAAGCGACAAAGAGTATTAGTGAAAGATTAAAAGGGTTTAAAGCCTATTATTGAATATTAATGTCATAATCCAGTGTTTAAAGGACGAAGATACAGACTGGAGACCTTATAGATGATCCAGAGGCCTAATAAGGCCTAAAACACATGAAACAAGCTATATTAGTGCTCCACATCAGTAGAATGTTATTTCCAAAGAAAGGACAAGTTCCCATGATGTGTTTATTCTCCATCGAGTTCCTGAGAAGATCACCACCCTGACAGAAGTCCTAATATTTTCCAAAGCATTAGTTACACAGTATGGAAAGCCTGAAGGTCATTTATCTACCTTACTTTTCCCAGTGTACAAACATAGTACCAACCGCTAGAGAAGTACTTCAAGAAACATACCTCTGGAGTTACTTTCCGCTTGTCGAAGACCACTAATTCACCCAAAGAGAACTGAAAATCAATACGAGATATTAAAATAGAATGGGCCTCAAGCACTCTTATTCCTCTATTTTAATGTCTCATTTAAAGTTCTATCTACCTCTCCAACCACCCTTTCAGCTATAAGAGCTCCTCAGAAATACATTGAAAATGTTGGTTAATCGTGGATTGTAAGTTGTTTCACTGAGATAGAGCTCTGTGTGTATTATTTGTAAAATAGGTTGGGAGATGATTTCAGACTAATATCAAGCTGTTGGAAAATGATGTATGTGACTGGTGTTTCTCTTTAATATGACAAGCATGTTCATTGGATCCTGATCTAAATCAGTGGTGATGTGTTCTACCTTTGTCAATGTTTTCTCTCTGTTATTCATCATATTTCATTTCTCTGATAAGAATAAGTAAACTAGCTTAGGATATACTGCTGTAAAGTACCCTAATGCTACCTTCTCTTCTTATCTTTGATTTTTTCTGCTAATAGTGCGATCTGAGAACGAATTCAATACAATTTAACCAGTATAGTAGTTGGTTCTCCCTGCTTACTGATGTATGAATTTAGAGTTTGTTTTAGATGTTCTTGTCTGGTTTTAACTGAAGGAATTGGGATACTGGGAGATCCAAAGTTGGTTCTGTCTCAATAGGGTCCTTTTCCAACAGTTAGCCTTTCTAATATCCCTTAAGTTGAATGTCAAAAGCAGAAAAGGTTAAAAGTCTTTCTTTGATCTTAGGCTTCACTTTGTGTCCATCTTGAATGTTTTCTATTGTCTGAAGAGTTAGCCTCATTGGAAGTTTGATCATAGATGGTTAAGGCATGCCCTGTCCCTAGATTTTCTCCTAAGTGGTCACCTTGGAAGGTTTCCTTGTCATTCACCTTCATTTCCTATCATTTCATCCCATACTATCACCTTTAGAGATCCTCTGTTTTAGATGACTAGCCCATTTGAAAGCCTTGGATATTGAATTGCAAGTAAACCCTTTTATCACCCCATTGCCCAATGGACTTGTGTTTTCTTTGAATTATCTTCCCATTGCCTAAAATTACTTATTTTCTCATTCCGTTGTCTTACATTGAACCCTTCTTTCATGTTTCCCAACCAAACAACAAAACAAAACAAAACAACAACCCTTGTGCCCTATAACTAGCCTAATACCTTAAATCAAACTTCAAAGATATATATTTATTTTCCTTTATAGAGAGATCCCTCTTTGGACCCAGGAGGGCTAGATATTGAGGTCCCAAAGTGGTTTGATGTTGTCTCATCATTTCGTATTGCCAAACCTGCCAAATCATGGGAACCACAACATAATGGCGACTCACTGGGGACACTTCGAGTAAACACTCATTGAAACATCTCTAAGAACTCAAAGAAGACCACAGTAGCCTTGGTTTGGTAGTAAATCACTATGGTGGATAGTAAATCTCCTTAAAACATTCTAAACCTTCCACCTAGCGACTCCACAGTTCCTGAATGACCATAAGACTTCACTGATGATCAATAGGCCTTCTGATTATCTTTGTTTTCACAAGACTCCAATGGGAGATCAGTTGCATTACAACATCATCCATATTAGAAGAAACACATAGGATTAAGCTTCGTGGTTTGAAGATAGTTCGCTTCTTAAAGACTATCTTACCTGGCTAACTTTCTTCGTTGAGGCCTAACATACTGGCTTCAAGAACAATCCATACCAGGGCTTATCCTAATCCAAACCCACCTGAGGTAGTTGAAAACCCTGAGAGTATTCTTAGGAAGCCTTATACATATAGGGATCCAACTATTCTTAGACATATTAATAGAGCTAATTCAACACTTGAAAACTTTGCAGCTCTATCAAACACTCAAATTAACTTAGACTTGCCAAGTAATTTACCAAGAACTCAGTCACTCAGTGCTATAGAACAGACAGACTTTGAGCCTCCAAGTTCACCACAGCACGGTGGTCAACAGATTGGTGATAGGGAAACCCCTCCATCAACACCTCCTGACATACATTTCATTCATAACTTGGGTCTCTCTCACCCTAGATCAACTGACTCAACAGTTTGTTGTTGGTCCTAGCATTTTTTTCTTTCGTATATGATGAAGAGAAAAACCCACTATAAGCAGGTTCAGCTCTCTTAACCAAAATGAACCTGCGAGTTTCATCTCCATGTCAAAACTGCAATTCATTTCCCAATATTTGAACTCAATCCTGGGGCCTATGGGTTATAGGCCCATTATACTTCCGCAACGTCATTCCATATCTGTGCACGCTTCCACCATTAAACAGGTCCCCTAGCTCCTATGCGAATCAACAATTGAATGATATTGGTCCCACAATTCATATATATATCGACCTCATTATCTCTCCATGCTTCATATCGACCTGGATTTAAAACAAAACACCAGCAAAATATAGACCAACGCACATATTTGCTGGTTCCCACGCATCTCCGCGCTGCTTAACGCTATGGATCGACTTCAATCCAATGTCAATTCAAATGAACAGAGTTTCATTGCAAAAATTAAACATGTCGATTTAAAAAATTGAGTCCCGACTGTTTTGAAGTCGGACTCCACCAATTCTCAGTTCGTATCAAAACCCACTTGGAATTAATATAATTGCTAACAGAATTCGTGGGGTTTAAATCGAATTAAAAGAAACTGAGCCCCTTCAATTGTGTTCAACCCATAAACTTTCACACAGAGACTGATATTTAATTGTAATCAAATTATATACAGAGAGCGTCTCAGCTCAAGGGAAAACATAATTCATTCTATTCGTACTCTACTTTACACAGCACTCCAATACATTTAATCTGCCTAAATATGCATTCATTCGATAGCATCCTATAACCATTAGACTACCATCAATCCTGTAAGGACCGATGGTCAATAAGTCACTGAATCGTTCCATGAACTCACAAATTTAGATAAAAACATGAACAATATTAAACACAGGAAATCCATATGACAATCCTCCTATTTTATATAAATTCAGCATTACATCTGAGGCATTTCAACCTCAGCTCGATTTCTCCTACGACTACATTGCAATCTCGCTCTGTCCCTCTCACATTACAGGCTTGTTGTCTATATAGATTAGAAAAGAATTGATTGAGATCGCTCAAGGGAACTCTTGGTCTTCTGAGACGCACACATGGCAGACCATTAATTATGAATCAATTACATAAATTCTGGTATCGGGTTAAACAAATTTACCCCAAATGGCATGAATTTTCGCATACCCGTCTCTTCATTTGTATATTCAAACTTGAATTCAAACCTGTTCGGATGCCCGTGCATCAGACTCCCGAGGCATAAAAATTTATGACCTCCTGGTCATATGTCTTCTCCAGCTGCCAGCAAGTCTAACCACGTCATCTGTGGAACTGCTCTTCATGATCTTCCTGTAGCAACATCTCCTAAACAATTCTCACCTGCATCCTCTACGGAATTGTCCTCTGTGAGCTGCAACAAAACTTCTGCAATAGCAAGTCTCATTGCTACCAGATACCTCACCAAGCTTCTCTCCTGAGCTCCAACTCTTGGCATATCTTTGGTTCGCTCTTGTGGAACCAGTTGAGCACTCCTGCTCTAGGTTGCCACAATATTCTCACCTTCCTCTGCTACTACCTTCACAATACAAAATAAAATCACCATCTTACAAATTTTCACAAATTGTACCTCTTCTTCCTATGTACGCGAACTTCTTCTCCGTAGGAAATCATTTTCCCTGCTCTGATACCACTTGATGAAGAGAAAACCCCACTATAAGCAGGTTCAACTCTCTTAACCAAAATGAACCTGCGAGTTTCATCTCCATGTCAAAACTGCAATTCATTTCCCAATATTTGAACTTGATCCTAGGGCCCATGGGTTATAGGCCCATTATACTTCTGTAGCACCATTCCATATCTGCACATGCTTCCACCATTAAACAGGTCCCCTAGCTCTGATGCGAATCAAAAATTGAATGATATTGTTCCCACAATTCATATATATATCAACCTCATTATCTCTCCATGCTTCATATTGACCTAGATTTAAAACAAAACACCAGCAAAATATAGACCAACACACATATTTGTTGGTTCCCACGCATCTCCGCGCCGCTTAACGCTATGGATTGACTTCAATCCAATGTCAATTCAAATGAACAGAGTTTCATTACAAAAATTAAACATGCCGATTTCAAAAATTGAGTCCCGACTATATTGAAGTTGGACTCCACAAATTCTCAGTTCGTATCAAAACCCACTTGGAATTTATATAATTGCTAACAGAATCCATGGGGTTTAAATCAAATTAAAAGAAACCGAGCCCCTTCAAACTTTCACACAGAGACTGATATTTAATTGCAATCAAATTATATACAGAGAGCGTGGATTCCATCATCATTTCGGTCTCAGCTCAAGGGAAAACAGAATTCATTCTATTCGTACTCTACTTTACATAGAACTCCAATACATTTAATCCTCCTAAATCTGCATTCATCCGATAGCATCTTATAACCATTAGACTACCATCGAACCTGTAAGGACCGATGGTCAAAAAGTCACTGAATTGTGCCATGAACTCACAAATTTAGATAAAAACATGAACAATATTAAACACAATAAATCCATATGACAATCCTCCTATTTTATATAAATTCAGCATTACATCTGAGGCATTTAAGCCTCAGCTCGATTTCTCTTACGACTACATTGCAATCTCGCTCTATCCCTCTCGCATTACAGGCTTGCTGTCTATATAGATTAGAAAAGAATCGATTCAGATCGCTCAAGGGAAATCTTAGTCTTTTCAAACGCACACATGGCAGACCATTAACTATGAATCAGTTACATAAATTCCGATATCGGGTTAAACAAATTTTACCCCAAATGGCATGACTGTTCGCATACCCATCTCTTCATTTGCAGATTTGAAATTGAATTCAAACCTGTTCAGATGCCCCTGCATCAGTATACCTGTTGCTCAAGCCCAGAATTTACCTCCACAAAACACCATCATGGCAGCATGGTATGCTCCCCTGGTGTTACCACAGCCTCTAGTGCCTTTACCCAATGATTATCAGTCTAAAATCCCACATTTCACTGGAAAAGAGTCTACCACAACTCAACACCATGTAGATAGGATGGAAGATGCCTTTGACTATATGGAGATAGATGATGAGACAATCAAAATGAGAATCTTTGCGCAGAGTTTAGGAGGAGACATGAAGAAGTGGTTTAAAGGCCTACCTCCCAGTAGTATCCATGATCTTCCCTCTTTACATCAAACCTTCATAAACAAATGGGAAGTCAAAAGCAACCCTCTCCAAATATTAGCTGAATATAAGAACCTTAAAATAAACTAGGGAGAGAGTGTCCATGACTACTCTACTAGATTTAATAGTGTCTACAATGCTCTTCTACCTCACATGAAACCTCCCCAAGGAATGGCCTTAGTCAAATACCCTGAAGGTTTTGATGCTGATATGGCCTATCAGCTTAGGGAGAGAGATTATGACACATTAGAAGACATGCAGAAAGGAGCAGTGAGTGTAGAAGCAAACATGATTGAAAAAGAGCTAGAATGAGGGCTGAGAAGAAGGTAACCTATAGGGATGACACTGCAGCTTCTTCATCTGATTCCAAATATGATAGCCTAGCCAAAAACATGGAGAGGATGGAAAGAATGACGAAGAGAATGGTGAACCAAGTCAACAATCAAAATAGAAACCAAAATCAAAACTAGAACCAAAACTTTAGGAGAAACAATCCCCCAAATAGACAAAGGGACTCTGACCAACAAGTCATACCTCCATTCCAAGAGAACTTCCTTGATGAGGATGAAGGAATAATAGAAGAATCAGAGGGAACTACCATCAAAATTGTGGAAGTAGATAACCAAGATCACACCTTTCCTACAGAGGATAATCAGACGTCATACTCACATTGGGATGAGGAAGGGTTAGAATCTAAAGATTATAGGATGGGATTCGAAAATTTCATCATGCAGGTTCGAGAAAAATATGATCTCAGAAGCAAGAAGAACATAGACACTCCTAAAAAAAAATCTTCTGAAATCACCATTAAGAAGATACTTGAAAAGACTCCTAAAGTGACTGTTGAAAGTAACAAATCAGCAGTTGAGAGTTCTGGCAAAAACAAAGAAAAATACCTCCAAACTACTGATAAACCAAGTCAAGGAACTAGCAGCACTAGCATTGTAGCTAATGCTCCTAATAAAACAGCTTCAAACGCTGTACATAGTGAAAATCAACAAGTTGATTCTGCCAATAAAATAGTGGCCAACAAAACAGAATTAAACCTTTCAAAGAGTCAGTCTCCTTTCAATTTGGAAAGTGAGATAGCCAAAATCAAAATTTCAGTTCCTCTCACTGAGTTGGCCACCCAAGATGTGTATAAAGGTCAAATTTTGAAAGCTTTAAACTTAGGAGAAAACAGTGATACTGTCAATATAAATGATGATCAACCAACTCTTTTGTTTGGCCCAAAAATTGAAGGGAAATTTCAGGAAGGGTTAGTACCTCCTTTTTATGTCAGCCTCAATATCCATGAAAAAATCCTGCATAATGCCATGCATGATTCTGGGGCCTCACACAACCTTATGCCCAAAGTGATAATGGAAAAGCTAGGCCTAGAGATAACCATACCTTATAAGGATTTATATTCATTTGACTCTAGCAGAGTGAAGTGCCTTGGCCTAATCAAAGATATTTGTGTGAATTTGACCCAAATCCCAGCCAAGTGCATGGTAATGGATGTTGTAGTGGCAGATGTGCCTCCTAAGTATGGCATGTTGTTGTCAAGTTCATGGGGTGCCAAGCTGCAAGGCACACTGTAGATGGACATGACATATGCCACAATCCCTATATTTAGCCAGCTTAGAAGACTATATAGAGAGGCACGCATGAAGTATATGGTTAGTAGCCTAGAGAAAGCTGAAAATTCACCTCTATACTCTATCCATACAGATCTGGACTCCTTTATCCTTTACAACAACGAACTTATAGACGAGCCAGAGCTAGAAGACATAAATATAGACAACAGAGTAGAGCCCATAGATCTTAGCATAATGGCAACTCTAGATGTTGAGGAAAACAAGGAAGAAACTTTAGAACAGTGTACTGAATCGAATGACTAGAGTGAAAAAAGCCAAGACTGCAAATTGCAGATTACTCATCACTCTGAACTCCATGAAAGTCCTAAAGAACTAAACATTACACAACATGGTGCAGGCCTCATAATACAACATAATGATGAAACTGATAACCAGTTCACAAACATTCCTTTATGGAGAATGAACTTTGATGAGTCATGCACTAGAAAGAATGCAAGGGATGGAGTATGGTTGCACAATACCGAAAGCAATTATGCTGAGAGTCATGCCTTCAAACTAGACTT
The DNA here is from genome assembly GCA_034641835.2 of Pinus albicaulis. Classification (NCBI taxonomy): domain Eukaryota; kingdom Viridiplantae; phylum Streptophyta; class Pinopsida; order Pinales; family Pinaceae; genus Pinus; species Pinus albicaulis. Next base: position 170,962,371 of record CM076569.1, read on the forward strand.
TAAATGTATAAAAAACATCGCAGAGTATGAGGCTCTCATCCTAGGATTGAATCTATTGAAAAAACTAGGAGCCCAAAGGATAGTTGTACATGGAGACTCTGAGTTAGTCATCAAAGAAGTAAATTGAGAGTACACTGCAAAACATCCTAGATTGCGGGCATACAAAAATGATGCCACGGATCTGCTGAAAACATTTGTAGAATATGAGCTTGTGTTTATCCCTAGGGACCAGAACATTATTGCAAATGGATTAGCCTACGCTGCTAGTTCATACCCAAGGATACCTAGTGATAAATGGATCATTATTCAAACAAAATATTGACCAGCGGTGCCAAATAATGAGAAACATTGGTAGGTCTTTGAGGGGGACAAACAGATAGAGTATTTCTTTCTTTGCAAGAATGAGTTCGAATTACCAGAGTCAGGCTTTAAGTCTGATGAGAGCAGTTCGGATAAAGAGCCCCTTGATGAAGAAAAATCATTCTGTTCAGTAGAAATAAACATGTTGACCAAGGATTTAGAATAAAACGGAAGAATACGAGAACACGGAAAAAGAAGACATAGAGGTGCTATAGTCCAAAGATAAAAACATACCCAGAGGACTAGCACCCCTTGAGGACCTTTTTTATTTTAATGATGTGGCAAAGAAGCCCACTATAGAACACATTGAATCGGATGTTTAAGAATGCAATATAGGCAGCGAAGATAAGCCTAAAATGATTAAAATAGCTAAGTCCTTGCCAACACACATCAAGGAGAAATACATTGATTTATTTAAAGAGTTTGTTGATGTGTTTTCTTGGAGCTATGAGGACTTAAAATCCTATGACACATAAATCATCCAGCATAAGATCCCTTTGAAAGAAAACCAAAAACCCTTTAGGCAAAAACTACGCAGAATTAACCCAGTACAACTGCCTCTAGTGGAAAAGGAAATCAAGAAAATGTATGAGGCAGGAATCATAGTGCCTGTGAGGTTTTCTGATTGGGTTTCCAACCTTGTAGCTGTAATAAAAAAGACAGGAAAAATTAGATTGCGCATTGATTTTAGAAACCTCAACAGAGCCTCCCTAAAAGACAATTACCCCTTACCCAAAACGGAACACATCCTATAAAGGGTAGCTGGCTCAAAGAGGATTTCTTTGTTAGATAGTTTCTCAGGGTATACCAGGTCTTAGTACTCCCAGAAGATCAACTAAAACTAGCTTTCACCACTCCATGGGGCACGTTCATATACGTGAAAATGCCTTTTGGAATAATGAACGCTGGTGCAACCTTCCAAAGAGCTATGAACATCACATTTTCAGAGGAAATAGGGCACTTCATCGTGATTTATCTTGATCACATAACAGTTTATTCCAAAACTGATGAAGAGCACCTTAAACATCTTAGGAAAGTATTTGAGAAATGTAGAAGGTTCAGGCTATCTTTAAATCCCAAGAAGACAGTATTCGGGCTTCAAGAAGGTAAAATTCTCGGCCATATTATATCACAAAAGGGAATTAAAATAGACCCAAAAAGAGTTGAGGGAATACTACAGATTAGCCACCCAAGAAACATAAAAGAACTGTAGTCCTTTATTGGGAAAATTAAATTCTTGAGGAGGTTTATTCCCAACTTAGCGGAACTCCTAAGAAATATGACTGACATGCTTAAGAAAGGAGTGGGAGTCGAGTGTACTGTAGAAGCCAAAAAGTATTTTGAATTAGTTAAACATGCACTCACCCGAGCCCCAGTTCTTCTCAACCTAGATTTTTCAAAAGATTTCCTTATATTCTCCTTTTCCTCAGAGCATAAAGTGGCTGCGGTCCTGTTGCAGAAAAACCCAGAAGGACAAGAAAAACCAATCACTTTCTTTAGCAAAGCATTGAGAGACGCACCCCTGAAATATAACATAATGGAAAAACAAGATTACGCTTTGTTAAAAGCCTTAAAAGACTTCAGGGTGTATGTTCTGCATTCTCACACCATTGCCTACGTGCCTAACATAGTGGTAAAAGATATCCTGTCACAAGACCCAGATGGAAAAAGAGGTAAATGGATAGCAATGATACTAGAGTATGATCTGGAGATCAAACCCACAAAGCTTATCAAAGGTCAAGGCTTAGCTCAATTAATGGCTGAATCTAACTTACAAGCCCTTGACATAAACATGGTAGATGTTTTGGATGAACATGAAGGGTTACCTGCTCCTACTGTTGAAGAACAATTCGAAAACTCACCCTGGTATGCTGACATCTTGTATGTGCTCACAAATCTTAATGCTCCTCCTAATTTATCTAAGACTAAAGCAAGGTTCCTAAAGTTAAAAGCTAGAAATTATTGCATTTTAAATGAATGTTTGTACTAGAAAAATGCAAATGGTTTGTTGCTTAAATGTTTGCTTGAAGTCGATGCAGAAAGGGTCAAACATGAGTTCCATGAGGGAGAGTGTGGGGGCCATTTATACTGGAAAACCACAGCCAACAAAATCCTTAGAGTTGGCTTTTACTGGACCACCATTTTCCAAGATGTACATAGAATTATATTTTCCTGCCATAAGTGCTAGATTTTTTAGGGCAAAAGAAAACTCCTCCCTTTACCATTACAACCTATCACTGTTGAAGCTCCTTTTCAATAATGGGGCCTATATTTAATAGGAGAAATCCATCCTGCTTCCTCTGCCCAACACAAATGGATAGAGGCCATCCCTACTAGGAATGCCATAGATTCTATTATTATAAAATTCCTAGGAGACCACATCCTATCTAGATTTGGTTTCCCTAGGAAGATTATCACTGATAATGCTGTTGCTTTTGGTTCCAAAAATATGATTGATTTTTGTCACAGGTATCAGATTGCACTTGGTCATTCTACTACTTATTATCCTAAGGGTAATGGGCTAGAAAAATCATGAAATAAGAGTTTTGTGACCATTATCAGGAAGCTACTTGAAGAGAAAAAAATCATGGCATAACAAGTTGGTGCATGCTCTGTGGGCAGACAGATTGACAACAAAGAAATCCATCAGAATGTCTCCATATCAGCTTGTCTATCAGGCAGATGCAGTATTCCCTACCAGCCTAGGGGTACCAGTGATAAAATTAGTCCAAGAAATACAGTCAGAAGAGGAAAACATGGTTAGGAGGATCAATCAAACAATACATCTTCAGCAAACAAGAGAAGAGGTCTACAACAGAGCTCAGAAAGTGCAAGAAAGCATCAAAAAGTTGTTTGATAAGAGAACAAAATCTTGTGACTTCAAAGTTGGAGACAAGGTGCTTAAGTGGGACTCTAGAAGAGAGGACAAAGGTAAGCATGGAAAATTTGACAGTTTGTGGCAACGACCATATGTTATTCAATCCACCATTGGTCCAAATGCGTTCTTTCTGCAAGAGTTAGATGGTACAGATCTGTTTGGGGGTCCTGTCAATGGCAGGATGCTCAAACATTACTACTGCTGAAGTCCAAAGTTTGAATTTTCCACTTCCATTGTAAATACCATTGCTTTGTTCAGTTTCAAAGAAAAAGGAAAAATAAAAAAAATAAAAATAAAGAGAAAAGAAAGGTTCATACAAGCTCAAAACTTGAACCTCTGAAGCTCCAAAAGAATGGCTCAAACAAACTCAAAACCTGAGCCAAAGAAAAGGAAAAGTTGGTTCTAACATGCTAAAAACCTGAACCAGTGAAGAAAGAAGAAGAATCAGCTCTAACAAGCCAAAAACCAGAGCTGAAATGAAGAAGAAAAGTGACTCTAACAAGCTCAAAATCTGAGTCACAAGAAAAGAAGGATGCTCTAAAGTTTCACAATTTCAAGCCTTCAACAATTTTGGTTTCAATTTCCTGCAAATTTTAGTTCATGCGCAGCTGTATTTATGCCATGGGCCCATAGCAAACTAGACAGTCTAATCCTGGTATGGCTGTTTTTCAATTTCTGTTGTAGAATGTAGAGAAAGAAATCTGCTAGACAATTTAATCCTAGCAGATATTCGTGTAGGTAGAGAAGCAATGAGACCAACTATCTAATCTAGTCTCATGGAGTAATAAGGGTAGAATTAGATTAGATTTTTCTGCTTTCAATAAAAAATGATGAATAAGGTCTGCAAGTCTAAATGCACCTTGAAGAAAAAATGTTAGGACTGTAGGATGGGTAGGTAGGTTGTTTGGGAGAATATTGTTGTTGATATGATGTTTTCATGAGTTTTGGCAGCTGATTAAAGAAGAAAGATATGTTTCAAGTACTAGGCCTCTGTTCTACTTCCAAATATTATTTTCTAAGATTCTTGACACCTTCAAGAAGATGTCATCCCCATGTGGAGCCACTGTTAGCCACCTATAAATTTTTGACATAGCAAACAGGTGGCTAAAATTTTTTTGAGCCTTCAAGAGAAACATTTCCCTTGAAAATATTTCATTCTTGAAGCCTCTATGTGTCTTTTGCCTTTGAAGAGATCTTCACTGTTGTTTCCATTGAAAAAATCTCATTGTTTGTGAAAGAAGAAGCTTCAAAAAATCTCCATCTGCTCCATTTTATCCCTGCAAATTCCCCATTTTCACCCCTTTCTTTCCCCTCACAAAATTCCCCTAAAATACCTCAAAATATCCCCATTTAACCTCTAAACCTTCCTAAATCCATTTTAAACCTCGTATCATCCTTTATCTGGTTTAAAAATTCCTTTTTTCCCTCTACTGGAACCCCTTTTTTAGCCTTAAAAACTCTGTTTTTGGCCTAAAAACCCACTTTTTACCTTATAACAGGCTTAAGCCCCTTTCGGCCTAGCCTTTAGCCCCTGTCTCGCATATAACCCACACCCAGGACCGGGCGCTAAGCCCCGTGGCGCTAATCGCAATCGGAACTTCCCTTTGGCCTTTTTCCCTTTGTTAATTGAAATTTTCCGATGCGATGACAATTTGTTCTATCAGCCATCCGCTGCAATATTAACCATTGATCTTTACAGATCTAACGGTCAGTGTTTACATCTCATCATGCCCACCACATCTCCTCATAAACCCTCTGATTGTATGTCCATCGTTGATCCCTTTCCAGATCCAACGGCTAACGCAAAATCGCATTGCGCTAACCCAGCGTTCCCACTCTTCTTTCTCCCCGATGGCCGACTCTCCGATTAGATCCCGACCGTTGAATCCACAAGAACCAACAGCTCATATCTAATTGTGCTCTACCTCTTGTGCCCCCCATCATTCCCCCTCTGATCAGATCTCCACCGTTGATCATCCATATAGATTCGACGGCCTGCGCTAACTCGCATAACCGCCAATCGCAAGAAGTTTTAAGTGTCGTCGTGTTTCCTCCGATTGGAAATATCCAATTGAATCATGACCGTTGATCTCCCTTTTGATCCGACGGTCCATGCATAATCGCAACATCAAAACTCGGATTTTTGGCCCCCTGCCTTTCTCTGATGCAATTAGATCTCAGTCGTTTATTCCGATGGATCCAACGGCTCTACTTCTCCCCGCCCATTTATTTGCCCCTTTACGTCCGATTTCTCTTTTTTAATCTCCGCCATCCATTCCGTAAATCTGACAGTGTGCATTAAAACCACTGCTAACCCTTTCTCACCTTATTGAGCGCGCATCTTTCCATATCGCGCACTATCTCGCACCGTCAGATCTCCCAGTCCCACATCCAATGGCTGAGGTGCATATCGCGTTTTTTCAGTGCCCGACTGTTAACGTTTTAAATTTACGCAATGAAAGTGTAGAAATTTGAATAACTGATATATTATTCACCGAGATTATCCTGATCACACACTATTTTAGCTTCATGCATAATACAGAATATCTTCTACCAATGATCATTAATTGCGGAAATAAAATCAATTGCATACACACATTAAAACCACGAACAATCACACATATGAACACGGTATTTAATGGGAAATCTGAAAGCTGAAAACCCCAACTATTTGTATATTATATGTCATGGAGATCATGTAACAATCATAGTACAAAGCTCCTCACAAGCTCTCATGCACACCCTCAATTGCTACACACTATCAAGCTAGATCTAGCAAAACACATGCTCCAATATTTTTCCACTTGATAGCTAGCCTCTATTGAGTTATCAATGCTATGGGATGGCTCATTAAATAACATAAAACACCTGGCTTGTACTACGCAATCCTCATGGGCTTCTCCACCTATCCGTGTGTTGAAAATAGCAACTGTATAGTCACAACTGATAGTTAACCTGCTCTTTCACCTATCTTTGCACTAGTCTCCACTGAAGTTGTCCATGCACTGAAGTTAACTGATGCATTATTTAGTTGATTAATGAGTTTATAATTAGTGAATTAATTAATAATTAATTCACACCACTCTCACTAATTGTATCAATTAGTTAAACTGAATAAAAATAGCTCAACTATGTTTAGATTAGTTAAACTGAATACAACTCCACTAACTTCCTCAATCAACTCCACCAAACTCTGTCACATGAGTTCTAACTGAAGTATCCATGAAATAGCTCCACATAACCCTCAGGAATAGCGTAATTCCTTCTTTCAACTCATGTGCCACATCTGTGCACTTAACTGAAGTGCTCCAAGAGAATAAGATAATGTTTAGAGTATAAATATTATTAAGAGCTAATAATATTCGACATATCTATTTTTAGACTGGCAATCTAAAAATAGATTCTGCCCAGTATGTCTAAAAATATAAGTCCATATATTTTTTTCCGACTTGACCAACCATCCAAATATAGCATCCTGCAAATCATAGAACATGATCCATATGTCTAAAAATAGATATAGTCTAAAAATAGACTTTGCGCCAAAAATAGCCTGCGGGCCCACTTAGTGAAGGTGACTTCTTTCCACTCAGATCTTCATCTTGTTGCAATATCAACACTCCCTCTAACAAGATAAGGATTATCTGCAACCCCTATCCTGCCCCTGTGGTATTCGAATTTGCTCCTAGTGAGCGCCTTCGTCAAGATATCAGCATCCTGATCCTCCGTGGGAATGTATGAAAGTAACATGATCTTCTGCTACACACAATCTCTGATATGATGATAATGGATGTCAATGTGTTTAGATCTATCATGAAATACTGGATTAACCGAGAGTTTGATGCAACTCTGATTATCACAATAAATCACAGTAGGATCCAAGTGTGAACCGAACAGCCCAACCAGGATCTTCCTCATCCATATAGCCTCGCATGCAGCCAAACTTGTTGCAATATACTCGGCCTCTACTGAACTGAGTGCCACGGATCTCTGTTTCCTGCTGTACCAAGAAACTGTTGTCGACCTGATACTGAAAATCCCTCCATATGTTCTCTTTCTGTCCATTGGGCTCCCTGCCCAATCTGCATCCATGAAGCCACATAGCTTCACCTCATCCTCCTGTCTGTACCACAATCCATATCCCGATGTGCCTCTAAGATAACGCAATACATGCTTGCCTGCCTTCTAGAAGAGCTTGGTTGGCTTAACCATAGCTTGTGAAAGCTGGTTAACAGCATAGCATATATCGGGTCGTGTATTGACCAGATACATAAGCGACCCCACCAACTGTCGATAAACAGTGGCATCCACTACCTCCGCTCAAGTAGCATCCTCCTTCCTCCAACCTCCAGGAAGAGGAGTATCAATAGGCTTGCAGCCATGCATGTTGAACTTCTCCAGTATCTCCCTGGCATACTTACCCTGAGAAACAAACAGTCCATCACTGCGCTGCCAAATTTCCAATCCCAGGAAATAATGAAGGAGGCCCAAGTCCTTCATCTCAAACTCTCTAACAAGATCCTCCTTGCATGAAAGTATCAACAGCTCATCACCCGTCAAAATAAAATCATCTACATAAAGTACAATGATCAGCAACTTACCCTCCACCACAATCTGGTATAGGTTAGGATCTGCCTCACTCTTGGAGAATCCAAGTCCGGTGAAATAACTATCTATCCGTGTGTACCAAGCACGAGGTGCTTGTTTCAACCCATACAACGCTCTCTTGAGCCTGCACACATGCGACTCGCTGCTGAAGATCTTGAAACCTTCGGGTTGCTCTATGTACACCTCCTCCTCAATGACTCCGTTGAGGAACGCAGTCTTCACATCCATCTGATGAATGTGCCACCCCATCTGCACTGAGAGAGCAAGAATTGTCCGTATGGAAGAATACCTTGCGACAGGTGCAAAGGTCTCCTCATAATCGATCCCCTCAATCTGTGAAAAGCCTCGGGCAACAAATCTTGCCTTATACTTCTCCACACTCCCGTCAGCTGCCTGCTTCACTTTGTAGATCCATCTCGAACCCACCACTAATTTCCCTTCCGGCCTCGGGACAATCTCCCATGCACTATTTCTGACAATCGAATCATACTCTTCCACCATGGCATCTACCCATGCGGGGTCCTCCACAGCTTCCTCGAAAGAGGATGGCTCTGTCACGATACACTTGCTCATAAGAGCCATGTATCTAGTATACCGGTCAGGTGACTGTCTCTATCTGTGCTGTGATGTAGGTGCTCCTACAACCTTCTTTGCATCTTGAGCCAGTCGCTCAGCTTCTGTAGTGCGCTTCCGCCCTCTGATGGTTGGCGCTGCCTGAGTGGTCTCTTCCACTCCATGAACCTCATCTTGTGGCTGATCCACATCTTGAGACTCATCCTTAGGAACTAATAGCTCCTCATCTGCATGCAAGTGTGGCTTCCTCTCAAGCGAACACTTCATGGCTTTCTCCTCCTGAAATTTGATATCCCGTCGCACAACAGTCTTGCGACTGTCTGGAAAATACACACGATAGTTGTGGGGCGTATCAGTGTACCCCACAAATATCCCAACCTCCGCAGTCGGCTCCAGCTTCTTCCTGGCATCCTTCGTCACATGAATGTAAACAGGTGAACCAAAAATCCTTAAATGGGAAATATCAGGCCTCTTACCAGAAAACGCCTCCTCGGGTGTACTCATGCCAAGTATCCTGTGAGGACAACGGTTTTGCACATATACTGCAGTATTGCATGCCTCCGCCCACAAGTGAATGGGTAGGCCCTGATCATGCAACATCGCCCGTGCAGCACCCACGATCATTTTGTTCTTCCGCTCAGCAACCCCGTTCTGCTGTGGGTTATGAGGTGCTATGAGCTCTCTTCGAATTCCTTCTGCGCTGCAAAAGTCCTTGAATTCGCCAGAGATGAATTCACCACCATTGTCGCTCCTAAGAGCCTTCACCTGCTTCCCCGATTCTTTCTCAACCAGTGCCTTGAACTCATATAACTTTGAGTATGTCTCGCTCTTCTTCTGCATGAAGAAGATCCAGCACTTACGAGAAAAATCATCAACAAATATCACATAGTACCTGTGCTTTGCTATCGAAGCTACTGAGAAAGGTCCACACACGTCTGTGTGAATTCTCTCAAGGATCGTCGTGGTGTGACTATCCTTCTCATGAAAGGTGGCTTTCACAAATTTTCCCAAGGTACATCCCTTGCACTGATCTGACTGTGCAAGAGTACCCTTAGGAAGCCCAGTAGAAATCTGCTGCAGTATCTTCAAAGCTCCATGGTGAAGGTGGCCCAATCTCCGGTGCCACAACTCGCCATCATCCCAGCTCACCACTCCTTCTGCCTTGCCTACCATTGCTGCACAACCATCTACCTGCAATTGATAAAGGTTCTTAACTCGAACCCCTATCCTCCGGGTCTCACCAGTTGCCTTAATGTGCAGGAAATCCTTTCCTTCATTAAAGACAACATCATATCCCTTGTCTTCTAACATCGCCACAGAGATAAGATTCTTCTTCAATCCTAGAACATGCATCACTTCCTTCAATACGAAGGGTTTACCAGAATCCCTCTCAAAGGAAATGGTACTGATACCGGTTGCACTGTATCTACCATCATCGGCCATGTCGATGTGCACTCCAAGATCTTTCTCATCCAGATTAGTAAACAAATCTTGATCTCCTATCATGTGAAAAGATGCACCACTGTCAAGAAACCACACTGAACCCGTCACACTTGAGACCAAGCATGCTATCAGAAAAAAATCCGGCTCAAAATGTGAGGCTAAGGCCTCTCCAGCTGTAGTCCCAGCAGCCTGCTTATTTTTCTTCTTTTGTGGACAATTTGTGGCGTAATGTCCGTGTTGGTGACAGTGAAAGCACTTCACCTTAGACATGTCCTGCTTCTTGCCTTTCGCACTGGATTGAGAAGCTTTCTTGCTCTTCCCCTTGTTAGCCACCTATATTTTTCAAATTATATCAGTTGGTGGCTAAATATTCTTTGCAGCCTTCAAGAAACAAATTCAATTCTGAAATTTGTTGGTGCTTGAAGACTGTTGGTAAGATCACAAACTGCGATTGGTTCTACATACTCTTCATCCTCTGCGCACTACGATGTTCCATGAAAATCCTAATCAAATATTGTTGCATCCTTCTCCTTTTTTCCTCTCCCCTTCTTCCATCTTTCACTCATTTCTTCAAATCTCCTTTCATCTATAAAAACCCCATCAAACCCTTTTATATTCCTTATTCCTCCATTAATCTCATTTCCTAAGGTTAAAAAACCCACTTTTTTGACTGTCGGAACCTTTCTCCTTTTGCAAAAAAACGAGTTTAAAAACCATAGAAAAACATGCGTTTCTATGCGTTAGGTTTTAGCCCCTCGGAGGCTAAGCCCCTTTTCGTTTTTCCTCCATATGCCCCAATGCAGGAACCGCGTGCTAAAACCGCCAGGCGCTTAACCCTCAGAAATAATTTATTACCCGAAAACATTGAAAACCCTTTGTAAAATGAAAAGTCGGGTTTATTTTATTTTTCCACCAAAGAAAATCATATTAAAACTTCGCCGTCGATCTGTCTCACGGATCAACGGTGCGGAGTGTACCCCTCACACAGTGGACCCCCCCCCCTTCGCCTGCCTTGTTTTCCATTTCCACTAGGTTTGTGCCCGCACCACCTTTCGTCACGGGGAGCGGTTTTATACCATCGGCCGGCGATCCCACCCGGCGGCCGACACGTGTTCTCCACCTCACCCCAAAAACCGCCGTGCGCAGTGTCTATTCCCCGCACGTTAAACCTCGTCCTATGGCCCGCCGGCGGGATTCATCCCCACGCGTCGGATGCGGGCCCTCCCATCCGAGCGGTCCACGATCGCCTTTTCCGCTCACCCTTTAACGAACTCGCCCGCCGGGTTAAATCTTCCCCGAGCGCATTCAAGAGCCGATCCCCACCCGTCGATCTCGCGGATCAACGGCTCTCATTTCGTTCTCCCGATTCCGTTGTACGAGTCCACCTTTTTCCCACGTTGGCTAGTTCGATTTGCTCCCCAACAGATTGATCGCGATACGATCAACGGTTCCACGATCTCTCCATTTTTCCCGCACGACTTCGATGCGATCTATCCATATAACGCGAGGATTTCCTCATTTTTTTCTTGTATTTTGCGGGTTTTTAAGGTTTTTTCTTCGTATTCTATGAAATCTAAAGGATGAGGGTGACGACTCCAATCCTTCGGATTTATCCGGGGAATCGGTCATACGGAGAAGAACAATGATATCAACAAAGTTTCATGAGATTTGGTTGCCGCATATCCTGTAAAGCTCGAAGAATGCCATCGATGTCGATAGCGAGAGAAAGAGTATCGGGTTTTGAAGACGAGAATGAACCGAGAGCGGCGAGTTTTATGAATAAATTGGCGGGGATTACGGCTAAGGCAGTTATCAAAAGCCTAATCCCCTGAGCTCGGAACACGGATTAAAGCAAAACCTAAAAGTGTTCATCGGACCGATCGCCTCCACTGCCATAATTTGAGGCGAATTGATTCCTCAACCACCACGGTGCCACCTATTGCCTCGGAAGCGATCGGTCGGAGGCCGAATTTATTGAACAAGATCGAGATACTATGCCTCGGAACAACCCGAAGTTATTTACGCACTAGATTTTATTCCGAGAATATTTGCGGAATAGCCCTAATAGTATGCGAGCCTCAAAGGTCAACAAAAGCTCTCTTCGAGCTTACTTCTTAAGTATAAACACATTAATGCAATGTAACACACTGCAGAATTTCTTCATCGATCCTCACGGGGTCGGGAAGACATTAATTACTGCATTAATTGTGTTTGAGATCTTTTTATCGAGATCTCACCTCCTCATCCTTCTATAAATACTTCGAAGAAGATGAGTGAGGGGTGGGATTGAGTTGGTTTTCAATGTAATTCTGTGAGCGCTATAGGCGTTCTTGCGAGTGGAAAACTCTTGGTTTGTAAATAGTGGTTTCATGGGCCCTTGGAGCTACGCATGACGGATAGATTAGGTTGTGATGAGAGGTGAATTAAAACATTGGATTTGAAGATTGTAACCGGTTTGAAGCAATCAATACAAGGCTGATTTATGGGATCCTGGTCTATCTTCGATGGTGATGTTATTCTCACTTTGTAACTTGTCATTTTATTTCTGTTTTCAATTTGTTTCATTTTCCACTATAAAGAACGGTTTAAACGGTGTAGAGTTTCTTTGTGTATCGGTGACTTTCTCTGGCTGAAAAATCTTTATCCCAATGTTTTCTTCTTATTGTGTTATTTAGAAATGATTTAATTCGATCTAAGCACGGGAGATCTTGAGCGTTCCCTCATCTCTTCGTCAACTGCTTCCGAATATTTATTTTTTAAATGTTACTTTCATATATGTTATGTAAGGAATGAATTGAGGAAATCAAAGGTTAGCCACGAGTCCCTTTCTTGTTTGCTCAACTATTTGTCTGTTTCCCTTAGGATGTGTCAAAAAGGCTGACTAGTTTCGAAGTACTTATCGGATCTTGGGCCATTCTGTGTTATCTTGGTGATTGTCTTGAAAGTAACTAAGTAAAGAAGAACTAAGATGAGGAGAAAGGTGAGCCTACCGCTAGTCTCTTGCTCCAAGGTTGCCTTCAAGTTTCCCTTTGTTTTTAAGTTTGTTTTCTATTAGAAGTGTATCAAAGGGTTTGGATAGTTTCAAAGTACTTACGGATCCTAGTTTGCTTCTATGTTTTTCTTAAGTGCCTGGTCAAAGTGTGGCTAGTTTCAAAGTACTTACCGGATCTGAGTTTGCTCTTTGTTCTCATATCTGTTAAATTCCCTTTCTTTTTGTATCACCCCATTCCATAAATCAAACTTCAAAAGAGATCCTTAGGCCTAGATGACTTGCCCCATAGATTACTCTTGAACCTGGTTGTTTCAATTAAATTCTCTTATGACTCCATAGCCCAATGGATTGAAAACTTGCCATCACCTTTCTTTAGAATCAAAGTTTATTTTGTTCACTTGCAACTTCTCACCTTTGAACCTATTTGCATATAGATCTTTCCGTCTTAGACGGCAACTATGTTCAACCATACGAGAAAACCAAACAAAATCCTTGGCCTTCATAACTAGCCTAATATCATCACCCTAGACTTCAAAGACAATATCCATCTTTGTACATATTGGAGAGATCCCTCTCCCGGATTCGGGAGGAGCTAGATCCTAGAATCCCAAAGTTGGTTGAAATGATGTTAACTCTGTGATCGGACTTTGCCAATCTTGCTTGTTACGGAGACCTAACATTTACGGCGACTCCACGGGGACACTTTTAATTCAAAATCTCTGGTTCCATGACAATTGTTCTATTTTGCAGCTAAGCCACCGGGAACTAACATTTACGGCGACTCAGTTTGAGGGAACTCCTTACCCAGAATCTTCATACAACATCTTGAGAGTAAAAAGCGACCTTTCCAAGCACTACCAAGAAAATGGTAATTAAGATGAAGATCAATTGAATCGGTGACAAACTAGGTCAATCCTAGGATTCTTTTAGGTTTTTTATCTAACCTTGGAAAATCAGCTAGCTTAGCCACAAGGATAGGTTGTCTTTGTTTCATAACCGTAGCTAAGTTTTGAGGGAAAGTTAGGACATTCTTTTAAACCACAATATAAACAATTCGAGAAAATACCAAAAAACATTTCGGATTGGTCGTAAAACACTAGTTTTGATATCTTGTATACGTCTTTGATGTGTTTTTACCCTATACTCTTAGACGAGTACGGGAAAGGGCCGGGTAGCCTCTGGATTTCATCCTCTTTTAGGGGTGACATATACGGTGAATTCCCTCCCATTCAATCTGCTGGTTAGAGTTTGTTGTGTTTCGAGACATCTACGAAAAGGAATGTTTCATAAACCCTTTGTGGTGGACGAGTGTACTCCTTGGAAAATACTTTGAGCCTTCCACCGGCGACTCCACCATCTGAAAGCAGACCTTAAGACTCCACTGGAAAGAACCCTTATCATTATAAAATCATTCAAATTCGGTTAAAGAGCTACGGGGATTCGAATTGAGAAAACGGGATTAGTTAACGATCTAAAGATTGTCATATACGGTTGAACTTTTCTTGTTTAGATTGGGTCTAATCACATAAACATTGTGGCTCCTAAAAAAGATTCACACTAGAGCCCATCACGACCCGGATCCTCCTGAAATATTTGATAACCCGAGAAATAATTCTTAGGAAGTCTCCTAGGATACAATCCTCAACTATCTTAGGACCACCCCTAAGAGCCAATTCGGTCCACTGAAAACCTTTCATCTCTTCATGAATCACAAATTGACTTATTAAACCCATTCGGAGCTAGGTCATTTGGTGATTTAAGAACGAGTTATATTACGAGCCTACCCTTTCATCTCCCGAAACCCGGCGAGACTCTTGGGAATAGAGAATCAACACCTCTTTGATTTACATTTCTTACATAATCTAGGTCTCTCTCATCCAAGGTCGGCTCAAAAATCTCTTTATTTGGTCCATCCACGTCACTGTTCATCTTTCATCCCTTATTTCAAACCACTCCACTTCAATCCACACCTCCTCTTGTAAATCCACCCTCACCACATATCATGGCGGCATGGTATGCTCCCTTAGTCCTTCTGTACCATTAGTCAATCTTCCACAAGATTATCGGTCCAAAATTCCATTATATGATGCTAATAATACCACAACAACATCTCGGCATGTGGACAAGATGAATGACTACTTTGTGAGAAATGAAATTGATAATGAGTACTGTCAAAATTAGATTGTTTGCTCAAAGTTTGGGGGGGGAGAAGTGAGAAAATGGTTTAAAGGTTTAACCCCCCATAGTATTAACGATCTTCAAGCCTTCCATCAAACATTCTTAAACAAATGGGAAGTAAGGAAAAAACCCTCTCCAAGTCCTTGCCGACTATAACAATCTCCATAGGAACCACAGGGGAAAGTGTACAAGCTTATTGTACCGAGATTCAACGGTGTGTATAATGCACTTTCCACTGAGCTGAAACCTCCTCGGGGATCGGCCTTAAACAAATTTCCGGAAGGGTTTGATCCGGACATGACATATTCACTCGGACGAAAAGAGTCTTTGCAACCCTTGAATATATGCAAAGAGGTGCTCTTTACTATGGAGGTGAACCTCATGGAGAAAAGAGCAAGGATGAAAGGCTGAAAAGAGAGTATCTTTTAGAGAGGAATCCACCCCTTCTACTTCGAGCTCAAAGATGGAAAGAATGATGGAAGAAATGATGAAGAAAATGAGCATTCTAGAGAAAGCACAAGCAAGTCTAAATCAAAACGCTCCTCAAAACGAAACCAAAACCGGAATCAGAATCTTAGAAGAAATCGGCCTCCAAACGGACCCGGGGAAGATGATCGGCGAGGTCATTCCTCCCTTTCATCGGAAATTTTTTTAAGTGAGGTTGAACAAACGGATCAAATAACGAGAGGAAGATGATATGAACTTATTTGGGGTAGATGATGATGACTTTGAGGTTCATTATGATAATAAACAAGGTCTTTATACACCTTATGATGACGAAGAAATGATGCGTGAAACGACTATCAAAACATGGAGAAACTATTTGTCATAGAGCCTTTAAGGGAATATGAACTCGAAGTAGATCTAATCAACAAATCCCCAACAATAAAACCTGCGACAAACCTTCTCAAAATAGCACTTCAACCAAGTCTAAAACAATAAAACAAAAGGACAAAAACGGTGATACATTGATTACGGTAATAGTAAAGAGAAAGACACTCAAAATATCGAAAAACGAGTGCAAACATTAGTAGTACTAGCACTTCGGTTAGTACTCCTGGTAGAAAAAAGCTTGTTCCAATTGTAGATAAACCAAATCGGCAAAACTTTATTCTGTGATAAAGCGACGACAAACAAAGCTGAAGTCAATGCTATGAAGAATCAAAAACCTTTTCGGCCTAGAACAGGGAAATCTCAAAGATCAAAATCTACTAGTTCCTTTAGTAAGGTTAAATGCACTTGACATGTATATAGGTCCAAAATTTTGAAGGCTTTAAACTTGGAAGATAATGAAGATACTCTCAATCTTAGTGATGACCAACCGAGCTTATTTTTTGGTCCAAAGATTGAAGGGAAAGTTCCAAGAAGGTCATGTCCCTCCCTTTTATGTAAGCTTAAACATTCATGACAAAATTACGCACAATGCTATGCATGACTCGGAGTGCTTCCCATAATTTAATGCCAAAAGTTTGTAATGGAGAGCACAGGGTCTTGAGTACAGGACCTTACAAAGATACGTACTCTTTTTGACTCAAACGGAGTTAAGTGTCTAGGATTGATTAAAGACCTCTGTGTTAATTTAGCCCAAATTCCGGCCAAATGTTTAGTCATGGATGTTGTTGTGGGCCGATGTCCCCCAGAAGTACGGAATGCTTTTATCAAGGTCTTGGGGGGGGCTAAGTTACGGGGGGACCATGCAAATGGACATGACCTATGCAACTATCACTGTTTTCAATCGGACTAGGAAGCTTTATAGGGAATCCCACATGCGGTACACGGTAACAAGTCGAGGATCGGCCCCAAAACTCCCCTCTCTATGCTATAAACACAAGCCTTGATTCTTTCATCATGTTTAATGATGAAGCACTCACGAACCAATTATTTCAATAGAATCGATGGTTGAAATAACGGAGGGGCAACACAACGTTGAAATGCCGAAACGGTCTATTGTGTACGAAGATCCTAGCAAACTTAACACGAGACCTCGAGCTGCAAGTCATCAATCCTTTCAACTTAAAATTTAACGAGTCAAAAGAGACGGGTCCTCAACCCAATGAAGCACTTGAGGAATCAAATGATACAACGTCCATTCATCAAGCCCGAAAATACTGCCTCTCTGGACTATGTATTTTGATGGGTCATGCACCAAAACAAATGTTGGTGCGGGTGTCTCGATCACTAACCTTTGAAAACAATCATACAAAATGTATCTCATGCAAATTAAACTTTCGGTGTTCCAACAACATAGTGAGAATATGGAATCCCTTCTCTTAGGCTTGCATCTTTTGAAAAAATTAGGTGCCAAGAGAATCGATGTTTATGGAGATTCTGAATTAATCGTTAGGCAAGTCAATGGGGAGTATAATGCAAATCACCCCAGACTTAGGGCCTACAGGGATGATGTCATTGATCTTTTGAAAACATTTGAGGAGTACACCTTATCTTTTGTCCCAAGAAAGAGAAATATTGCAACCCACAATTTGGCCTTTCCTGCCAGAACCTGCCCAATGCTGTATGATGACACCTCTCAGATAAAATTCAGACCAGCTATCCCAGATAACAAGAAATATTGGCAGATATTTGATGGAGATAAACAAATAGAAGACTTCATACAATTCAGAAATGAGTTTGAACCCCATAGTTCAGATTCAGACTATGATACAGACTGCAGTGAAGAAAATTTTCTTGGTGAAGAACCATCTCCACGAATTTGGTAGATATAAACCTTCAGACTATCTCATCTAGAAGCCAAACAGAATTAAGTGCAAAATCTAAAATAGAAGAAATGGAAACTCTGCATTCTAGTACTGATTGTCTGCCCAAGGGTTTGGCCCCTCTAGAAGAACTCTTTGATTTTGATGATGTGGCCAACAAACCAAAACTGGAACCTGTGGAAACTGAAGTGGAGGAATGTAATATAGGTAGTGAGGAAAAACCAAGATTGATTAAACTGTCTAAAACTCTACCAGCTCACATTAAACTCAAATACTTAGAGCTGTTTAAAGAATTTTCCGATGTTTTTGCATGGAGTTACGAGGATCTTAAATCCTATGACACTGAAATAATACAGCACAAAATCCCTCTTAAAGAAAACCAAAAACCATTCAAACAAAAACTGCGCAGAATCAACCCTGTTCAGTTGCCATTGGTTAAGAAGGAAATTATGAAAGATGAAATAGACGTGTGTCCCTATTAGATATTACGGTGGGTATCCTAATGCGAGATGTCGATTAGGAAAAAGGCTGGAGAAATCGGGCTTTGTATAGACTTCGGGAATTTAAACAAAGCTTCATTAAAGGACAACTACCCTTTGCAAGATGGATCATATTTTGCAAAGAGTGGTAAGGGTCTAAAAGAATTTCTTTCTTTGAGGATGGCTGTCGGTATAACCAAGTCCTAGTCACCACTTTGATGATCAATTAAAGACGGCTTTTACTACATGGGGCACTTTCATGTATGTGAAAATGCCTTTTGGTTTAATGAATGCTGGAGCGACCTTTCAGAGAGCCATGGACATAGCATTCTCGGAAGAACTGGGCTTCTTCATCATTATCTATCTTGATGATGTAACTGTGTTTTCAAAAACAGATGAAGAACACTTAGAACATTTGAGGAAAGTCTTTGAGAAGTGCAGAAGGTTCGGGATATCTCTGAACCCCAAGAAGACATTATTTGGTCTCCAAGAAGGTAAACTTCTTGGGCACATCATTTCAGAACAGGGCATAAAGATAGATCCCGTGAGGATTGAGGCCCTATTGCAAATCTCTCATCCTCGAAATATCAAAGAGTTGCAGTCTTTCATTGGAAAGATAAACTTTTTGAGAAGGTTCATTTCCAACCTGGCTGAGCTCCTTAGGAATATCACAAACATGTTAAAAAAGGAGCAAGGAGTGAAATGGACCTCGGAAGCAAAGACATCCTTTGAGCTGGTGAAACAAGCGCTAACCAAAACACCGGTTCTCATAAGTCCTGATTTTTCAAAGGATTTTTATATCTTCTCATTTGCATCAGAACATACTATAGCTGTTGTCCTCTTACAGAAAAATCCACAAGGACAAGAGCAACCCATCGCATTCTTTAGCAAGGCATTGAGGGATGCCCCTTTGAGGTATAACATTATGGAAAAATAGGCTTTTGCTTTGGTAAAATCTTTAAAAGACTTCAGGGTATACATCCTTCATTCACACATCATTGCCTTTGTCCCAAATTCGGTTGTAAAGGACATTCTAACTCAGGATCCAGACGGTAAGAGAGGTAAGTGGATTGCTGTTATTCTTGAATATGATTTAGAGATTAAACCCACTAAGCTCATCAAAGGTCAGGGTCTAGCTAGATTAATGGCTGAATCAAATTGTGAAGTTATTGATATTAATATGATTAATGCTTTGGATGACCAAGAAGAATTCTCAACTACCATTGTTGAAGATCATTTTGCGAATTCTCCTTGGTATACTGATATTGTTTATGTTTTGCTAAATTTAAATACCCCTCCTGGTTTATCTAAAACAAAGGCGAGATTCCTGAAGTTAAAAGCTGTAAACTATTCCATTATTGATAAATGTCTTTATTGGAGAAATACTAGTGGTATATTTCTTAAATGTTTGCCTGAGTTTGATGCAGAAAAGATTAAGCAGGAATTCCATGAAGGGGAGTGTGGAGGCCATTTGTACTGGAAGCCAACAGCCAACAAAATTTTGAGGGCTGGTTTCTATTGGCCTACTCTTTTTCCTGATGTACACAAAATGACAACCTCTTGCCATAAATGCCAATTGTTCGAGGGCAAGAGAAAATTACTACCCCTTCCTTTGCATCCAATGACTGTTGAAGCCCCTTTTCAACAGTGGGGACTTGACTTCATAGGAGAAATCCACCCACCATCCTCTGCTCAACATAGGTGGATTCTTACTGCCACAGACTATTTCACTAAGTGGATAGAAGCCATTCCATGTAGACAAGCCAATGATTCGGTCATCATAAAATTCATAGAAACCAATATCCTTTCCAGATTTGGCTGTCCTACCAAGATTATTACAGATAATGCAGCAGCATTTGGATCAAAGAAAATGGTAGAATTATGTCATAAATACCAGATAACATTGGGACACTCCACAGCCTATTACCCTCAAGGTAATGGACTTGCCGAGTCTTCCAACAAAAGCTTAGTGAACATAATAAAGAAACTGTTGGAGGACAACAAGAAGTCTTGGCACACCAAGCTGGTCCATGCACTGTGGGCTGATAGATTGACATTGAAGAAATCCATTGGTATGTCACCCTTCCAGCTTGTATATGGTACAGATGCAATTTTTCCTAACAGCCTTGGCGTACCAGTTATGAAGTTAATTCAAGAATTGCAGACTGAAGAGAATGACATGATCAGAAGAATTAATCAGACCATTCATCTTCAGCAAACCAGAGAGGAAGTATACAACAAAGCATTACAGAAGCAAGACAATATCAAGAGGATATTTGACAGAAGAACAAAGGCCAGCAATTTCAAAATTGGGGACAAAGTCTTAAAGTGGGACTCCAAAAGGGAAGAAAAGGGAAAGCATGGTAAATTTGACAATCTATGGCTTGGCCCTTACTCCATTCATTCAGTTGCTGGGAGCAATGCATTCTTCTTACAAGAGCTGAATGGGACAAAATTGTTTGGGGGTCCTGTAAATGGCAGGATGCTTAAGCATTATCTTTCTTAAATGATCTCATGATTGAAGCCTTTTTACCTTTTCCATTGTAAATACTTCATCTACCCTTGCATTTAAAGTTATGAAAAATCAAAAAGATACAAAAACAAAGAAAGAAAAGAGGGCAGAAATGAAAAACAAGAAAGGCAAGGCCCCATGCCAAAAAAGAGAAATGAATCTGAAAGTGTGCAAGCTTAAATGCCACTCCTTGAAACACACTTCTAATTGGTCAAACTGTTTAATCTTGACTAATTAGCTTTCAATTTTATGTTGATAGGATAGCAAATTTGATTTGCCAAACTGTTTAATCTTGGCTTATTAGTAGATAGATTAGGGTAGAAATGAAGGTTCAAACAAACTCAAAATCTGAACCGAATTTTCCAAAGAACTGACTCAAAACTACTCCAATTTCCGAGTCAGAGAGAAAAGACCTGGTTCTAATTCACTCAAAACTTGAACCAGAAGAAACATGAAGATAGCTCACTAAAGGGAAAAACAGAGATGAGAATATGAGAGAAGGCTGTAATGGGAAAGTTTTCAGATCTTAAGCCTTCTGTTTTGATTTAAAATTTTCTGCAAATAATAATCTGTGTGCAACTTGTCTTTATGCCATAGATCATATCAAGTCAAACAGCTCAATCTTGACTTGGCTATTTTTAAATTTCTGCTGTAGAATTTAGTGAATAAAAGTTTGTTGGACTGTTTAATCCCAACAAACCGTAGAATAGCTAGAGAAACATCTGAGCTCAACTGTTTAATCTGAGTTCTGGGATAAATAAGGAGTAGAAATAGATTAGATTTCCTGTTTTCAAAAGAATAAAATGTTGTGTAAAGAGTTTGCCAATCCAAGTGCACTCTGAAGAAGAAAAAATGTTAGATCAGTAGGATTGGGGTAGGTAGAAGTTGTATTGATGAAATTCATCTCTCTTTCATGACTGATATTATTTTTCCAAAAGAAAAGCAAGAGCAAGTGATGGGTCAGATACCAGTCAGCATCCCAGAGAAATCAAGTCTGAATTCTTGATGCCTTCAACAAGGCATCATCCCCAAGTGGAGCCACTGTTAGCCACCTATATTTTTCAAGCATATCAGCTGGTGGCTAAATTTTCTTTGCAGCCTTCAAGAAAAAAATTCAGGCCTAAAATTTTTGGTACTTGAAGTCTGTTGGTAAGATCCTAAACTACTGATTGGTTCTACATACTTTTCCTCCTCTCTGCCTCTGATGTTCCATGAAAATCCTAATCGAATATTGCTGCATCCTCCCCCTTTTTTCCCTCTCCCCTTCTTCCATCTTTCCTTCATTTCTTCAAGTCTCCTTTCATCCCCATAAAAACCCCATCAAACCCTTTTATATTCCTTATTCCTCCATAAATCTCATTTCCTAAGGTTAAAAACCCACTTTTTGACCTATCGGAGCCTTTCTCCTCTTGCAAAAATCATTAAAAAACCATAGAAAAACATACGTTTTCTATGCGTTGGGCTTTAGCCCCTCAGGCTAAGCCCCTGCTTTCTCTCCATCCATATGTCCCCCCGCCAGAACCGTGTGCTAAGGCCGCCAGGCGCTTAACCCTTAGAAATAATTTATCACCCGAAAACATTGAAAACCTTTGTAAAATGCAAAGTCGGGTTTATTTTATTTTTCCACCAAAGAAAATCATATTAAAACTCCGCCGTCGATCTGTCCCACGAATCAACGGTGCGGAGTGTACCCCTCATCTGGTGGACCCCCCCCTTCGCCGCGCTGTTTTCCATTTCCACCGGTTTTGTGCCCGCACCACCTTTCGTCCGGAAGCGGTTTTATACCGCCGGCCAGTGATCCCACACGCTGGCCGACACGTGTTCTCCACCTCACCCCGAAAACCGCCGTGCCATGTCTATTGCCCGCGCGTTAAACCTCGTCCTATGGCCCCGCAGCGGGATTCATCCCCGCCGTCGGATCTGGGCCCTCCCATCCGACGGTCCCTGATCGCCTTTCCCGCTCACCCTTTAACGAATTCGCCCGCCCGTTAAATCTCCCCCGACACATTTGAAAGACGACCTCCACCGTCGATCTCCATAGATCGACGGCTCTCATTCACTCTCCCGATTCCATGGTACCGTCCACCTTCTTCCCCGTTGACTGTTCAAAATGCTCCCAACCGTTGGTTGAAATAAGATCAATGGCTCTGATCGCTCAATTTCTCCCGCACGCCTTCCGATGCAGTCTATCCATATAACGCAGGATTTCCTCATTTTTCTTGTATTTTGCAGGTTTTTAAGGTTTTTTTTTTCGTATTCTATAAAGATCTGAAGGATGGGGGTGACGACTCCGGTCCTTCCGATTAATTCAGGGAATCGACCATACGGTGAAGAACAATGATATCAACAAAGTTTCATGAGCTTTGGTTGCCGCATATCCCTGTAAAGCTCGAAGAATGCCATCGATATCAGAGCAGAGAAAGAGTATCAAGTTTTGAAAACAGAATGAACCAGAGCAGCAGTTTTATGAATAAATTGGCGGGGATTACGGCTAAGACGGTTATCAAAATCCTAATCCCCGGCTCAGAACACGGATTAAAGCAAACCTAAAAGTATTCATCAGACAATTGCCTCCACCACCATACTTTGAGGCGAATTGATTCCTCAACCACCACAGTGCCACCTATTGCCTCAGAATGCTCAATCAGAGGATGAATTTATTGAACAAGATCAGATATTATGCCTCGAACAACCAAAGAAGTTATTACTGCACCAAATTTCAACGACAGAATGTTTGCAGAGTAACCCTAACAGTACGCAGAGCCTCAAAGGTCAAAACAAGCTCCCTTCGAGCTTACTTCATCTGTATAAACACATTAATGCGATGTAACACCTGTAGAATTTCTTCATCAAACCTCACGGGGTCAGGAAGACATTAATTCTGCATTGATTGTATTTGAGATCTTTTTATCAGATCTCACCTCCTCATCCTTCTATAAATACTCCAGAAGAAGATGAGCGAGGGGTTGGGTTAGTTGGTTGTCTATGTAATTGCTGAAGCACTGTAGCTATTTCTGAGTGGAAACTCTTGACTGTAAATAGTGGTTTCATAGGCTCTTGGAGCTCTTCTTGTAACAGATAGGTTAGATTGTGAAAAGAGATGGATTAAAACATTGGATTTGAAGATTGTAACCGGTTTGAAGCAATCAATACAAGCTGATTTATGGGATCCTGGTCTATGCTGATGGTGATGTTATTCTCACTGTAACTTGTCATTTTATTTATGTTTTCAATTTGTTTCATTTTCCACTATAAAGAACAGTTTAAACAGTGTTAGAGTTTGCTATACACCAGTGACCTTCTCTGGCTGAAAAATCTTTATCCCAATGTTTTCTTCTTATTGTGTTATTTAGAAATGATTTAATTCAGTCTAAGCACAGAGATGCTGGCATTCCCTCATCTTTTCGTCACTGCTAAATGTCATTTTTAAATGTTACTTTCATATATGTTGTGTGAGGAATGAATTGAGGAAATCAAAGGTTAGCCCTGAGTCCCTTTCTTGTTTGCTCAACTATTTCTCTGTTTCCCTTAGGATGTGTCAAAAGCTGACTAGTTTCAAGTACTTATCAGATCTTGGGCCATTCTGCGTTGTCTTGGTGATTGTCTTGAAAGTAACTAAGTAAAGAAGAACTAAGATGAGGAGAAAGGTGAGCCCTGCCCGCTAGTCTCTGCTCCAAAGGTTGCCTTCAAGTTTCCCTTTGTTTTTAAGTTGTTTTCTATTAGAAGTGTATCAAAGGCTGGATAGTTTCAAAGTACTTACCAGATCCTAGTTTGCTTCTATGTTTTTCTTAAGTGCCTGGTCAAAGGCTGGCTAGTTTCAAAGTACTTACCAGATCCTGGACTGCTCTTTGTTCTTCATTTGTTAAATTCCCTTTCTTTTTGTATCACCCCATTCCATAAATCAAACTTCAAAGAGATCCTTAGGCCTAGATGACTTGCCCCATAGATTACTCTTGAACCTGGTTGTTTCAATTAAATTCTCTTATGACTCCATAGCCCAATGGATTGAAAACTTGCCATCACCTTTCTTTAGAATCAAAGTTTATTTTGTTCACTTGCAACTTCTCACCTTTGAACCTATTTGCATATAGATCTTTCCGTCTTAGACAGCAACTATGTTCAACCATCCGAGAAAACCAAACAAAACCCTTGGCCTTCATAACTAGCCTAATATCATCACCCTAAACTTCAAAGACAATATCCATCTTTGTACATATTGGAGAGATCCCTCTCCGGATTCAGGAGGGCTAGATCCTAGAATCCCAAAGTTGGTTGAAATGATGTTAACTCTGTGATCGGACTTTTCCAATCTTGCTTGTTACAGAGACCTAACATTTCTGGCGACTCCGCTGGGGAAGTTTAACCCAAAATCTCTGGTCCCATGACAATTGTTCTATTTTGCAGCTGAGCCACCAGGAACTAACATTTCTGGCGACTCCGCTGGGGAATGACTTGAGTTTTTCATTTTTTTCCCTTTTATTTTCATATAACACCTTGAGAGTAAAAAGCAGCCTTTTCAAGCACTACCAAAGAATGGTAATCATGATAAAACTCGTTTGAATCAGTGACAAACTAGGTCAATCCTAGGGTTCTTTTAAGTCTTTATCTAACCTTGGAAAATCAGCTAGCTTAGCCACAAGGATAGACTGTCTTTGTTTCATAACCGTAGCTAAGTTTTGAGGCAAAGTTAGGACATTCTTTTAAACCACAATATAAACAATTCAGAAAATACCAAAAACATTTCAGATTGGTCGTAAAACACTAGTTTTGATATCTTGTATACGTCTTTGATGTGTTTTACCCTATACTCTTAGACAGAGTCTGGAAAGGGCCAGGTAGCCTCTGGATTTCATCCTCTTTTAGGGGTGACATATCTGGTGAATGCCCTCCCAGTCAATCTCTGGTTAGAGTTTGTTGTGTTTCGAGACATCTCTGAAAAGGAATGTTTCATAAACACTGTGGTGGACAGTGTACTCCTTGGAAAATACTTTGAGCCTTTTACCTGGCGACTCCACCATCCTGAACAGACCTTAAGACTCCACTGGAAAGAACCCTTATCATTATAAAATCATTCAAATTCAGTTAAAGGACTGCAGGATTCGAATTGAGAAAACAGATTAGTTAACCGTCTAAAGATTGTCATATCTGGTTGAAATTTTCTTGTTTAGATTGGGTCTAATCACATAAACATTGTGGCTCCTAAAAATATTCACACTAGAGCCCATCCTGACCCAGATCCTCCTGAAATAGTTGATAACCCAGAAAAAATTCTTAGGAAGTCTCCTAGGATACAGTCTTCAACTATCTTCAGACTGCCCCTAAGAGCAAATTCAGTCCCTGAAAACCTTTCAGCTCTTCATGAATCACAAATTGACTTATTAAACCCATTCAGAACTAGGTCATTTGGTGATTTAGATCAGTTAGATTCTGAGCCGGCACTTTCATCTCCCGAAACAAGTGAAACTCTTGGGAATAGAGAATCAACACCTCCTGATTTACATTTCTTACATAATCTAGGTGTCTCTCATCCAAGGTCAGCTCAAAAATCTACTGTTGTTCCATCCACTTCTGTTCATCTCTCATCCACTGTTCAAGCCACTCCACTTCAACCCACACCTCCTCTTGTAAATCCACCCCTACCACATATCATGGCAGCATGGTATGTTCTCTTAGTCCTTCCTGTACCATTAGTCAATCTTCCACAGGAATATCAGTCCAAAATTCCATTATATGATGCTACCAACACTATAACAGCATCTCAACATGTGGACAAGATGAATGACTACTTTGACAGAAATGAAATTGATAATGAATCTGTCAAAATCAGATTGTTTGCTCAAAGTTTGGGGGGTGATGTGAGAAAATGGTTTAAAGGTTTAACCCCCCATAGTATTAACGACCTTCAAGCTTTCCATCAAACATTTTTAAACAAATGGGAAGTAAGGAAAAACCCTCTCCAAGTCCTTGCTGACTATAACAATCTCCATAGGAACCCTGGGGAAAGTGTACAAGCTTATTGTACTAGATTCAACAGTGTGTATAACGCACTTTCCCCTGAACTGAAACCTCCTCAGGGATCAGCCTTAAACAAATTTCCTGAAGGGTTTGATCCAGACATGACATATTCACTCAGAGAAAGAGTCTTTGCAACCCTTGAAGATATGCAAAGAGGTGCCCTTTCTGTAGAAGTGAATCTTATGGAGAAAAGAGCAAGGATGAAAGCTGAAAAGAGAGTACCTTTTAGGGAGGAATCCACCCCTTCTACTTCAAGCTCGAAAATGGAAAGAATGATGGAAGAAATGATGAAGAAAATGAGCATTCTAGAGAGAGCACAAGCAAGTCTAAATCAAAATGCTCCTCAAAACAGAAACCAAAACCAGAATCAGAATCTTAGAAGAAATCAGCCTCCAAACAGACCCAGGGAAGATGATCAACAGGTCATTCCTCCCTTTCATCAGAATTTTTTAAGTGAGGTTGAACAAACAGATCAGATAACAGAGGAAGATGATATAAACTTATTTGGGGTAGATGATGATGACTTTGAGGTTCATTATGATAATAAACAAGGTCTTTATACACCTTATGATGATAGAAGAAATGATGAAAACAACTATCAAAACATGGAGAACGCTGTCATAGAACCTTTAAGGGAATATGAACTCAGAAGTAAATCTAATCAACAAACCCCCAACAATAAAACCTCTGACAAACCTTCTCAAAACAATACTGCAACCAAGTCTAAAACAATCAAACCAAAGGACAAAACGGTGGCGGTCGATTCTGGTAATGGTAAAGAGAAAGACACTCAAAATATCGAAAAAAAGAGTGCAAACATTAGTAGTACTAGCACTTCGGTTAGTACTCCTGGTAGAAAAACTGTTCCAATTGTAGATAAACCAAATCAGCAAGCTGTTATTGTTGATAAAGCGGCAGCAAACAAGGCTGAAGTCAATGCTATGAAGAATCAAAACCTTTTCAGCCTAGAACAGGAAATCTCAAAGATCAAAATCTCTGTTCCTTTGACTGAGTTAGCTGCCCAACATGTATATAGGTCCAAAATGTTGAAGGCTTTAAACTTAGAAGATAATGAAGATACTCTCAATCTTAATGATGACCAACCAAAGCTTATTTTTGGTCCAAATATTGAAGGAAAATTCCAAGAAGGTCCTGTCCCACCCTTTTATGTAAGCTTAAACATTCATGACAAAATTCTGCATAATGCTATGCATGATTCAGGTGCTTCCCATAATTTAATGCCAAAAGCTGTAATGGAGAGCCTGGGTCTTGAAATTACCAGACCTTACAAAGATCTGTACTCTTTTGACTCAAACAGAGTTAAGTGTCTTGGATTGATTAAAGATCTCTGTGTTAATTTAGCCCAAATTCCAGCCAAATGTTTAGTCATGGATGTTGTTGTGGCTGATGTCCCCCCGAAGTACGGAATGCTTTTATCAAGGTCTTGGGGGGCTAATTTACAGGGAACCATGCAAATGGACATGACCTATGCAACTATCCCTGTTTTCAATCAGACTAGGAAGCTTTATAGGGAATCCCACATGCAGTACACAGTAACAAGTCAGGATCGGCCCCAAAACTCCCCTCTCTATGCTATAAACACAAGCCTTGTTTCTTTCATCATGTTTAATGATGAAGCACTCACAGAACCAATTATTTCAATAGAATCGATGGTTGAAATAACAGAGGGGCAACACAACGTTGAAATGCCGAAACGGTCTATTGTGTCTGAAGATCCTAGCAAACTTAACACAGACCTCGAACTGCAAGTCATCAATCCTTTCAACTTAAAATTTAACAGTCAAAAAGACAGTCCTCAACCCAATGAAGCACTTGAGGAATCAAATGATACAACGTCCATTCATCAAACTAAAAATCTGCCTCTCTGGACTATGTATTTTGATGGGTCATGCACCAAAACAAATGCTGGTGCAGGTGTCTGGATCACTAACACTGAAAACAATCATACAGAATGTATTTCATGTAAATTAAACTTTCAGTGTTCCAACAACATAGCAGAGTATGAATCCCTTCTCTTAGGCTTGCATCTTTTGAAAAAATTAGGTGCCAAGAGAATCGATGTACATGGGGATTCTGAATTGATCATTAGGCAGGTCAAAGGGGAGTATAATGCAAATCAACCCAGACTTAGGGCCTACAGGAATGATGTCATTGATCTTTTAAAAACATTTGAGGGGTACACTTTATCTTTTGTCCCAAGAAAAAGAAACATTGCAGCCCACAATTTAGCCTTTGCTGCTAGAACCTGCCCAATGCTGTATGATGACACCTCTCAAATAAAATTCAGACCAGCTATCCCAGATAACAAGAAATATTGGCAGGTATTTGATGGAGATAAACAAATAGAAGACTTCATGCAATTCAGAAAGGAGTTTGAACCCCATAGTTCAGATTCAGACTATGATACAGACTGCAGTGAAGAAAATTTTCTTGGTGAAGAAGAACCATCTCCACAGCTGGTAGATATAAACCTTCAGACTATCTCATCTAGAAGCCAAACAGAATTAAGTGCGAAATCTAAAACAGAAGAAATGGAAACTCTGCATTCTCATAATGATAGTCTGCCCAAGGGTTTGGCCCCTCTCGAAGAACTGTTTGATTTTGATGATGTGGCCAACAAACCAAAACTGGAACCTGTGGAAACTGAAGTGGAAGAATGTAATATAGGCAGTGAGGAAAAACCGAGATTGATCAAACTGTCTAAAACTCTACCAGCTCACATTAAACTCAAATACTTAGAGTTGTTTAAAGAATTTTCTGATGTTTTTGCATGGAGTTACGAAGATCTTAAATCCTATAACACTGAAATAATCCAGCACAAAATCCCTCTTAAAGAAAACCAAAAACCATTCAAACAAAAACTGCGCAGAATCAACCCTGTCCAGTTGCCATTGGTTAAGAAGGAAATTATGAAGATGTATGATGCTGGTATTATTGTCCCTATTAGATATTCTGAGTGGGTATCTAATCTGGTGTCAGTTAGGAAAAAGAATAGAGAAATCAGGCTTTGTATAGACTTCAGGAATTTAAACAAAGCTTCATTAAAGGATAACTACCCTTTGCCCAAGATGGATCATATTTTGCAAAGGGTGGTAGGGTCTAAAAGAATCTCTTTGCTGGATGGCTATTCAGGGTATAACCAAGTCCTAGTCCACCCTGATGATCAATTGAAGACAGCCTTTACTACACCATGGGGCACTTTCATGTATGTGAAAATGCCTTTTGGTTTAATGAATGCTGGAGCAACCTTTCAGAGAGCCATGGACATAGCATTCTCGGAAGAGTTGGGCTTCTTCATCATTATCTATCTCGATGATGTAACTGTGTTTTCAAAAACAAATGAAGAACATTTAGAACATTTGAGGAAAGTTTTCGAGAAGTGCGGAAGGTTTGGGATATCTTTGAACCCTAAGAAGACTTTATTTGGTCTCCAAGAAGGTAAAATTCTTGGGCACATCATTTCAGAAGAAGGCATAAAGATAGATCCCATGAGGATTGAGGCTATATTGCAAATCTCTCATCCTCGAAACATCAAAGAGTTACAGTCTTTTATTGGAAAGATAAACTTTTTGAGAAGGTTCATCCCCAACTTGGCTGAGCTCCTTAGGAATATCAAAAACATGTTGAAAAAGGAGCAAGGGGTAAAGTGGACCTCAGAAGCAAAGACATCCTTTGAGCTGGTGAAACAAGCTTTAACCAAAACACCAGTTCTCATAAGTCCTGATTTTTCAAAAGATTTTTATATCTTCTCATTTGCATCAAAACATACTATAGCTACTGTCCTTCTACAGAAAAACCCACAAGGACAAGAGCAGCCCATTGCATTCTTTAGTAAGGCATTGAGGGATGCCCCTTTGAAATACAACATTATGGAGAAACAGGTTTTTTCTTTGGTAAAGGCTTTGAAATATTTCAGGGTATACATCCTTCACTCACACATTATTGCCTTTGTCCCAAATTCGGTTGTAAAGGACATTCTAACACAGGATCCAGATGGTAAGAGAGGTAAGTGGATTGCTGTTATTCTTGAATATGATTTAGAGATAAAACCCACTAAGCTCATCAAAGGTCAGGGTCTAGCTAGGTTAATGACTGAATCAAATTGTGAATTTCTTGATATTAATATGATTAATGCTTTGGATGACCAAGAAGAATTCTCAACTACCATTGTTGAAGATCATTTTGAGAATTCTCCTTGGTACACTGATATTGTTTATGTTTTTCTTAATCTAAATACACCTCCTGGTTTATCCAAAACAAAGGCAAGATTCCTAAAGTTAAAGGCTGTAAACTATTGCATTATTGATAAATGTCTTTATTAGAAAAATGCTAGTGGTATATTGCTTAAATGTTTGCCTGAGTTTGATGCAGAAAAGATTAAGCAGGAATTCCATGAAGGAGAGTGTGGAGGCCATTTGTATTGGAAGTCAACAGCCAACAAAATTTTGAGGGCTGGTTTCTATTGGCCTACTATTTTTCCTGATGTACACAAACTGACAACCACTTGCCATAAATGCCAATTGTTCGAGGGCAAGAGAAAATTACTACCCCTTCCTCTGCATCCAATTACTGTTGAAACCCCTTTTCAACAATGGGGACTTGACTTCATAGGAGAAATCCACCCACCATCCTCTGCCCAACATAGGTGGATCCTTACCGCCACAAACTATTTCACTAAGTGGATAGAAGCCATTCCTTGTAGACAGGCCAATGATTCAGTTATCATAAAATTCATAGAAACCAATATCCTTTCCAGATTTGGCTGTCCTACCAAAATCATTACAGATAATGCTGCAGCATTTGGGTCTAAGAGAATGGTAGAATTCTGTCACAAATACCAGATAGCCTTAGGACACTCCACAGCCTATTACCCTCAAGGTAATGGACTTGCTGAGTCTTCCAACAAAAGCTTAGTGAACATAATAAAGAAACTGTTGGAAGGCAACAAGAAGTCTTGGCACACAAAGCTGATCCATGCACTTTGGGCTGACAGATTGACTTTGAAGAAATCTATTGGTATGTCACCCTTCCAGCTTGTGTATGGTACAGATGCAATTTTTCCTAACAGCCTTGGTGTACCAGTTATGAAGTTAATTCAAGAGTTGCAGACTGAAGAGAATGACATAATCAGAAGAATAAATCAGACCATTCATCTTCAGCAAACCAGAGAGGAGGTGTACAACAAAGCATTACAGAAGCAAGACAATATCAAGAAGATATTTGACAGAAGAACAAAGGCCAACAATTTCAAAATTGGGGATAAGGTCTTAAAGTGGGACTCAAAGAGGGAAGACAAGGGAAAGCATGGTAAATTTTACAATCTATGGCTTGGCCCTTACTCCATTCATTCAGTTGCTGGGAACAATGCATTCTTCTTACAAGAACTGAATGGAACAGAATTGTTTGGGGGTCCTGTCAATGGCAGGGTGCTTAAACATTACCTTTCTTAAGCTATTCTATGTTTTGAAGCCTTTTTTACCTTTTCCATTGTAAATACTTCATCCACCATTGCATTTAAAGTTATGAAAAATCAAAAAATACAAAAACAAAGAAAGAAAGAAAAGAGGGCAGGAATGAAAAACAAGAAAGGCAAGGCCCCATGCCAAAAAAGAGAAATGAATCTGAAAGTGTGCCAGCTTAAATGCCACTCCTTGAAACACACTTCTAATTGGTCAAACTGTTTAATCTTGACTAATTAGCTTTCAATTTTCTGCTGATAGGGTAGCAAATTTGATTTGCCAAACTGTTTAATCTTGGCTTATCAGTAGATAGAGTAGGGTAGAAATCAAGGTTCAAACAAACTCAAAATCTGAACCAAAGTTTCCAAAGAGAGGACTCAAAGCTACTCTAATTTAAAATTGGAGAGAAAAAGACACCTGGTTCTTTGGTTCTAATTCGCTCAAGACTTGAACCCGGAAAGAGAAATAAAAGATAGCTCACCAAAAAGAAAAAGCAGAAGCAGAGCTATGAAAATAAGGAAAAGCCTTGTCAGAGAAACTTCCCGGATCTTAGGACATACATTGTTTTGATTTTCGGTTTTCGCAAATAATAATCTATGATGTCTATGTGCAGCTTGTCTTTATGCCATAGATTATAGCAAGTCAAATAGCTCAATCTTGACTTGGCTATTTTTAAATTTCTGTTGTAGCGTTTAGAGAATGAAAGTTTGTTGGACCGTTTAATCCCAACAAATAGTAGAATAGGTAGAGGAATATCGGGGCAGACTTGTAGAGCTTGCGGTTCGGAAGAAATAAGTCCCAAAAATAGATTGAGTTTCTGTGTTTTCAAAAGAATAAAATGTTGTGTAAAGATTTTTCCAATCCAAGTGCACTCTGATGAAGAAAAAAATGTTAGATCAGTAGGACTGGGGTAGGTAGAAGTTGTATTGATGAAATTCATCTCTCTTTCATGACTGACATTATTTTGTCCAGAAGAAAAGCAAGAGCAGAAGAGTCTTTGGGTTAGACACCGATCGGCATCCCCCGGAAGAAAAAGGAAGTCTGAATTCTTGATGCCTTCGAGAAGGCACCATCCCCAAGTGGAGCCACTGTTAGCCACCTATATTTTTCAAATTATATCAGTTGGTGGCTAAATATTATTTGCAGCCTTCAAGAAACAAATTCAATCCTGAAACTTGTTGGTGCTTGAAGACTGTTGGTAAGATCACAAACTACTGATTGGTTCTACATACTCTTCATCCTCTATGCCTCTGATGTTCCATGAAAATCCTAATCAAATATTGCTGCATCCTCCTCCTTTTTCTCTCCCCTTCTTCCATCTCTTCCTCATTCCTTCAACTCTCCTTTCATCCATAAAAACCCCATCAAACCCTTTTATATTCCTTATTCCTCCATTAACCTCATTTCCTAAGGTTAAAAACCCACTTTTTGACCTATCGGAACCTCTCTCCTTTTGCAAAAAACAGTTAAAAACCATAGAAAAACATGCGTTTCTATACGTTAGGTTTTAGCCCCTCAGGCTAAGCCCCTTTTCGTTTTTTCCTCCATATGCCCCAACGCCGGAACCGTGTGCTAAAACTGCCAGGCGCTTAACCGTCAGAAATAATTTATTACCCAAAAACATTGAAAACCCTTTGTAAAAAGCAAAGTCGGGTTTATTTTATTTTTCCACCAAAGAAAATCATATTAAAACTCCTTCGGTCGATCTGTCTCACGGAACAACGGTGCGGAGTGTACCCCTCACACAGTGGACCCCCCTTCGCCATAGCATTTTTTCCATTTCCATAGGTTTGTGCCCGCACCACCTTTCGTCACGGGAGCGGTTTTTATACCATTGACGAGCGATCCCACCCGCTGGCGAGCACGTGTACTCCACCTCACCCCAAGCGCCGTGCGAGTGTCTGTTCCCGCACGTTAAACCTCGTCTATGTGGCCCTTGGCCGATTCATCCCCACGCGTCGGATGCGGGCCCTCCCATCCGACGGTCCCTGACTCGCCTTTTCCGCTCACCCTTTAACGAAGCCAGCCCGCCCCGGGTCGTCTTCCGGCGCATTCAGAGCGGGTCCCCCGCCGTCGATCTCGCGGTCAGAGCGGCTCTCTCATTCCCTACTCCAGGTCCAGTTGTACGGGTCACTTTCTCCACAGTTGATAGTTCAATTTGCTCTGGCAGATTGATAAGCGATAAGATCAACGGTTCCGATCTCTCCATTTTCCCGCACAACTTCCGATGCAGTCTATCCATATAACGCAGGATTTCCTCATTTTTATTGTATTTTGCAGGTTTTTAGGGTTTTTCTTCGTATTTTATGAAAATCTAAAGGATGAGGGTGACGACTCCAGTCCTTCCGATTTGTCCAGAGAATCGATCATACGGAGAAGAACGATGATATCTACAAAGTTTCATGAGCTTTGGTTGCCGCACGTCCCTGTAAAGCTTGAAGAATGCCGTCAATATCAGAGCAGAGAAAGAGTATCGGATTGAAGACAGAATGAACCTGAGCAGTAGTTCTATGGGTAGATTTGCGGGGATTACGGCTAAGACGGTTATCAAAAGCCTAATCCCCAGCTCAGAACACGGATTAAAGCAAAACCTAAAAGTGTTCATCAGACAGATCGCCTCCACCGCCATACTTTGAGGCGAATTGATTCCTCAACCACCACAGTGCCACCTATTGCCTCAGAACGATCAATCAGAGGCCGAATTTATTGAACAAGATCAGATACTATGCCTCGGAACAACCAAGAAGTTATTTCTGCACCAGATTTTATTCCAAAATATTTGCAGAATAGCCCTAATAGTATGCGGAGCCTCAAAGGTCAACAAAAGCTCTCTTCGAGCTTACTTCTTAAGTATAAACACATTAATGCAATGTAACACCTGTAGAATTTCTTCATCGAACCTCACGGGGTCAGGAAGACATTAATTCTGCATTGATTGTGTTTGAGATCTTTTTATCAGATCTCACCTCCTCATCCTTCTATAAATACTTCAGAAGAAGATGAGCGAGGGGTTGGATTAGTAGGTTGTCAATATAATTGCGGAAGCGCTGTAGCTGTTTCTGAGTGGAAAACTCTTGACTGTAAATAGTGGTTTCATGGGCCCTTGGAGCTCTGCTTGTAACAGATAGATTAGGTTGTGAAGAGAGATGAATTAAAACATTGGATGTGAAGATTGTAACCGGTTTGAAGCAATCAATACAAGCTGATTTATGGGATCCTGGTCTATGCTGATGGTGATGTTATTCTCACTGTAACTTGTCATTTTATTTTTGTTTTCAATTTGTTTCATTTTCCACTATAAAGAACAGTTTAAACAGTGTTAGAGTTTGCTGTACACCAGTGACCTTCTCTGGCTGAAAAATCTTTATCCCAATGTTTTCTTCTTGTTGTGTTATTTAGAAATGATTTAATTCAGTCTAAGTACAGAGATGCTGGCGTTCCCTCATCTTTTCGTCACTGCTGAATGTTGTTTTTAAATGTTACTTTCATATATGTTGTGTAAGGAATGAATTGAGGAAATCAAAGGTTAGCCCTGAGTCCCTTTCTTTTTTGCTCAACTATTTGTCTGTTTCCCTTAGGATGTGTCAAAAGCTGACTAGTTTCGAAGTACTTATCAGATCTTGGTCCATTCTGTGTTATCTTGGTGATTGTCTTGAAAGTAACTAAGTAAAGAAGAACTAAGATGAGGAGAAAGGTGAGCCCTGCCCGCTAGTCTCTGCTCCAAAGGTTGCCTTCAAGTTTCCCTTTGTTTTTAAGTTGTTTTCTATTAGAAGTGTATCAAAGGCTGGATAGTTTCAAAGTACTTACGGATCCTAGTTTGCTTCTATGTTTTTCTTAAGTGCCTGGTCAAGGCGTGGATTTCAAAGTACTTATGAGATCCTGGTGCTCTTTGTTCTTCATTTGTTAAATTCCCTTTCTTTGTATCACCCCATTCCATAAATCAAACTTCAAGATCATTTAGCCCTAGATGACTTGCCCCATAGATTACTCTTGAACCTGGTTGTTTCAATTAAATTCTCTTATGACTCCATAGCCCAATGGATTGAAAACTTTTATGCCTCTTTAGAATCAAAGTTTATTTGTTCTGCAACTTCTCACCTTTGAACCTATTTGCATATAGATCTTTCCGTCTTAGACAGCAACTATGTTCAACCATCTGAGAAAACCAAACAAAATCCTTGGCCTTCATAAATAGCCTAATATCATCACCCTAGACTTCAAAGACAATATCCATCTTTGTACATATTGTAGAGATCCCTCTCCGGATTCAGGAGGGCTAGATCCTAGAATCCCAAAGTTGGTTGAAATGATGTTAACTCTGTGATCGGACTTTTCCAATCTTGCTTGTTACAGAGACCTAACATTTCTGGCGACTCCAATGGGGACACTTTTAATTCAAAATCTCTGGTTCCATGACAATTGTTCTATTTTGCAGCTAAGCCACCAGGAACTAACATTTCTGGCGACTCCGCTGGGGACCGAACCCAGAATCTTCATACAACATCTTGAGAGTAAAAAGCAGCCTTTCCAAGCACTACCAAGAAAATGGTAATTAAGATGAAGATCAATTGAATCAGTGACAAACTAGGTCATCCTAGGATTCTTCTAAGTTTTTATCTAACCTTGGAAAATCAGCTAGCTTAGCCACAAGGATAGAATTTCTTTGTTTCATAACCGTAGCTAAGTTTTGAGGCAAATCTAGGACATTCTTTTAAACCACAATATAAACAATTCATAAAATACCAAAAACATTTCAGATTGGTAGTAAAACACTAGTTTTGATATCTTGTATACGTCTTTCATGTGTTTTACCCTATACTCTTAGACAGAGTCTGGAAAGGGCCCGGTAGCCTCTGGATCTCATCCTCTTTTGGGGGTGACATATCTGGTGAATGCCCTCCCAGTCAATCTTTGGTTAGAGTTTGTTGTGTTTCGAGACATCTCTGAAAAGGAATGTTTCATAAACACTGTGGTGGACAGTCTACTCCTTGGAAAATACTTTGAGCCTTCCACCTGGTGACTCCACCATCCTGAACAGACCTTAAGACTCCACTGGAAAGAACCCTTATCATTATAAAATCATTCAAATTCAGTTAAAGGACTACAGGATTCGAATTGAGAAAGCAGATTAGTTAACCGTATAAATATTGTCATATCTGGTTGAACTTTTCTTGTTTAGATTGGGTCTAATCACATAAACATTGTGGCTCATAAAAAGATTCACACTAGAGCCCATCCTGACCCAGATCCTCCTGAAATAGTTGATAACCCAGAAAGAATTCTTAGGAAGTCTCCTAGGATACAATCCTCAACTATCTTCAGACCACCCCTAAGAGCCAATTCAGTCCCTGAAAACATTTCAGCTCTTCATGAATCACAAATTGACCTATTAAACCCATTCAGAACTAGGTCATTTGGTGATTTAGATCAGTTAGATTCTGAGCCTACCCTTTCATCTCCTGAAACCAGTGACACTCTTGGGAATAGAGAATCAACACCTCCTGATTTACATTTCTTACATAATCTAGGTGTCTCTCATCCGAGATCAGCTCAGAGATTTACTGCTGTTCCATCCACTTCTATTCATCTTTCATCCACTGTTCAAACCACTCCACTTCAACCCACACCTCCTCTTGTAAATCCACCCCTACCACATATCATGGCAGCATGGTATGCTCCCTTAGTCCTTCCTGTACCATTAGTCAATCTTCCACAGGACTATCAGTCCAAAATTCCATTATATGATGCTAATAATACCACAACAGCATCTCAGCATGTGGACAAGATGAATGACTACTTTGACAGAAATGAAATTGATAATGAATCTGTCAAAATCAGATTGTTTGCTCAAAGTTTGGGGGGAGAAGTGAGAAAATGGTTTAAAGGTTTGACCCCCCATAGTATTAACGATCTCCAAGCCTTCCATCAAACATTCTTAAACAAATGGGAAGTAAGGAAAAACCCTCTCCAAGTCCTTGCCGACTATAACAATCTCCATAGGAACCCTGGGGAAAGTGTACAAGCTTATTGTACCAGATTCAACAGTGTGTATAATGCACTTTCCCCTGAACTGAAACCTCCTCAGGGATCAGCCTTAAACAAATTTCCGAAAGGGTTTGATCCAGACATGACATATTCGCTCAGAGAAAGAGTCTTTGCAACCCTTGAAGATATGCAAAGAGGTGCTCTTTCTGTGGAGGTGAACCTCATGGAGAAAAGAGCAAGGATGAAAGCTGAAAAGAGAGTATCTTTTAGAGAGGAATCCACCTCTTCTACTTCGAGCTCAAATGTGGAAAGAATGATGGAAGAAATGATGAAGAAAATGAGCATTCTAGAGAGAGCACAAGCGAGTCTAAATCAAAACGCTCCTCAAAACAGAAACCAAAACCAGAATCAGAATCTTAGAAGAAATCAGCCTCCAAACAGACCCAGGGAAGATGATCAGCAGGTCATTCCTCCCTTTCATCAGAACTTTTTAAGTGAGGTTGAACAAACAGACCAAATAACAGAGGAAGATGATATAAACTTGTTCGGGGTAGATGATGATGACTTTGAGGTTCATTATGATAATAAACAAGGTCTTTATACACCTTATGATGACAGAAGAAATGATACTGAGAATAGCTATCAAAATATGGAGAACGTTGTCATAGAGCCTTTAAGGGAATATGAACTCAGAAGTAGATCTAATCAACAAATCCCCAACAATAAAACCTCTGACAAACCTTCTCAAAACGCAACCAAGTCTAAAACGATCAAACCAAAGGACAAAGCGGTGGCTGTCGATTCTGGTAATGGTAAAGAGAAAGACACTCAGAATATCGAAAAACGGAGTGCCAACGATAGTAGTACTAGCACATCGGTTAGTACTCCTGGTAGAAAAACTGTTCCAATTGTAGATAAACCAAATCAACAAGCTGTTATTGCTGATAAAGTGGCAGCAAACAGGGCTGAAGTCAACGCTTTGAAGAGTCAAAACCTTTTCAGCCTAGAACAGGAAATCTCAAAGATCAAAATCTCTGTTCCTTTGACTGAGTTAGCTGCCCAGCATGTATATAGGTCCAAAATTTTGAAGGCTTTAAACTTGGAAGATAATGAAGATACTCTCAATCTTAGTGATGACCAACCAGAGCTTATTTTTGGTCCAAAGATTGAAGGAAAGTTCCAAGAAGGTCATGTCCCTCCCTTTTATGTAAGCTTAAACATTCATGACAAAATTCTGCACAATGCTATGCATGACTCAGGTGCTTCCCATAATTTAATGCCAAAAGCTGTAATGGAGAGCCTGGGTCTTGAAATTACCAGACCTTACAAAGATCTGTACTCTTTTGACTCAAACAGAGTTAAGTGTCTAGGATTGATTAAAGACCTCTGTGTTAATTTAGCCCAAATTCCAGCCAAATGTTTAGTCATGGATGTTGTTGTGGCCGATGTCCCCCCGAAGTATGGAATGCTTTTATCAAGGTCTTGGGGGGCTAAGTTACAGGGGACCATGCAAATGGACATGACCTATGCAACTATCCCTGTTTTCAATCAGACTAGGAAGCTTTATAGGGAATCCCACATGCAGTACACAGTAACAAGTCAGGAACGGCCCCAAAACTCCCCTCTCTATGCTATAAACACAAGCCTTGATTCTTTCATCATGTTTAATGATGAAGCACTCACAGAACCAATTATTTCAATAGAATCGATGGTTGAAATAACAGAGGAGCAACACAACGTTGAAATGCCGAAACGGTCTATTGTGTCTGAAGATCCTAGCAAACTTAACACAGACCTCGAACTGCAAGTCATCAATCCTTTCAACTTAAAATTTAACAGTCAAAAAGACAGTCCTCAACCCAATGAAGCACTTGAGGAATCAAATGATACAACGTCCATTCATCAAACTGAAAATCTGCCTCTCTAGACTATGTATTTTGATGGGTCATGCACCAAAGCAAATGCTGGTGCAGGTGTCTGGATCACTAACACTGAAAACAATCATACAGAATGTATCTCATGCAAATTAAACTTTCAGTGTTCCAACAACATAGCAGAATATGAATCCCTTCTCTTAGGCTTGCATCTTTTGAAAAAATTAGGTGCCAAGAGAATAGATGTATATGGGGATTCTGAATTAATCATTAGGCAAGTCAATGGGGAGTACAATGCAAATCACCCCAGACTTAGGGCCTACAGGAATGATGTCATTGATCTTTTGAGAACATTTGAGGAGTACACCTTATCTTTTGTCCCAAGAAAAAGAAACATTGCAACCCACAATTTAGCCTTTGCTGCTAGAACCTGCCCAATGCTGTATGATGACACCTCTCAGATAAAATTCAGACCAGCTATCCCAGATAACAAAAAATATTGGCAGGTATTTGATGGAGATAAACAAATAGAAGACTTCATGCAATTCATAAATGAGTTTGAACCCCATAGTTCAGATTCAGACTATGATACAGACTGCAGTGAAGAAAATTTTCTTGGTGAAAAGAACCATCTCCACGAACGGTAGATATAAACCTTGAGACTATCTCATCTAGAAGCCAAACGGAGATTAAGTGCCGAAATCTAAAACGGAAAGAAATGGAAACTCTTGCATTCTCATAATGATAGTACGCCAAGGGTTTGGCCCCTCTCGAAGAAGCTGTTTGATTTTTTAAATGTGGCCAACAAATGCAAAAGCAGAACCTGTGAAGCGAAGTGGAAGAATGTAATATAGGCGATGAGAAAACTAGAGATTGATCAAGCGCTCACAAAAAACTTTACCAGCTCACATTAAACTCAAATATTTAGAGCTGTTTAAAGAATTTTCTGATGTTTTTGCATGGAGTTACGAAGATCTTAAATCCTATGACACTGAAATAATACAGCACAAAATCCCTCTTAAAGAAAACCAAAAACCATTCAAACAAAAACTGCGCAGAATCAACCCTGTCCAGTTGCCATTGGTTAAGAAGGAAATTATCAAGATGCATAATGCTGGTATTATTGTCCCTATTAGATATTCTGAGTGGGTATCTAATCTGGTGTCAGTTAGGAAAAAGACTGGAGAAATCAGGCTTTGTATAGACTTCAGGAATTTAAACAAAGCTTCATTAAAGGACAACTACCCTTTACCCAAGATGGATCATATTTTGCAAAGGGTGGTAGGGTCTAAAATAATTTCTTTGCTGGATGGCTATTCAGGGTATAATCAAGTCCTAGTCCACCCTGATGATCAATTAAAGACAGCTTTTACTACACCCTGGGGCACTTTCATGTATGTGAAGATGCCTTTTGGTTTAATGAATGCTGGAGCAACCTTTCAGAGAGCCATGGACATAGCATTCTCGGAAGAATTGGGCTTCTTCATCATTATCTATCTTGATGATGTAACTGTGTTTTCAAAAACAGATGAAGAACACTTAGAACATCTGAGGAAAGTTTTCGAGAAGTGCAGAAGGTTTGGGATATCTTTGAACCCTAAGAAAACATTATTTGGTCTCCAAGAAGGTAAGCTTCTTGGGCATATCATTTCAGAGCAGGGCATAAAGATAGATCCCATGAGGATTGAGGCCATATTGCAAATCTCTCATCCTCGAAATATCAAAGAGTTGCAGTCTTTCATAGGAAAGATTAACTTTTTGAGAAGGTTCATCCCCAACCTGGCTGAGCTCCTTAGGAATATCACACACATGTTGAATAAGGAGCAAGGGGTAAAATGGACCTCAGAAGCAAAGGCATCCTTTGAACTGGTGAAACAAGCGTTAACCAAAACACCGGTTCTCATAAGTCTTGATTTTTCAAAAGATTTTTATATCTTCTCATTTGCATCAGAACATACTATAGCTGCTGTCCTTTTACAGAAAAATCCACAAGGACAAGAGCAGCCCATTGCATTCTTTAGCAAGGCATTGAGGGATGCCCCTTTGAGGTATAACATTATGGAAAAACAGGCTTTTGCTTTGGTAAAAGCTTTAAAAGACTTCAAGGTATACATCCTTCACTCACATATCATTGCCTTTGTCCCAAATTCAGTTGTAAAAGACATTCTAACCCAGGATCCAGATGGTAAGAGAGGTAAGTGGATTGCTGTTATTCTTGAATATGATTTAGAGATTAAACCCACTAAGCTTATCAAAGGACAGGGTCTAGCTAGGCTAATGGCTGAATCAAATTGTGAGGTTCTTGATATTAATATGATTAATGCTTTAGATGACCAAGAAGAATTCTCAACCCCCATTGTTGAAGATTATTTTGCGAATTCTCCTTGGTATACTAATATTGTTTATGTTTTGCTTAAGTTAAACACTCCTCCTGGTTTATCCAAAACAAAGGCAAGTTTCCTAAAGTTAAAAGCTGTAAACTATTGCATTATTGATAAATGTCTTTATTGGAAAAATGCTAGTGGTATATTGCTTAAATGTTTGCCTGAGTTTGATGCAGAAAAGATTAAACAGGAATTCCACGAAGGAGAGTGTGGAGGCCATTTGTACTGGAAGTCAACAGCCAACAAAATTTTGAGGGCTGGTTTCTATTGGCCTACTCTTTTTCCTGATGTGCACAAACTTACAACCACTTGCCATAAATGCCAATTGTTCGAGGGCAAGAGAAAATTGCTACCCCTTCCCCTGCATCCAATTACTGTTGAAGCCCCTTTTCAACAATGGGGACTTGACTTCATAGGAGAAATCCACCCATCATCTTCTGCTCAACACAGGTGGATCCTTACTGCCACAGACTATTTCACTAAGTGGATAGAAGCCATTCCTTGTAGACAGGCCAATGATTCAGTTATCATAAAATTCATAGAAACCAATATCCTTTCCAGATTTGGCTGTCCTACCAAAATCATTACAGATAATGCTGCAGCATTTGGGTCAAAGAGAATGGTAGAATTCTATCATAAATACCGGATAGCTTTGGGGCACTCCACAGCCTATTACCCTCAAGGTAATGGGCTTGCAGAGTCTTCCAACAAGAGATTAGTGAACATAATAAAGAAACTGTTGAAAGGCAACAAGAAGTCTTGGCACACAAAATTGGTTCATGCACTTTGGGCTGACAGATTGACTTTGAAGAAATCTATTGGTATGTCACCCTTCCAGCTTGTATATGGTACAGATGCAATGTTTCCTAACAGCCTTGGTGTACCGGTTATGAAGTTAATTCAAGAGTTGCAGACTGAAGAGAATGACATAATCAGAAGAATAAATCAGACCATTCATCTTCAGCAAACCAGGGAGGAAGTGTACAACAAAGCATTACAGAAGCAAGACAATATCAAGAAGATATTTGACAGAAGAACAAAGGCCAGCAATTTCAAAATTGGGGACAAAGTTTTAAAGTGGGACTCCAAAAGAGAAGAAAAGGGAAAGCATGGTAAATTTGACAATCTGTGGCTTGGCCCTTACTCCGTTCATTCAGTTGCTGGGAACAATGCATTCTTCTTACAAGAACTGAATGGAACAGAATTGTTTGGGGGTCCTGTCAATGGCAGGATGCTTAAGCATTATCTTTCTTAAATTATTTCATGTTTGAAGCCTTTTTACCTTTTCCATTGTAAATACTTCATCCACCATTGCATTTAAAGTTATGAAAAATCAAAAAATACAAAAACAAAGAAAAAAGGAAAGAGGGCAGGAATGAAAAACAAGAAAGGCAAGGCCCCATGCCAAAAAAGAGAAATGAATCTGAAAGTGTGCAAGCTTAAATGCCACTCCTTGAAACACACTTCTAATTGGTCAAACTGTTTAATCTTGACTAATTAGCTTTCAATTTTCT
The DNA here is from genome assembly GCA_034641835.2 of Pinus albicaulis. NCBI lineage: Eukaryota > Viridiplantae > Streptophyta > Pinopsida > Pinales > Pinaceae > Pinus > Pinus albicaulis. The sequence continues at coordinate 171,006,357 of CM076569.1, forward strand.
GCTGATAGGATACCAAATTTGATTTTCCAAACTGTTTAATCTTGGCTTATCAGTAGATAGAGTAGGGTAGAAATTAAGGTTCAAACAAACACAAAATCTGAACCAAAGTTTCCAAAGAGATGACTCAAAGCTACTCTAATTTCTGAGTCAGAGAGAAAAGACCTGGTTCTAATTCGCTCAAAACTTGAACCAGAAGAGAAGCAAAGATAGCTCACCAAAAAGAAAAAGCAAGAACAGAGCTATGAAAATAAGGAAAGGCCATGATAAGAAACTTTCAGATCTTAAGCCTTCTGTTTTGATTTTCAGTTTTCTGCAAATAATAATCTATGTGCAGCTTGCCTTTATGCCATAGATCATAGCAAGTCAAATAGCTCAATCTTGACTTGGCTATTTTTAAATTTCTGTTGTAGAATTTAGAGAATAAAAGTTTGTTGGACTGTTTAATCCCGACAAACAGTAGAGTAGGTAGAGGAATATCTGAGCTCAACTGTTTAATCTGAATTCAGGGAGAAATAAGGAGTAGAAATAGATTAGATTTCCTGTTTTCGAAAGAATAAAATGTTGTGTTAAGAGCTTGCCAATCCAAGTGCACTCTGATGAAGAAAAAATGTTAGATCAGTAGGATTGGGGTAGGTAGAAGCTGTATTGATGAAATTCATCTCTTTTTCATGACTGACATTATTTTGTCTAGAAGAAAAGCAAGAGCAAGTGCTGGGTTAGACACCAGTCAGCATCCCAGAGAAATCAAGTCTGAATTCTTGATGCCTTCAAGAAGGCACCATCCCCAAGTGGAGCCACTGTTAGCCACCTATATTTTTCAATTATATCAGCTGGTGGCTAAATATTCTTTGCAGCCTTCAAGAAAAAAATTCAATCCTGAAACTTGTTGGTCCTCGAAGACTGTTGGTAAGATCACTAACTACTGATTGGTTCTACATACTCTTCATCCTCTCTGCCTCTGATGTTCCATAAAAATCCTAATCAAATATTGCTACATCCTCCTCCTTTTTCCTCTCCCCTTCTTCCACCTTTCCTTCGTTTCTTCAACTCTCCTTTCATCCATAAAAACCCCATCAAACCCTTTTATATTCCTTATTCCTCCATTAATCTCATTTCCTAAGGTTAAAAACCCACTTTTTGACCTGTCGGAACCTTTCTCCTATTGCAAAAAACAGTTAAAAACCATAGAAAAACATGTGTTTCTATGCATTAGGTTTTAGCCCCTCAGGCTAAGCCCCTTTTCGTTTTTCCTCCATATGCCCCAACGCCGGAACCGCGTGCTAAAACCGCCAGGCGCTTAACCCTCAGAAATAATTTATTACCCAAAAACATTGAAAACCCTTTGTAAAATGCAAAGTCGGGTTTATTTTATTTTTCCACCAAAGAAAATCATATTAAAACTCCGCCGTCGATCTGTCTCACGGATCAACGGTGCGGAGTGTACCCCTCACCTGGTGGACCCCCCCTTCGCCGCACTGTTTTCCATTTCCACCGGTTTTGTGCCCGCACCACCTTTCGTCCGGGAGCGGTTTTATACCATTGGCCAGCGATCCCACCCGCTGGCCGACACGTGTACTCCACCTCACCCCAAAAACTGCCGTGCCGTGTCTATTTCCCGCACGTTAAACCTCGTCCTATGGCCCCGCAGCGGGATTCATCCCCACCGTCGGATCTGGGCCCTCCCATCCGACGGTCCCTGATCGCCTTTTCCGCTCACCCTTTAACGAACTGGCCCGCCCGTTAAATCTTCCCCGGCGCATTCAACAGCCGATCCCCACCGTCGATCTCCGCGGATCGACGGCTCTCATTTTTTCTCCCGATTCCGTTGTACATTCCACCTTTTTCCCCGTTGACCGTTCAATTTGCTCCCAACCGTTGATCGCAATACGATCAACGGTTCCGATATCTCCATTTTCCCGCACGACTTCCGATGCAGTCTATCCATATAACGCAGGATTTCCTCATTTTTCTTGTATTTTGCAGGTTTTTAGGTTTTTTCTTCGTATTCTATAGAAATCTAAAGGATGAGGGTGACGACTCCAATCCTTCCGATTTATCCAGGGAATCGATCATACAGAGAAGAACAATGATATCAACAAAGTTTCATGAGCTTTGGTTGCCGCATATCCCTGTAAAGCTCGAAGAATTCCATCGATATCAGAGCAGAGAAAGAGTATCAGGTTTTGAAGACAGAAGGAACGAGGGCAGCAGTTTTATGAATAAATTGGCGGGGATTACGGCTAAGATGGTTATCAAAAGCCTAATCCCCGGCTCAGAACACGGATTAAAGCAAAACCTAAAAGTGTTCGTCAGACAGGATCGCCTCCACCGCCATACTTCGAGGCGAATTTATTCCTCAACCACCCCAGTGCCACCTATTGCCTAAGAACGATCGGTCAGAGGCCGAATTTATTGAACAAGATCGGATACTATGCCTCGGAACAACCAAAGTTGTTCTGCACCGGATTTGTTCAGAATATTTGCGGAATAGCCCTAATAGTAATCACCAAGAGCCTCAAAGGTCAACAAAAGCTCTCTTCGAGCTTACTTCTTAAGTATAAACACATTAATGCAATGTAACACCTGTAGAATTTCTTCATCGATCCTCACGGGGTCAGGAAGACATTAATTCTGCATTAATTGTGTTTGAGATCTTTTTATCAGATCTCACCTCCTCATCCTTCTATAAATACTTCAGAAGAAGATGAGTGAGGGGTGGGATTAGTTGGTTGTCAATGTAATTGCTGAAGCGCTATAGCTGTTGCTGAGTGGAAAACTCTTGACTGTAAATAGTGGTTTCATGGGCCCTTGGAGCTCTGCTTGTAACAGTTAGGTTAGGTTGTGAAGGGAGATGGATTAAAACATTGGATGTGAAGATTGTAACCGGTTTGAAGCAATCAATACAAGCTGATTTATGGGATCCTGGTCTATGTTGATGGTGATGTTATTCTTACTGTAACTTGTCATTTTATTTCTGTTTTCAATTTGTTTCATTTCCACTGTAAAGAACAGTTTAAACAGTGTTAGAACCTACTGTATACCAGTAATCTTCTCTGGCTGAGAAATCTTTATTTCAATGTTTTCTTCCAATTGTGTTATTTAGAAATAATTTAATTCGGTCTAAGCATAGAGATGCTGGCGTTCCCTCATCTTTTCGTCACTACTGAATGTTATTTTTAAATGTTACTTTCATATATGCTGTGTAAGGAATGAATTGAGGAAATCAAAGGTTAGCCCTGAGTCCCTTTCTTGTTTTCCCGGCTATTTGATTGTTTCCCTTAGGATGTGTCAAAGGCTGACTAGTTTCGAAGTACTTATCAGATCCTAGGCCATTCTGTGCTATCTTGGTGATTGTCTTGGAAGTAACTAAGTAAAGGAGAACTAGGAGAGGATCAGGGTGAGTCCCAGCCCACTAGTTTCTGCTCCAAAGGTTGCCTTCAAGTTTCCCTTTGTTTTTAAGTACATTTTCTATTAGAAGTGTATCAAAGGCTGGATAGTTTCAAAGTACTTACCGGATCCTAGTTTGCTTTCATGTTTTTCTTAAGTGCCTGGTCAAAGGCTGGCTAGTTTCAAAGTACTTACCAGATCCTGGGCTGCTCTTTGTTCTTCATATGTTTATTTCCCTTTCTTGATGTATCACCCCATTCCATAAATCAGCAAAGAGATCCTTAGGCCTAGATGACTTGCCCCATAGATTACTCTTGAACCTAGTTGTTTCAATTAAATTCTCTTATGACTCCATAGCCCAATGGATTGAAAACTTGCCATCACCTTTCTTTAGAATCAAATTTTATTTTGTTCACTTGCAACTTCTCACCTTTGAACCTATTTGCATATAGATCTTTCCGTCTTAGAACAGCAACTATGTTCAACCATCTGAGAAAACCAAACAAAACCCTTGGCCTTCATAACTAGCCTAATATCATCACCCTAGACTTCAAAGACAATATCCATCTTTGTACATATTGGAGAGATCCCTCTCCGGATTCAGGAGGGCTAGATCCTAGAATCCCAAAGTTGGTTGAAATGATGTTAACTCTGTGATCGGACTTTGCCAATCTTGCTTGTTACAGAGACCTAACACCCCTTCTTTTCTTTGGCAGCCAAAGTGAAATTCTCTTCATCAGAGTTCTTTGATGAAGATCCATCCCTGGTACTCCACCTTATCTCCTCTTGCACAAGATCCGACCAAATTCTCTCCCATCTTGGCAATTTCTCCCGACCATTGACAGAGTCCTGATAGGAGTGCCAACTCTTCAAAAGCCCAAGGAGAGCCAAGCTCACCAAGTCCTCATCATCAGCAGTCATCCCCACACTTCCCATCTCATCCCTTCATTGGATGAACTTCGTGAGGTACTTGGGCATACTGTCGCCTTTCTCCATCTTTATGTTCCTGAGTTTGTCCTTGAGCGCCAACTTCCTCTGGTCACTCTTGCTTTGGAATAAATCTGTCAAAGATTTCCACATCAAGAATGGAGAAGCCTTACCATGAAGGCTAGACACTATGTGATCCTTCACACCTTCCAACAGAATCCTTCAACACTTTTTTGTCTTCTTTTGCCATGCGTCAAGTACGACAGCATCACTAGAAGTAGGCTTTGGAATTTCTGCATCTATGAACTCCTTCAACCCATTGTCATCCAGCACCGCCTCCATCTTGTCCTTCCATGAAATATAATTAGAGCTGCCCTCAAGGGCATACTCCAATCACAATCCGTTGAAAGACATCTCAACTTCGACACCAAGAAAACACTGCTGCAAATTCGAATTCCACCAGCACAAAACTCAACCGCTTCAATGTTTTGCAATTGCTCCAATGATCAATATAGCTCTGATACCATGTATAAATTTGAATAACTGATATATTATTCATCGAGATTCTCCTGATCACACACTATTTTAGCTTCATGCATAATACAGAATCTCTTCTACCATTGATCATTAATTGCAAAAATAAAATCAATTGCATGCACACATTAAAACCACGAACAATCACACATATGAACACAGTATTTAATGGGAAAGCTTAAAGTTGAAAACCCCAAATATCTGTATATTATATGTCATGGAGATCATGTAACAATCATAGTGCAAATCTCCCCACAATCTCTCATGCACACCCTCAATTGCTACACACCATTAAGCTAGATCTAGCAAAACACATGCTCCAATCTTTTTCCACTTGATAGCCAGCCTCTGTTGTGTTATCAATTCTATGGGATGGCTCATTAAATAACATAAACCACCTTGATTGTACTACGCAATCCTCATGGGCTTCTCCACCTATCTGTGTGTTGAAAATAACAACTATACAGTCACAACTGATAGTTAACCTGCTCTTTCACCTATCTCTGCACTGGTCTCCACTGAAACTGTCCATGCACTGAAGTTAACTGATGCATTCTTTAGTTGATTAATGAGTTTATAATTAGTGAATTAATTAATAATTAATTCACACCACTCTCACTACTTTTATCAATAAGTTAAACTAGATACAAATAGCTCAACTATGTTTAGATTAGTTAAACTGAATACAACTCCACTAACTTCCTTAATCAACTCCACCAAACTTTGTCACATGAGTTCTAACTGAAGTATCCATGCAATAGCTCCACATAACCCTCAGGAATAGCGTAATTCCTTCTTTCAGCTCCTATGCCACATATTTGCACTTAACTGAAGTGCTCCAAGAGAATAAGATAATGTTTAGAGTCTCAATATTATTAAGAGCTAATAATATTCGATATATCTATTTTTAGACTAGCAATCTAAAAATAGATTTCGCCCAGTATGTCTAAAAATAGAAGTCCAAATATTTTTTTCTGACTTGACCAACCATCCACAAATAGCATCCTGCAACTCATAGAACATGATCCATATGTCTAAAAATATACATAATCTAAAAATATACTTTGCACCAAAAATAGCCTGCGGGCCCACTTAGTGAAGGCGACTTCTTTCCACTAAGCTCTTCATCTTGTTGCAATCTCAACAGAAAGTGGTTTTGGGAGGGACACATGTCAGGCGGTAAGGCATATCGTGTTTTTTTGGAAAAAATTTGAAACCACCTTGAAGCCGCGCGAAACCAGCTGTTTTCTCACCAAAACCACCCCTGCCCGATATAATTCTTATTTTAATCTTGGTCGTTGATTGTTTGATCTAACGGCTCACATTGCATCGAGCCCTCATCCATATTTCTTTCATCAGAACCTCCATAGAGTTTCATCTGAATATCTCCACCATTGATCCCCTCCAGTGATCCAACAGTCCACGTTAAATCGCCCTCTGCCCTTCCGGTCCCACCACCAAAGGCCTCCGATTTCATTTATTTTAAACCTTTTCCTTTGTAATTCACCCGAAACATAAACTTTTTGTTTTACACTAAAGTCATTTTCTTCTGTCTAACAACTTGGCCGGTAAATCCTGACTATTGATCACCATCTGTCCATCTAATCCAACGGCCCGGAATCGTCCTTGCACCAAACCTTCATCGACTCAGTTCTTCATTGTTCCGCCATGATTTTCACCCGTTTCTTCGCTGCAACCATTGTTTTCATCGCTTCTCTCCATCCTCCACAAGCCTCTAAAGCATCCATCCGCCCTCCCGCATGGATTTCTTAACATGTTTTTTGTTTTTTGCTATTGCTACAAATATTTTTATAGTTCATGATATATAATGTTATTTTATTTTAGATAGCAAGAGAGACATCCAGGAAGAGTTCAAAGCATGTTTTTATCCAAATCAGAGTTATTAACTCTGTTTCAAACTATTCAGCGCCAATTGAAACCTGTGTATTCACAGACAAGACAGAAAGGAAGCGGCAAAGAGTATCAGTGAAAGATTAAAAAGGTTTAAAGCCTATTATTGAATATTAATATCATAATCTAGTGTTTAAAGGATGAATATACAGACTGAAGACCTTATAGATGATCCAGAGGCCTAATAAGGCCTAAAACACATGAAACAAGCTATATCAGTGCTCCACATCAGTAGAATGTTCTTTCCAAAGAAAGGATAAGTTCCTGAGAAGATCACCACCCTGACAGAAGTCCTAAGATTTTCCAGAGCATTAGTTACACAGTATGGAAGGTCTGAAGGTCATTTATCTGCCTTACTTGTCCTAGTGTACAAACAGAGTACCAACTGCCAAAGAAATACTTCAAGAAACATACCTCTGGAGTTACTTTCCGCCTGTCGAAGACCACTAATTCACCCAAGGAGTACTGAAAGTCAATACGAGATATTAAAACAGAATGGGCCTCATGCACTCTTCTTCCTATTTTTTAATGTCTCATTTAAAGTTATATCTACCTCTCCAGCCACCCTTTCAGCTATAAGAGCTTCTCAGAAATACATTGAAAATGTTGGTTAATCGTGGATTGTAAGTTGTTTCACTGAGATAGAGCTATGTGTGTATTAGTTGTAAAATAGGCTAGGAGATGATTTTAGACTGATATCAAGCTGTTGGAAAATGATGTATGTGACTGGTGTTTCTCTTTAATATGAAAATCATGTTCATTGGATCCTGATCTAAATCAGTGGTGATGTGTTCTAACTTTGTCAATGTTTTCTCTCTGTTATTCATCATATTTCATTTCTCTGATAGGAATCAGTAAACTAGCTTAGGATATACTGCTCTAAAGTACCCTAACGCTACCTTCTCTTCTTATCTTTGATGTTTTCTGCTAATAGTGCGATCTAAGAACGAATTCAATACAATTTAACCAGTATACTAGTTGGTTCTCCCTGCTTACTGATGTATGAATTTAGAGTTTTTTTTTAGATGTTCTTGTCTAGTTTTAACTGAAAGAATTGGGATAATAGGAGATTCAGAGTTGGTTCTATCTCACTAGGGTCCTTTTCCAACAGTTAGCCTTTCTAATATCCCTTAATTTGAATGTCAAAATCAGAGAAGGTTAAAAGTCTTTCTCTGATCTTAGGCTTCACTTTGTGTCCATCTTGAATGTTTTCTATTTTCTAAAGAGTTAGCCTCATTGGGATTTTGATCATAGACGGTTAAGGCATGCCTTGTCCCTAGATTTTCTCCTAAGTGGTCACCTTGGAAGGTTTCCTTGTCATTCACCTTCATTTCCTATCATTTCATCCCATACTATAATCTTTAGAAATCCTCTGTTTTATATGACTTGCCCATTTGAAAGCCTTGGATATTGAATTGCAAGTAAACCCTTTTATGACCCCATTTCCCAATGGACTTGTGTTTTCTTTGAATTATATTCCCATTGCCTAAAAGTTCTTCTTTTCTCATTCCTTTGTCTTACATTGAACCCTTCTTTCATGTTTCCCAACCAAACAACAAAACAAAACAAAACAACAACCCTTGTGCCCTATAACTAGCCTAATACCTTAAATCGAACTTCAAAGATATATATTTCTTTGCCTTTACAGAGAGATCCCTCTCTGGACCCAGGAGGGCTAGATCCTAAGGTCCCAAAGTGGTTTGATGTTGTCTCATCATTTGGTATTGCCAAACTTGCCAAATCATGGGAACCACAACATATCCCTTTTAGGAAATTATATTTTATTTATGTTTCTATCTATTTTTCTTTTATTCCGATGCTACCAAAAATTTTGGTAACTTCCCCTATTTAAAAATAAATAAAATGAAAAATCGCATTCACTTTGTATCAAGCCACATGTTTTAGTTTAAAATACGTTTAAAATATTTTCATTATGATTTAAAGCACGTGATAGGATAGGTTTGTGGCCATTCACATTAATTTAAGTCGTGGTCTACGTGTAGTGTCTAAGTGTCAATCCGCAATAACCAAAGCCATCCATTGATACTGTCCTGTCTATCAACCGAGTTGGTCTGTTTTCATGTCAAGGTACATGATTTACGAATGGAAAGATTGTGGATCCATAGTTTCAATGCAGTGACCATTTGGATGGTTATGCATATACGCTGCCAAAAATTTATGCCAATAAACCAGCATGCAATGGAGGTGACTTCCAGTCACAAATACGCTTATTTAAGCCACCTGTAGCATGCTATCTGAAGCTACACAGCTAATTGAATACCATGATTGCTATCACATGGTTTATAATATGGTCAAGGATATTTTTCATAACGAGAATCAATTTCATGGGATAGTGAACCAGTGTTGTTGTTTTAATCATCGAAAAAGAAGGAGAAGTATCAGTTGTGTGCCTAGCTATTGAAGAACAAGTTTTCTAGAGTTGCAGCTTGAGGAGGAGTCTTAGATTTCAAAAATGATTTCAGAGGAAGACACAACAACACTTTTTAGGTGAGCTCTTCTAGCTCTACCACCTATCATATTTCAGAGAGACAATTATTAATTTTTGAAGATGAATAAAAGAGGAGGGAAGATAAAAATAATTGAACCACAAGGTGTTGACCTAGTGGATGCAAATTTGTAGGTGAGAAGGTTGTTTGTCCAAGCAGGGTGGTATTCTTTCTGCACCAGACTGGGAAGCTATCACTTAGGAGTAGCTCAAGAGTTTGCAAACACATTCAATGGATAGGAAGCCATAGTCTATGGTCTTAAATTTCAGGTATCAATACATTCAATTGCTGAGGCATTCAACCTTCCACAAGAAGGATAAAGGTGGTTCAAAGGTCAGGTTATCACTGGAGGAGAGCTCAACAGTTTCCTCAAGGATGGACACAGAGATCCCAACTAGGCCAAAGGAATTCCCAACAGCTACCTCAAAAATGAATGGGCTGAAGTTGTTAAACTCATCAAGATTTACCTCACATATTAAAGGAGGTATACAATAGTGTTTCTTTATCATATGAGATTTATTTTTCATGTTGCAGGTATGAATACCCTCAATTTTCCATACTTTTTGCTGAAGATTCTGACAAAGATTTCAACTAGGATTCAAACTCACACTGTTGCCTTAGAATACACCTTGTATCATCAAGATATCATCAAGGTGTTATTTGAAGAAAAGCTAAGGAAACTAAATCAGACATGGGACCATTTCTTCTTTTATAGGGTAGGCCAACCTACACCTTGTTGGCAATATGATGCAGAGTGTTGTCCTTGATGGCAACCCACTTAATGAAGATGAAGACATGATATTGTTGGCATGTGTTGTCCTTGATGGCAATACACCTGATGGAGTTATTCTTGACTTGATGGACTTGGTAAATGATGTAAATCTGATGAGATATGATGTTTGTTGGCAGTATGATGTAGAGTGTTGTCCTTGAATGACAACCCACTTGATAGAGAGTTGTTCTTGAATGGAAATCCACCTGATGAAGATGATGGCAACTTACTTGATGAAGTTGTGCTTGATAGAATATGTCTTGATGAACCTGTTTAAAGATGAAAATATGATGTATCTACAGTGAGTACAGAAGGTAATGAAGAAAGGAATTAAGTATGTGTTAGATCTATGATGAAAAGAGTAGGTCTCAAGGCATACGCAGATCTGTCTAGGGGAAGTCGCGTATGCACGCGGGAAACAACGTTCCAAGTCGTGTATGGGGAAAAGCGCTCATAAAGTACAAAACCAGGGGTAACCACCATGGTATTGACCCATTGTATTGGGTAATGATTCGTCTAAATGACCCCATCCAGGAATACCATCGGAAGTAATGTAGTTTTTGCTCATGGTATTGAAAAAGGGTAAACCTATATAAAGAGAAGAAATTCATTGTGCAAATCATGAGCGTGGGTGCAAGATGTCTGAGCTTGAATGAATACTTCTCTCTGGAGTATATCTGAATGGAAAGGGTTACAGTTGAATGAAAGATATGAATATATGATGCACCAATGATGGAGTGATGAAGAAGGGGATCTAGATCTGTATTGTACTTGTATTTGCTAGATCTGTTTATGGAATGATTAGATCTGTGATGAGGCGAACATCTAGGAAAACATCTGTCTGAGGTAAAGGGTAAAACATGAAGTGATGCATCTGTTGTGAAGAATTGCAATGACATTTAAGTTTGAAGAACCATACGCTAGTTCGCCGAAAAGGAAGCGCGTATATATGCGGCTTCGCTGAAGAGAAAGCGCGTATGCGCAATAAAATTAGCTCTGTAATTTGTACTGAAGTATACGCTGGTTTGTGTGGATGGAAGCGCGTATATACGCGACATCAGAGAAAGGAAAGTGCGTATGCAAACTAGGGTTTGCTGAAGTTTGTGGTAAGAAATGTCTGATCTGTTCTGCTGGTTTACTGATATCTGTCAGTAAGTTATGTGTATCTATTTCATGGTTGACTGTGCTTAAAAGTATGGAAAGGGTCTAGTCTGAAAATATGATGAAATGTGGCCTGCAAGTGGTGTCCTAAAGGAAGCTTTGGATCCAGTGTGAAAATTGATGAAACGTGGTCCATAGAGGTGCTGAGGGTTGTAGCCTTCAGTCAGGGGGTTGTAGCTCCTTTCCAGGTGAGGCTGGTAAACGAGATCGGGGGGTCGTAGCTCCCTTCCAGGAGAGGCTCGTAAACGAGTCAGGGGGTTGGAGCTCCCTTCCAGGAGAGGCTGGTAAACGAGCGCAGGTGGGTGCCTGCGTGCTGGTAGGAGTCTGCACCAGCACATATGTTGTAAGATGTTTTCTCAATAATAAAATATTGAAGGCTGAGCAACGGCAGCGGTGGTTTTCTCCCGACTTGGGTTTCCACCTAAAATCATGGTGTTCATGTGTGATGCTTCGTGTGATGGTTTACTCTATTCTTACTATTCATGTTTACTGTTTATTAAACATCTGATGAATGAATGATGGAATGATTTAAGTAAAGAACTAATGATATAATTAGATATCTGTGTATACGCGAGTTTCATAAAGGGTATCCGCGTACATACGCGAGTCTGTTTCAGGAAAGTAGCGTATGGGTTTTAGAAGCAAGAAAAAGTAAAATTTAACATGCAAGAATAATTTATCTAATTTCTCGCATTTTTCCCAAGAATTGGTATCGTATGCTGTGTCCTTCACAGGTTGATCGAAGGAGATCCACAATGGAAGTCAAGGGGAGTAATGTTCATAAAGCCATCTCTATTTAATGGAAGTAATCATATTCGAAGGTACGAAAGTATATCCGCAAAGTTCAAAGCAAATGTATGGGCAATCGTGAAGAAGGTTATCAATACCCTAAATATTCCTACCGATAACAATAAAGGAAGAAGTATGAAATCAATGCCACAAGAATGCTTTATTAGGTACATGTTCTGACCGTAATTTGTTAAAGTGATGTGTACATTTAGCAAAAAAAGAGATAAGGGACAAAATCACTGAAATATTAAGGAGATACAAAGGTAAAAAGTGCAAAACTCCAAACTCTTAGAATCGAATATGAAAATTTGAAGATGCATAGTGATGAAAGTGTTGCCAGTTTCTTTCTTCGTCTAGATGATATTGTAAATCGAATGCAGTTTCTTTCTTCGTCTAGATGATATTGTAAATCGGATGAGAAATTTGGGTGAAACCATAACCGATACTACTCTGGTGGAAAAATTCTTAAGATCCTTGACTTCAAAATTTGACTCTAAAGTTTTAGCTATTGAAGAAAGGCAAGATCTGAAAACTCTTACTATTGTTCAATTACATGGTATTCTGACTGCTTTTGAAATGAGGCAAGGAGGCCCTTCTCAAATCAAAGAAGCTGCTTTTAAGGCATCTGCAAAAGGAAAAGAAAAGGAAGTTGTCAAAGAATTCAGCTATATATCTGAAGAAGAAGAAGAAGCAAATTTTGTGAGAAGACTTCAACTAGGTACCGGAAAGTTCAAAGGTAAGCTTCCTTTCAAATGTTTCAATTGTGGAAGAGTTGGTCATTATGCTGCAAATTGTCCTTATAAAGAAACTTAGGCTAAAGGAAAAGAAGTAGCAAGAAGGAATAAGAATCGATCTAGCACAAGAAAAAGTTATTATACTAATGAAGATAGTGATGGATCATCTAATAGTGAGGAAGAATGTGAAGAAGAATTTAGACTTCTCATGGCTTTTGAACAAAGAGAAGAAAAGGATACTTTTGTGGATGCTCTAGAGGACAATGATTTTCTTGAAGAAAACAATCAACTCAAAGTAAGCCTAGAAGAAAAGAACATAATCATAGAGACTCTTGAAAATCAGCTTGAAGCAAAAGAAAAACGCATTGAAGAATTGGAGTGTGAAGTAGTAAGTCTAAGGAAAGACAATGAGAAAGTGAAGACTCTCAATCTTAGATTTGCTAAAGGTTTAGAAACCTTAGATGAGATTATCAAGACACAACGGTCTCCTCTTATAAAAACAGGTCTTGGATATACTGGGGAATCTTCCCAGACTTTAGCACCAAATTATCTGAAAGCAGTCACAACTGGTTATCTTCATTCAGCCACTCAGCAAGGGAACAAAGGATCTTTACAGGTAAAGCATGATCATCTCAAATCAAGGATCACTAACAGGGAGATCCCTCAAAGAAGCAATAACCAACAGGTAAATTCAAATAGAAGATTTCATGATCGCAGAAATTTCTACTTCAATGGACAATGTTTCTCATGTCACAATTTTGGTCATAAAGCTGTTCAATGTGTTGCATATAAAACCATCATGAAAAGAGAAGCAAGAAAGAAAAGGATGAATATTGAACCAAAGAAGAACACCTATAACAACTTTTCTCCTCTTCAAAACGAAGTTGAAGGTACTTATTGCAATAACTTTGGTCATGAAGAATCTGAATGCAGGAGCAAGGTCCAGCCAAAAGAACATGTTCCCTCAAGCTCTAAAGTATGGAAAAAGAAAGAAATACAAGTTGAAAATTGTGGGATAGCATTATTTGCGGAAAACGAAGAAAATCAATGGCACATTGATAGTGGGTGCTCAAGACACATGACAGGTGACAAAAGCAAACTCCTTACATATAATGCTCTAGAAAAGGAAAAGAAAGTTACATTTGGAAATGATACTCCTGCTGTAATTAAAGGAAAAGGGTCAGTATTTCTAAAAGAAAAGGTGAAGGCTAATGATGTCATGTATATGGATGGATTAAGGCATAACTTGTTAAGTGTAAGTCAAATGTGTGATCAAGGAACAGAAGTGGTCTTTAGTTCAAAAGAATGTGTGGCTCGTGATCTTGATATAGGTAAAATCATTATAAAAGGAAAAAGAAATCCTAGCAACCTGTATATACTGAACGGCATAGATCAATGTTACTTGAGAAAGTCTTCAGAAAATTGGCTATGGCATAGAAGGCTGGGGCATCTGAGCTTCTCTCAAATCAACAAAGCAAGTAGACTTCAAGCTGTCCGTGGTCTTCCCAATATTAATCTACCAGAAAGTATCATATGCAAATCTTGTCAATTCGGTAAGCAGACCAGAGTACGATTTAATGCCAAAGAAGGATCATCAAGTGAGCCTCTTGAACTCATTCATACTGAAATATGTGGACCTATGAGAAAAAAGTCACCACGTGGGGAAGAATACTATATCTTATTTATTGATGATTACTCTAGAATGTGTTGGATCGGGCTCATTAAACACAAAGATGAAGCATTTGAAAAATTTCAGATCTTCAAAGCATTAGTTGAGAATGAATTAGATCTAAAAATCAAGTGTCTTAGATCTGATCGAGGAGGAGAATATACATCAAATGAATTCTTTGAATTTTGTGAACAACATGGCATAAAAATACAATTCTCTGTAGCAGGTACTCCACAACAAAATGGCGTAGCAGAAAGAATGAATAGAAAAATTCAACAAATGGCTAGAGCTATGCTCGATGATTCTGGAACTCCTGACATGTTCTGGGGAGAATCAGCACATACAACAGCTAACATTCTCAACAAGGCTCATGTTCGGGTAAATAGTGACAAAACTCCATATGAACTCTGGTATGGTAATTCTCCATTTGTGAAGCATTTTAGAGTTTTTGGAAGTAAATGCTTTATCAAAAATAATGATGAAAAGCTTGGCAAGTTTGAACCTAGATCAGATGAAGGGATATTTCTTGGTTACTCATCTTCAAGCAAAGCATACAAATGTTACAATAAAAGGCTTCGAAAATTTTTTGAATGCATTGATGTTGTTATTGATGAGTCTCCTGCAGCTCCTAAAGAAGAAAAACAAACAACAAAAGAAGATGATGGTGACCTATGTCCTTCTACATCAAATAGAAATGATATAGAAAGTGGATCCAATGAAGAACCTGAAGATGATTTATCTGAAAAAGCTCCATCCATATATGTTCAAAAGAATCATCCTGAATCTCAAATTTTGGGTGACAAGGAATCAGGTGTACGAACAAGGAGAACTCTTGTGGGATCTTCTAATCATCTGTCACTTCTATCCACAATTGAACCACACAATTTCAATCAAGCTAGCAAAGATGAATGTTGGAAGCAAGCCATGAATGAAGAGCTTGATCAAATTGAAAAGAATGACACTTGGGAATTGGTACCAAGACCACATGATAAAAATGTCATTGGAACTAAATGGATTTTCAAGAACAAGTTAAATGAGAATGGGGTTGTTGTAAGAAACAAAGCTAGATTGGTCTGCAAAGGGTATACTCAACAAAAAGGTATAGACTTTGAAGAAACTTTTTCTCCCGTAGCTAGACTTGAAGCCATAAGAATGTTTCTTGCTTTTTCAAGTTATCAACAAATCAAAGTCTATCAAATGGATGTTAAATCTGCTTTTCTTAATGGTGATCTAGAAGAAGAAGTATATATAGAACAACCGGAAGGATTCATTTTGGGAAATGATGCAAATCTTGTTTGTAGACTTAAAAAGGCTCAATATGGTCTCAAACAAGCTCCAAGGGCTTGGTATTATCGTCTTGACAAATATCTTCATCAACAAGGTTTTTCAAAGGGGTCTGCTGATAGCAAATTATACACAAAAGTTGAAAATGATAAACTATTGATTGTGGTTGTATATGTTGATGATATCATTTTTGGGAGTAACGAAGAATCTTTGAGTCAAAAATTTTCTTCTGTCATGCAGCAAGAATTTGAAATGTCCTTACTTGGAGAACTAACATTCTTTCTTGGCATACAAGTGCATCAAACTGCAGATGGTATATTCCTATCACAAGCAAAATATCTTAAGCAAATTCTGAAGAAGTATGACATGGAAGAATGAAAACCTGTAAGTACACCAATGATAACCAGATGCAATCTCAGTTCTCATGATGATTCTCCCACGATGAATCAACCAGAATACAGATCAATGATAGGAAGTCTACTTTATCTCACTGGGACTAGACCAGACATTATGCATGCAGTTGGGATTGTTGGACGATTCCAAGCTAATCCAAAAGAGTCTCACCTTCAGGCTGCTAAAAGAATTTTCAAATATCTTCAAGGAACTCAAGACCTTGGTCTATGGTATCCAAAGAATGCTGATCTTACTCTTCATGCTTACACTGATGCAGATTGGGCTGGAAGTGTTGATGATCGGAAAAGCACTAGTGGTGGTGCATTCTATATGGGACCCTGGTTAGTATCTTGGTTCAGAAAGAAGAAAAATTCTATTGCCTTATCTACAGCAGAAGCAGAATATGTGGCTGCCGCATCTTGTTGCACTCAACTCCTTTGGATGATGCAAACCTTACAAGATTTTCAAATCAAATGTACACCTCCTGTCCCAATTAAGTGTGACAATACAAGTGCCATCAGTATTTCAAAGAATCTTGTTATGCATTCGAAGACCAAGCACATTCCCATCAAGTATCACTTCTTACGTGAACAAGTGCTTGAGAAAAAGGTGAAGTTGGAGTATGTTCCCTCCAAAGAACAAGTTGCTGATATCTTTACCAAACCTCTGCCCAGGGAAGCATTCGAGTATCTAAGACAGAAGCTAGGAGTGTTCTCTGCCAGTCAAAAGCACAAATCTGCATAAATTTCGAAGATGGCATTGGATATGTGGATTTCCTGAAACACAGTCGTGTATATACGCGAGTTAATGCACAGAAAACCGCGTATGTCTGATTGCTGACATTTTTCTGTTTGGAGTCAGCTCTTTTAGCACAGCTGCAGTGCTGTTTGGTATCTCTGATACTATTTGGTATCTCTGGTGGTGTTCCAGTTCTCATAATTCTTTTTCTAATGTTTTGATAAAGATGCCTTGATGATTTGTTGGTGAAAGTGTTCAAGATGCACAAACTAAGGGGGAGCCTTAGTCATATGAAAAGGATTCTTGGATGCACAGTTTCAGGGGGAGCATTAGCTTTACTGAGTATAATGCATTTTTGGCATTATGATGGTTCTGAAATATGTTCTTTTTCTTGAAGTCTTTCTGGTGTTGGTCATAAATGGTCACATTTGTAATTTGATGAAAAGGTCTTGATGAGACCCATGATGTAAATTTGTAATATTCAGTCATGTAAGGTCTTGTCAAATTTGTAAACCCACTTGGTTGGGTAGCTGAGTTGAAATGTGTAAACCCACTTGGCTGGGTACTTGAGTCTTATATGTAAATCCACTTGGTTGGATATTTTATGTAAGTATGAGTCCTTGGTGATAGGAAGTTCATAGAGTCATGTACTTCATTGAAACTTATGGATGAACTTTCAGCATGATCTCAGGGGGAGCTTGGTCACTTCAGTATACATCAGATCTGCAGAACACTTCTTCTACATGAGGAGAAAAAGGAGGAGAGTATGTTGGTTTTGATCCGCCCTTTGCCCTTGATGTCAAAGGGGGAGAGTGACATGGTGTTTGAATGGTGTCAAAAATGGAGAATGTGACACGGTATCATTGTATTCTTAATGTACCTATCTGTTGTGATAACCAAACACCATCATGGTTGCCATCAAGTCCAAAGGGGGAGATTGTTGGCAATATGATGCAGAGTGTTGTCCTTGATGGCAACCCACTTAATGAAGATGAAGACATGAGATTGTTGGCATGTGTTGTCCTTGATGGCAATACACCTGATGGAGTTATTCTTGACTTGATGGACTTGGTAAATGATGTAAATCTGATGAGATATGATGTTTGTTGGCAATATGATGTAGAGTGCTGTCCTTGAATGACAACCCACTTGATAGAGAGTTGTTCTTGAATGGCAATCCACCTGATGAAGATGATGGCAACTTACTTGATGAAGTTGTGCTTGATATAATATGTCTTGATGAACCTGTTTAAAGATGAAAATCTGATGTATCTACAGTGAGTACAGAAGGTAATGAAGAAAGGAATTAAGTATGTGTTAGATCTATGATGAAAAGAGTATGTCTCAAGGCATACGCGGATCTGTCTAGGGGAAGTCGCGTATGCACGCGGGAAACAACGTTCCAAGTCGTGTATGGGCAAAAGCGCTCATAAAGTACAAAACCAGGGGTAACCACCATGGTATTGACCCATTGTATTGGGTAATGATTCGTCTAAATGACCCCGTCCAGGAATACCATCAGAAGTAATGTGGTTTTGGCTCATGGTATTGAAAAAGGGTAAACCTATATAAGGAGAAGAAATTCATTGTGCAAATCATGAGCATGGGTGCAAGATGTCTGAGCTTGAATGAATACTTCTCTCTGGAGTATATCTGAATGGAAAGGGTTACAGTTGAATGAAAGATCTGAATGTATGATGCACCAATGATGGAGTGATGAAGAAGGGGATCTAGATCTGTATTGTACTTGTATTTGCTAGATCTGTTTATGGAATGATTAGATCTGTGATGAGGCGAACATCTGTCTGAGGTAAAGGGTAAAATCTGAAGTGATGTATCTGTTGTGAAGAATTGCAATGACATTTAAGTTTGAAGAACCATACGTTAGTTCGCCGAAGAGGAAGCGCGTATATACGCGGCTTCGCTGAAGAGAAAGCACGTATGCGCAATAAAATTAGCTCTATAATTTGTACTGAAGTATACGCTGGTTTATATGGACGGAAGCGCGTATATATGCGACTACAGAGAAAGGAAAGCGCGTATGCAAACTAGGGTTTGCTGAAGTCTGTGGTAAGAAATGTCTGATCTGTTCTGTTGGTTTACTGATATCTGTCAGTAAGTTATATGTATCTGTTTCATGGTTGCCTGTGCTTAAAAGTATGGAAAGGGTCTAGTTTGAAAATATGATGAAATGTGGCCTGCTAGTGGTGTCCTAAAGGAAGCTTTGGATCCAGTGTGAAAATTGATGAAACGTGGTCCATAGAGGTGCTGAGGGTTGTAGCCTTCAGTCAGGGGGTTGTAGCTCCCTTCCAGGTGAGGCTGGTAAACGAGATCGGGGGGTCGTAGCTCCCTTCCCGGAGAGGCTGGTAAACGAGTCAGGGGGTTGGAGCTCCCTTCCAGGAGAGGCTGGTAAACAAGCGCAGGTGGGTGCCTGCATGCTGGTAGGAGTCTGCACCAGCACATATGTTGTAAGATTTTTTCTCAATAATAAAATATTGAAGGCTGAGCAACGGCAGCGGTGGTTTTCTCCCGACTTGGGTTTCCACCTAAAAATCCTGGTGTTCATGTGTGATGCTTTGTGTGATGGTTTACTCTGTTCTTACTATTCATGTTTACTGTTTATTAAACATCTGATGAATGAATGATGGAATGATTTAAGTAAAGAACTAATGACATAATTAGATATCTGTGTATACGCGAGTTTCATAAAGGGTATCCGCGTACATACGCGAGTCTGTTTCAGGAAAGTAGCGTATGGGTTTTAGAAGCAAGAAAAAGTAAAAGTTTTTGAATATGCAGTAAATACTGATTCACCCCCCCTCTCAGTATTTTTCCCAACACACCTACACCTCTATCCTCACAAAAACACCCTCAGCCTGCAAAAAGAACCAAGAGGAAGACTAAAAAGGAGAACATCCATAAAGCCCAGAGAAGAAAAGAAAAAATTCATTCAGTCAAGGTTGAGAGAAAGTTGGAGAAAGGAGAGAGCTCCTCAGTTAATAAACCCAAGTCTATGAAAATGGTGCCCCCCATTCCTCCTTTTCCTAATGTCTAAACCAGAGCTCGAAGAGGAAGACCTGTAACTACATAGAAATCTAAACCACAGATGCTACTAGAAGTTTTGGATCCAGACATTCAACAGAAAATGCAAAAAGAGTATCAGCCCACAAAATCTGATGAATAACTCCTCAAATATGCAGGGTATGAGATCAATAGCAAGAAGAAGAAAGAGGAAGACAAACTTGTTTTTGGTACCAGGAAAAGACATACCAGAGATAAAAACAAGTTCAGGCTCAGGTCCAAGTGTTACAGGTCAATTTGGGCACCATTCCCAATGACCTGGTTAACTAGGCATCATCTCCAGGACCAATGAATAGGGTCTATCATCCCATATAATTTCAGTTGTTATGTGCCCTAAGAAAAATAACAAGACAAATCATTCAAGACTTTTATATGCAAAGGTTTCCAAGATTTGAAGTTTATAATATATCATATGAGAGTTCATCAACGCTGCCTCTAAAGGGACTAAGTGTGTTGCATATGTAGGTAGCCCCATGCAAGTTTGCTCTGCAAAGCACTTCCTAACATCGAAGGGTGTGTTTGTCACATTGGGAGCGAAATTCTCATTGTTCTGGAATCTCCACTTGGTCAGTACCTTCTAGAAGAGTTCACATGTGTCAACCTTCAAATCCATGTGTCCATTTGACATCTACAAGATTGGGAACATGTCTTTCCTATTATTGGAAACTCATTGATTGTAAAACTACCTTCAGCTCCTCTATAAATTGAGCACATATCTTAGTGCTTGATAAGGAAGAATTTGTGTAGAGAAATGCTGATGGAATTTCAATTGAGGAGTTGATTTGAGTGACATATTGCTGGAGATATCTGCATTGTGATGAGGCTGGGATGTTGTTGGAGATGGTGACAGTAAATTAATCACTAGGTTGTAACCTCCCCTTCTGTCATTAATAAATATTACTGCTTATCTTTCCCTATATGCATTTGTATAAGCTTTGATTTTCCATATCATGATTTCTTATTTGATGTATATGGTCTATGCTTTATTGATTTAGCCAAATAAATTGAATAAACATATGTATTATTGCTATCTCTTGTTGTTTAGTGTTCATTCTTGCAAGAAATATTTTGCACAGCTGACTAGAATTTGAAGCTACAACAAAAGCGAAAAAAGGAGATTTTGGAAGCGCTTGGACTCCAATTAAGCTTCTTGTTTCATTCTGTGTGTCTGTTTACAGTTAGGAAAGATAGTCGTAAAGTATTTGACCTATTGTTCTAGATTATCACCCGTCTAGGGAAGAATAATTTATCTGTAATTCATAATTCCACATAACAAATTGGTGACTCTGCTGGGGAGATTACTCTTTATCCTAGGTGTTTTAGCCTCTAATTATCTCTATTTATTCACCCAGTAGTTGTTACTCACAAAGATTAGGCTTTTTGAAATCCAAATTTGCATTAGAATTGTGTTAGATAGCTGTGTTTTTCATTATACATTGCACCCAACGCACTCTTGGACGGGACACAGTGCTTTTCATAGCACTATCTCCCTTTTAGGCATGCGTTGCAAAGCACTGTCTCTCTTTAGAGACTGCATTGCCTCTTGAAACTATCCAAATTCCTTAGAATTTGTCATTGCAATTTGTTTCGGTTTGTTTTCTGTTGTGTTTTGAAAATCCTGAGCCTCATATTGACCAGTGATCTTATCTACCTCTTCCTCCTTTGAAAGAAAAAATTGTTCAATGTTTTTCTAAAGTGTTTTTCTTTATCATTGACGATTGATTTCAAAGTATTTTCATTGTCGCATTAGATCCATTTGCTTTTGAAAAAGGAAATTGTCGTAAATTCTTCATTTCCTGATAGGAGAAATTGTTGTTTCATTCCTCATTTTTCCTTCAAAAGAGAAATTGTTGTTTATTTTCCTCATTCCTCAAAATTAAAAGGCATTTGTTTTTATTGATTTAGTGCACTTATTTTCTTTTATGCATTCATAACATTGAAGGAACTGAAAAGAAAAACCTGCATTTGCATGTAGTGGTTTGTGTGTTTTGAAAAAGGAACAATTAGGAAATCTGCATTTAGTTTGTGCTCATTGATTTGTTTGCTCTCAAATTGATTTCTCTTTCCCTCTAGTAGCTAGGATTTTCATTGAAAACTAAAAGTGAAAGATTGCTTATCATTCTTAGTTTGCATTTTAGGAATTTCCGCTACATCATCGCAGTGAACCTTTGAAAGGAAAATTGTTAAACAAGATCAACATAAAATTAATCTCAATTTACCTAACAAAGAATTTGAACCATAATGATAACATTTGGAAGTTATAGGCTAGAGACGTGTTCCGGCATCGTAAAACATAGCAGACATCGTTAACTTGTCTGCGATACATTCAGAGTGTGATACCCCACTCCACGTACATAATTATATCATAGCTCGTCCACGTATTTTCAGGTATATCGAGCGGTGTTACAGTACGAAAAGTATAAAGGGGTGCTCTCATTGTCCGGTTTCGCATCAGACAGCACTAATATGGACTTGGGCCTCCACATACCTTCGGGTATATTTGGGAGGAAAAATTTTAGGTGCTATCCATCCATAGTGAACCAAGTCGGCCGCCTTGTAAATTTTGATACACCGAGCATAACATTTAGAGAGATTTCCTGCCCATACTTCTTGGCTCGCCAGGAGGTATTCTGCAATTCACAGTTTCTTGGTAAACCCTTTTGCCTAGCATTACCCTTTTATTTTGTTTATTTGTTTTTGGTTAAAATAAATCAATAATCGTGAAAGAACAAAATCCTTTCCCCCGTAGTTCACATAGATTAGCTTTAAAACCACCTTTACCACTAGAAGTTACTTCTGATACGCGAAGGAGACCACAATCTGTCGAATCAAGTACAATTTGTACCTCTGGTGAAACATCATCTTCCCATAAACCATAGTTAGCTCAAGTGGTTTCTACACATCTCGGTCCGTCTATTGTTGTCGAAATGGAGTCTTCACAGCTACCCGTGGTCATGATCCATACAATCAGTGAGACCATACCTCCTGGACCCGAAGTTGTTCAACCAGAAATTGATCCAGATCCTGTCTCTTCTTTGCCATAAAATCTAAATCCTGAAGTCGTACAACCGGAATTTTTTCCTGCCTTGATCATCCCACAAATATCTGTAGCCATTGAGTCTCCTATATCACATAGTCAACCACCTGAAATATAGTTTGGGCCTGACGGTGAAATACTTCCACCTGGTTTAATTGCAATTGAAGAAATCCCACAAGACGAGACACCTTTAACTCCAACCCATTTTGGGGAGGACCTTTACCTGTATGAGTCTTTTCCTCAATCATTACCATCTACTTTTGTTGATTCTGTTCCTATTCAAACTCTCGTCGATACAAAAGGGTATACATTTGGTCTAGTGACCTTGCCTGAACCAACATCTTCCGTTGGGATATCTATTCCAATTATGTCAGCACCTACCCTCGCTACCCCGTCGATGTTCACAGCTTCACCAGAGTCATATTTTTATGGTGGCCCTATGGTCCCATCAAGTTACAAATCATTATCTGGAATTTTCTTTGGTGCATCTTCAAACCCATGGACTTTACCAATGTCATCATCTGGTATTTTAACTGGTAATCCTATATTGATTACTGAACGATTTGATTCATTATACACATCTTCAGGGAAATATCAAGCCGGTCCTTCTGGGTCTATTCCTTCAAGTACCATATCAAATGGACTCCTAGCATTTGGAGAGAAATATTTTCTGTCTTATTATCCTCCTCGTGTTGGGGGGAAACCTTTGGTCACCCAATATGACAATACTCTGTCACTTTTTGGTCAACCTAATGTCGAAATGAATTTTTGTCAATGGTAGCCCACTATGCCTATCCAACCACAAATGGTTGTGCACTCGTATCAACTAGTTCAACCTATTACAACCACATCATTTCCACTTGTTAATACATCTTTACCCTTGTTACAGAATCAAAATTTTGTACAGCAACCTTATCAAGCGGTTCCTTCAACTCAATATCCTCAAATGTTGGATCCACAGATTCCAAATCCTTCGATTAATTTATAACAGCCTATATCTGGAATCATTTATTCACAAGTTGGTTTACCATTTTATGGGATGTCACACCCGCAACCTGATTATACAAATCAACCGAATCCAAGTTCTCCTAATTTTGGTTATAACATTGGTGAACATACCCCTTGGCAGCCTTAGGTGCAAATGCCTCATACTTCATTTCAACAAGTATCATTTCTAGGTTTTGGTCAACAGAATCCTCAAGTGTTTGTTTTTCAAAACAACCCCTATCTGGGTTACCAGCAATAGATTCCTTATGCTGGTGTTCAAAGGCCTATTTCTCAAGCAATTCCATCTTACCCTGGCTATGCTCAACCTGACCTTAATAGACAGTTTCCCTTTATTGAAAATTTAGAGTTACCAAATTTAAATTGGCTAAATAATGATCTAATTAACTATGCTCCTTGGTGGCTGGTGATACCTCATAAATTACCCTCGGATATTCCTAAGTTCAATGGAAACCTCGAAGAAGATCCGTCAACTCATGTCATGACTTATCATTTATGGTGTTCATCAAACTCCCTAAATGATGATTCTATTCGGTTACATCTTTTCCAGTGTACGCTCACAGGTCTAGTTGCAAAATGGTATATTGAGTTACCTAGAGCTTTTTTTTATAATTTTACTTCCCTAGCTACTGTCTTTTTTACTCATTTCCAGTTACCCATTATATATGAAACTGGAATGGAACTCTTGACCAATTTCAAATAGACTAATGCTACTCACATTTCTAATCATATTCATGAGTGGCGTCGTTGTCATAGAATGGTTAAGACATTTGTTCCGAATCAGCTCCTTGCTGAATGGTTCATTAAATCCCTGTTACCATCTATAACTAAGGATGTGGCTAAGGGTGGCGTCATCACAGAAGAGTAAGTTATCGCTCGTGCCCAATATTTAGACTTGATTTACACTCAGTCTAGTAGAGAAGCTTGCATAGAATGCATGTTTGTGCAAAGGAGGAACATGATTCTCAGTGAGAAGGAAATCAGTTAGTTTTCCAAGCACCAAGGAATCGATTTGGTACAGAAAATTTTATAGCAGTCTGCAAGCAGTGAGCAAGTGTTGGATTGGGTCAGCAGCAAAAGGAGAACAATGGTTGAAGAGCCAAGCCATTTGCAAAATAAGGCATGTCAATGAACCCAAGTGGTTGTCATGACGATTTTTCCAAGTAGAATGAAGATGATAGAACTTGGGAAACAAAAGAGTATTAAGCTCTCATGAGATAACCAACTTTTATGGGTCCAAAATCATGTCAGTGGGAAGGAGTGATCAGAATCTAGATTTGGGGTAAAAAAAAATTCAAAATTGAAAGTGCTCATAATTGCACCAAACCAGAACGACAATGATCAGCCCATCGTCAAGAATCCAATGAAACTTGTTTAGACAAGAACTGAGTTTGGATGAAGAAGTTATAGTCTATTGATTATCGTTCAGAATAGGCAAATTTTTTTAAAAAAATTGCAGAACAAGTAAAGGTTGATGACATGGCATCCCAGTCAACATGCAGGGAATCCTCTTCAATTTTTTCCCAAAAGAATATATATATATATATAGATATAGATATATATATAGTGTGCCCTCTCCCTGAACCAATATGTATCTTTATGAGCGAGATATGTACAAACTCATATGCAACGCATAATGTAGATCCTACAATCACAATACCAAGATGTATTCTTATTGAAGGGAGTTGGCTTTAGTGAGACTTTTTGGAATTTCCGGCACCGAAATCTGGCGGAAAAATTTGAGGTGAAATCTTGATTTGTGTTATTTAAAATGGTTTTTTGACTATATATATGGATTAAGCACCCTGAAAAACCCCTAAGGCACTGATTTGAATAAGAAAAAACTAGTTATTTCTATGCTAGCTCCCTCATCAGTATTAAAAATGTGTGTTTATGATCATCTCAAGTTAACCAATTGTGAAGGGGTTTATGTGTCAAATTTTATGTTTCTTTGATGATCAAATTATGAGTTAATTAGATTTTAAAAACTCATGTACAAAAAATGAAATGCAGAGAAATAACATACAACAATCACATTACACAATGGATGATAATAAAGTTCACCCCTCCCGGACTACATCTCCATAGACCTACTTCAAATAGCTAGGCCATCTTGGGATTAAGAGTCAAATGTCGGGTTACATAAACCTGTAGTGCTCCAATGGATTTTAAACCTACTCCATTGGCTTCAAAACACCCAAAAATCCCAAAAATGACTATTCAATCTCTGAAATTGGTTTCCAGGTTATCTAGGCTTGACCTTCCATCCTGGTGGCCATGGGCTTGTTTAATATCCAAAGTGACCAAAACACTTTCAGAAGTTCTCCAATGCCTCTAAAAACTATACCATTATGTTCAAAGCATCAAATACATCTAAAAATTTCTCTTCTTGAGCCAAGATTGGTCTTTAGCTCATCTAGGCATGACCTTCCTTCCCAGTGGCCCTAGGCTTCAAAAATATTCAAGTGACAAAAAGAACCTGTAGAATTTCTCCTCTACCTCTGAAAGTTGTTCAAATGGATTTATAGCATGCTAATCTGCTAGGAATGACTCTTCCTAAGCCAAAATTGGTCGAAAGTTGCTCAAGATAGGCCTCATTCAATTTTTCCTAGTAAACTGCCTCTAAAACTTGGGAAACTCCAGTTAAGGGAGCCAAATCTGGAGAACTCGTCGAATTTGGTGGCGCCGCTAAAACTCTGCCAGTTTAAACTGGGAGTGAATTACTTCTAATCCGTAATTAAAGGTAGATTAAGGTACGTTAAGCACATTTATGCAAATTGGGATTATAATAAGGTTTAGCGCACTTTAAGAAAGGTTTAAGCCACTCTTAATAACTAATATTGCGCTTGGTATTTAAACTCCGCCATTTAAAATAAACCTGCACCTGTGGTTATTTTATTTGTCGCATGGGGAGGAGGGTTGGCTCGCGAGGCTAACCCACTCCAAACCTCCGCTAGTCGAAGCAGTCAACGTTAAATATCACTAGAAACCTTTGGATATTAAGATCCATGGAAGTAGCCCATTGACAAGGGCGAAGAATGGTATGGGGGAGGTCGTGGGGTCGAGCCCTGACCTCGCCCCTCGGTACATGTTTTTTTACCAAATATTTGTGCTCCAACCATATAATAAAATCTTTGTGATATATTAATATTGCACCATAAGTTTTCTCCACCAAATGGTAAACTCAGACCTTGGATTATATTTTAAATCCAATATAATGCGCTCCATAATATATGACCTGAATTAGACCATAACCTTTGGAATGGTATATGTGCAGAACTATAATATAATGTTTGGATATTATATATATAACCATATTATATTTATTAATCCAACACATATAATAAGTCATCATGAAACCACATTCAACCTTGGAGGACATTGGGAAAATTTCACCTTATCAAACCAAACTTGGCGAATCCTGCAATGACACTTGTCACTGTCACATTGGGAAAAAACTGAAAAAGATTCCCTGCATGTTGACTAGGATGCCATGTCATCAACCTGTACTTGTTCTGTAATTTTTTTTTTTAAATTTTCCTGCTCTGAACGACGATCAACAGGCTATAACTTCTTCATCCGATCTCAGTTCTTGTCGAAACAAGTTTCGTTGGATTCTTGACAACGGGCCGATCATTGTCGTTCTAGTTTGGCACAATTATGAGCACTTTGAATTTTGAGCAATTTTTTTCCCCTAATCCAGATTCCAATCACTCCTTCCCACTGACATGATTTTGGACCCATAAAAGCTAGTTATCTCATGAGAGTTGAATACTCTTTTGTTTCCCAAGTTCTATCATCTTGATTCTACTTGGAAAAATCGCCATGAAAACCACTTGGGTTCATTGACATGCCTTGCCTTCCAAATGGCTTGGCTCTTCAACCATTGTTCTCCTTTTGCTGCTAACCCAATCCAACACTTTCTCGCTGCTTGCTGACTGATATAACACTTTTATGTACCAAATAAATTCCTTGGTATCTCATGAGAGCTGAATACTCTTTTGTTTCCCAACTTCTATCATCTTGATTCTACTTGGAAAAATTGCCATGACAACCACTTGGGTTCATTGACATGCCTTGCCTTCCAAATGGCTTGGATCTTCAACCATTGTTCTCCTTTTGTTGTTGACCCAATCCAACTCGTGTTGAATTCTTAGTTAAACTGAGAGGGGGGGGGGGGGTGAATCAGTTTAACACATACATGAGCTTTTTAAATTTTTCATCAGCTAATTTACAGCTTACTTTTATAATCAACCTTAGTATATGAACAGTCTTAATATGTTGCAGCAAGTATTAAATTAATGTGACATCAAACTTATTATGAGAGCAGCAAACACTAAGCAGATTTGGTAAATCATCTCAGCACATAGGCAACACAGATAAAGACAGCAGATTTAAGTGGAAAACCATAAAGGGAGAAAATCACATCTTATTATTGTTGTGATGCAAAGGCAAGCTCCAAATCCCTCTCACCACTGTTTTTCTGCAGGCACCAACCTACAGGAGGCTCCAACCTCAATTCTGCAAGCTACAACTTGCAAGGAAGCTCCAACTCCCTTCAATTTTCCGTAGGCACCAACCTACAGGAGGCTCCAACATCAGTCAGCTACAACTGACATCTATCAAGCTTCAACTTGATAAGGAAGCTCCAACTTCCTCAATTTATTAAAAGAAATGTTTGCTGATTTACATCAGATATCAGCTCTGTTCTGTATAATCTCTTTCTGCTCCTCTCTTCCTTATCTTCTCTGCCTCAATATTCTATACTTTTCATTCTCTATCCTTACTCTCTCTAACTTCACTATGCATATCAAGTTGATATTATATATAGAGTTCATCACATGAATGTTTGTATTCCACAAGGAATTTGGAGTGAACAGCCATGACTCTTTGGCGTTTGTCTTCTCATTCCTTTGTCCAACTCATTTTAAAATATAACAATATGTACAAGTTTCCATGTTACAGTGGGATTTTTATTTTCCTTAGGATACCTGCCTTTGCATCACAAACAATACAAAAACAATTAAACATTTACATTTTGAGTTTCAATACATAAACTTCGCTCATCCCTTGGCTTGTTGGTTTTTTCCTTTCTGTTGTTGTTGTGCAACTGTCCTGCATACTTCTATTTACTGCAACTCTATGCACCTGTGCGTGTATACCTGTCAAACCCACATTTTCATTCCTATGCATATTCACCTGCTCACTACAATTGTGTGTCTACAGTATATATATAACTGTTGATCTGGAAATCTAATTAAATACCCCAAATAAAATCAAAGTGTAGCGCAAATAAAAATGCCTCTCCATTTGCTTTCCTTGCGCTGGAAATTTGAATAAATGTATGCGGTAGCTTATCCATCCACGGTCAACAGCTTTTTATTAAAACCTCATATAAGAGTCCCAGCATATTAATCACTAGTTTCAAAGTTCTTTGACCCAATTGCATCTTGGTTCTCACGCCGGCTCACTTTAATTTCACCCTTGGCTTTTATCTCAACTTAATATAATAATGTTCCCAGCTTATCGTTCTCACATATATTCACGACTTTATTGTTACATGCCAACCATAATATATATCAACATATATCGATATTTCTTCAAATAAATTGTTTTAAACCCTTAATCTATTTGCCGATGCGATTAATCGCAACTGACCACTTCCGATTGCAATTGATTGCAATCACAACTTTTAGTTGTGAGATCCGATGCTCTGATGCTCCGATGGTTCACTGTTCATTGTTTTACGATTCTCTGATGATCTGTTCTTCAGATGCTCCGATGCTCTGATTCTGATGATTCACTGTTATGTAGGAACTCAACCATATATCAATCATGGCTTATAAGCCCATCGAGTCTGGACTTTCATCGCAATTGCAATTTTTATTAATCTGTTCCGCTGTCAACTTTGATCCGATGTGATTGGTGAGGGTCCCACAGTTTAGGTCTTTGGTTGTATTAGGCCCGAGATATATAGTACTTCACGTATATGTATATATGTATACCTATATACTTTGGCCCTTTGTTTAAAAGGCGCTACATTCTCTTCAATCGACGGCTGTAAACTTTACCGCATACCATTCAATGATCCGACGATCATCGCGCAACCAAGGTGTACATCATTTAATTCTCTGAGTTCACGCAATGGAGCAGGTCCCAACGCTTAACTCCCTTCTCATCCTACATTTGTAGGCTTATCGTGCACTCATCCACTGATCCTACGACAATCGCACGAGTTAGATGCACGAGCTTTAACTCGCGATGAGAGAGGGTTCTCCAAACCGCTTAAGGCCACGTGTCAGCCAATGTCGTTGATTGCTTTTGATTTGGAAATACCTCTTATTGTACAAAGGTGGTGCGATATGGGTTGGGTTGGTTTCGCAAACCCGCTGTCACTGTTCCTCACAGTTCCAATTCCTCTTACTCACAGTTCCAGGTTCCGTTTCTTTCAACCTTGTCTTTCTCTATGTTAATGTTGTGGCATATAACATCTTTATCCGTCAAGATTTAAACATAACTCCACCTTAATTGTAAGTTGAAATCCTTCGACGATTCTGTAGACTCTGCGTGCCATTGCTCTATTGCCAATCTTGAGATCGACTCCTCAAAAACGGTGTATATAATGCTGGTTCACTGTGATGGAATGGAAATCGATCCAAGTCGAGATTTATTCTTCATCGATCCTCTTCAAACCTTCATATCACTTTCTTGCCTTCGAAGCTCATATAACTCCATGATTCTGATGCACAAATTCTGCAATTCCGCTGGTTACTTCTCTGTTTCCTTCACGAGCCTGATTCACCCACGCTCGCATATATAATTCAGAACCCTCAACCAGAACCAAGGTCCTTCTTCAGACAGTGAAACCCCAAATTAAATTTTCTACCAATGCCTTGCATAGAGGCATCTAATTCAATAAGACTCAATGTGATTCCAGCTCGGTTTCCCTCAATCTGTGAATCCAATTAGTTCCTTTTATAAACCCTTGTGAAATCAATTCAACTGTAGCCAAATTGATAGACTCTAGGCCAATTATTAATACAACTTCTCTAAAAGGATTCTTCTTTGTATAGAATCAATTTCCTCATTATATAGATGCATGAATTCACTTACAAGACTGCTTGTCCTAGCTAGATTTTCAGTTCAATGGCCCTTCTACAACTACCTCTGCTTCATGTCTCATGCTCTCTGCTATTCGACTGTTTCATCTTTTTTTTTTCACTTTTCTTCTCTCTTTGCTGCCTCTGCTTCTGTTCTTCTTATGCTCCCTGTAAATGATACCTGTTGTCTTCTATTACCTACTGTCCTTTGCCTGTCTCTGCCTTTGCTGCCTCCTTTGCCATCAATGACAACATTTCCAACAGCTCGTTGCTTGTTGACTGATATAACGCTTTTCTGTACCAAATCAATTCCTTGGTGCTTGGAAAACTAACTGATTTCCTTCTCACCGAGAATCATGTTCCTCCTCTGCACAAACATGCATTCTATGCAAGCTTCTCCTTGGAAACCACTTTTGCAACTTAAGCCCATCTAAGTGAACTACAGCAATGAGTTCCAACATCAGTAGTAACAAGAAATTAAATGACCATTATTTTACCTCCACGGTTCCAAATTCCACATCTAGAAGAATTTATTCGCCATCTCCTTCTCTTCTTCGCATCAACACATAAAATGGTCTACAATGGCTGCAAACTTTTTTTTGAAATCTTGTCTCAAACACAACCAGCAATCTAAAAAACACATCATCGAAGAAACATAACTTGATGATATATCCTCTTGCTCCTTCAAAGCAACAAATTGCACATCATTTGAACATCACCATGTACTCTTACATGTTGGTCTCAAAACTAAACATCTGTGTAATTTGTCAATGAGTTTTGAAAAAACATGAGTCATAAAATGACCGACTCTCAAGTCAAGCATATGTGTAATAATTTGACCATTATTTTCCCAAAACAAATTCAATTTCACATTTCATTGAGAAATTCATGTCAATGAGTTTTGAAACAGTTCATCAACATCTCCTTTTCATCTTTGGAGACAAAATCAACTCTTCCAAGTCGATATGACATGCATGTAACACACAATCAACCAACACAGGCCGACACTCACTCATGTGCAAATGATCAACATTCTCAAGTTGAAAACATACATGTTAAACAAAGCAATCGACTAACACAATTTAATTAGTCATGCATGTTCGAGCACAGTGAAACCATCAAAATTCCACTGTTTAGACAAAAAAACTATCATGCATGTATACAATTCTTCAACTCTCTCACAAGTACAATCATAAATACAAGAACCCCATTCATATGTACATGTACTTAAAGATATGAAATGAATTTTTTTTTCTACAATAAAGTGAGTCAACATACTCCACTTTCAATCAGCTTCTTGGCATAAATATGTAACATGCATTGTAGAGACAAAAGAGAAAACCATTTTAGTGGCACTTCTTTTAGCTGCACTTCACCATGTGAATCATCTTGACCCACTTCAATTATGGAATCTTCTTTTCCATTCTTTCCATTCTCTTTCTCCACCTTCTTCAAATGTCATGGATGACTTGCAGGATACAAAGTCCAACACTTGTCCACAAGATGACCTTGCTTATGGAAATGAGTGCAAAACAATTGCATCGTCTTTTCAACATGAGTTGCTTTGTCCGATAGACTTTTGGCTTCCTACCTCCTTTGCTTTGAAATTTTCCCGTGCATGGATATCTTCTTCCAACATCTTGAAACATTATGGTTATCCAAACCACAAAAGGAACATGAAAAATTTCTCCAAATCTTATGTGTTAATTTTCCATGTTTATCATTGTTAGCGCAAGGATTCACTCCTTGACTACATAAGGAGTAAGCCTTACACATCATAGTTCATTTCAAATTTTAAAGGATTTGTTTGAGTAGTGGGATGGCTTTCTCAAATATTTTGAAATGATTTTTATTTTCTTTAAGACTTTCATGCATTTGGCAAGTTGTGGCAAGTATGAATTGTGTGGGTAAAGGTAGTATAGGGAGCAGAGTTTAACTAATGGAAGAAGATGGATAGCTTGTACATATTCCAGGAAATGTTCCTATCCTAAATCAACCACACAGCTATGATGATGTCTCTTTACAGAAACTCTATTTATGCAAAGAAAACAACATTCAGAAAATATATAAATTATTCCACAAATCCTTTATGAAATATTCACTGACATGTTCTATAACACACATATAACTTGCAGAAAAATGAAAGCAGATAATTTACTATTAAATCCTTCAACAGCTTCTCACTCACACTTTACTAGTTGTTGCATTTCATATTTTAAAAGAAATTAACAAAGAAAAGAGACACACCACACATTAGATGTTCCTTGAGTCACAAAATCCTCCAGCATGAATCAAAAAGGTTTTTTATTATATTCAATCTTCAGTTAGAACAACATCCAACCTAGAAATAGTATTTACAAGTGGTATATATATATATATATATATATATATATATATATATATATATATATATATTCAGAGAGGAATAAACTCCATCTCTTCTAAAAATAAGTAAATATTAATTCTAACATAACATATGTGTCAAAAGACATTACAGACTTATCTCATCGAAATCTAACAAAAAGGACAGATGGAGAAGAAAGAAGAGAATAATTATGGGCTGGAAAGTCGAGTGTTTTGTCATGCTGCCCCTTTTTCTGTTGATCTATCTCCTTGTGTCTTGGGTTTTTAATAACCACGTAGCTCCATTTAATAAGACCTCCAACAACATCATAACCACCTCTCACCATCACTTGTATTATCCATTTGGTTATGGGTTCTTATCATTCCTTAACTAGCTCGGAAAAATTTACTAATAGGACTCAAAATTCAGGTAAAACAAGTGCTATCGAAAAATTTCGATAAAAACCTGTAAATTCACAAAATCTAGAATGCTACCGGAAATTTCGGAAGTGCCCTGCTTCTTTTTCAAAAATACACAGAAAATGTTGAAAATCCTGTGCACACTTATATTCCTTGACACCTAATTTGATGTTCAAAATTGTAACTGATAACCAAAAAAGGTACTTGTATCAAAAACCTTTTTTACCTTTCCTCTATGTGTG
Source organism: Pinus albicaulis (assembly GCA_034641835.2). Classification (NCBI taxonomy): domain Eukaryota; kingdom Viridiplantae; phylum Streptophyta; class Pinopsida; order Pinales; family Pinaceae; genus Pinus; species Pinus albicaulis. Next base: position 171,040,391 of record CM076569.1, read on the forward strand.
TTGTAGCTTCAACCACAAGTTAGCTTTTTTGTTTTTAACTGATGATTGGGATCTAGTTTCTCTTGTATTTGCTTCCTTGACGAGGGCTTTTTCCTCCTTAGAACCCTTTTGTGTTTTTCTTCTCTTTGAGTGCTCTGAGTGCTGCTCTGAAGGGGTTGTGTTCTTGCTTTTCTTCATGGTTTTATCTATATTTGAACCTTCAGGTTTACCTTTAATATCAATGGCCTTTGTCATTAGGCTTGGATTATGTAGAACCGTGCACTTAAGCCTAGCCTTGTTGTTGTCTCTAGTATGCCTCTTTCTGGTACCAACAATAGGTTTAGCTTCTTCTTTCTTCTTCTTGATGCTGATGTCATACCCAACATGATTGAGGAGTTCTTCATCTGATGGTGTAGGCTGATATTATTTCTGCAACTTTTGTTGAATATGTGCTTCTGAAATTTATGATAGCACCTTTGCTTTTGATTTATCCATTGTTGCAGACATTTGTCTTCGGGCTCTAGTGTAGACATTAGGAAATGAAGGAACAGGGGGTACTATTTTCATGGACTTGGGTTTGCTTGTTGAGGAGATCTCTCCTTTTTCCACCTTTATTTCAGCCTTGACTACAAAACATTTTCTTTTTATCTCTTGGCCTTCTTATGAATGTTTTATTTTTTGGCCTTTATTTTTGTTCTTATTTTTGCAAGCTAAGGGTTTGGCAGTGAAACTGGAGGTGTAGGTGCAGGTTGGCCTCCCCTATATGATAAAAAGTGGTCGCAAGTCTGGTTTCTCTTTCCCAACCCTTCTTCAACTAGAACTTTGATCAAAGCTTAATGGTACAAGCTATACTTAGAAATATCAGTATGATTATGAACCCTTGCTGGCATCTTGGTTAGGATTTTCAACAAGAAAAGTGGAAGATTCAATGTATTTATCCCTGCAATATGAAAATGAAACCTCATGTGATAGAGGAATACAATGGTATACCTCCTTTCACAAGTGAGGTATATCTTGATAAGCTTGATATCTTCTTCCCAGTAATTCTTAAGGTAGTTTCTTGGGATGCCTTTTTCCCAATTTGGATCTCTGTGAGAATCTTTGAGGAAGCTATTCAGATCACCTCCTATAATAATGTGTCCTTTTAACCACCTTTATCCTTCTTGGGGAAGGTTAAAGGCTTCAACAATGGAGTCTTCATAAACCTGCAAGGTGAGGCCATAAAATGTAGCTTCTTGTTCATTAAAAGAGTTAGAAAACACTTGAGAAACTTCTTAGTGAGAGCTCCCTAACCTGGTACAAAGAGGATACCACCTTGACTTCATAAACAAACTTCTTACCCTCAAATTGGCATCAACTAAATCTACACCCTGTGGCTCTATTCGATTTATCTTATCACCTGTTTTATTCAACTTCAAAAAAATAAATGATGTTGTCTCTTGCAACTAATAGGTGGTAGAGTAGGAAGAATTTTACCTTACAAGTGTAACCTGTATTCACCATTGGAACCTTGTTTGAAATCCAGACTCTTACTCGAACTATGACTCTCCGCAAATTTGAATCCCATCAACTAAAACTTCAAATGACATTCTCCTGCATTTTAGGTGGTTTTAAAATCAAATTTTGGTTCATCACCCCATGAAAATCATCCTTCATCATTGAAAATATTCCTCACCATGATGCACACCATGTGATAATTCATCATCATATTCAGTTGGTTGCGTTTTTCGTATGGAGTGCTCCAGATGTCTTGAGATTAGCAAATCTATGACAAAAAATCACTTCCACAGTCTTTGATGTTAATTGGTTGGAATTTCTGGCAGCACTGTTGTGCAACCAACCAAATGGTTATGGCATGTAGTGTAATGACCACGATCTCCTTGATTCAGAAAAACACATACCTAAACTTTCGTAAACTGACTTGGGGTTTGACAGGTAGGATAGGGTAACTGTCTAGTTCATAACTGCAGGTGACACATGGGTTCAACGTATATAACGACTTTACTCAAACTAAATGAATACAATACAAAACCTATCATGAGATCTAAAAATATTTAAAAAATATTTGAGGCATATCTACAATATAACACGTGGATGAACTAAAGCAGGTGCACTTTTTTGTTTGTTTTTTAAAAAACAGAGTATGCTTCTGGAAATTCCAACAGCATCGGAATTTAAAAAAAAAAAAAAAAACAGAAACAGGAAAATAATAGACTGTCCAAAAGGGTTAAAACTGGTGCTCCCATAAATTCTGGTAGTGACAAAAAAATAATTTAAAATTTTGAAAAGGTGATGAACTGATAGAATTTTTTATTGTCACCCTGCCTGCCCATAAAGAAAACTTCAGTTTTGAATCCCAAGCTTTCTTGTTTTTCTCCAACTGTTTGGTGATGGTTCTTACCAAAGTTTTGTTTGATGATTCAGCTAAACCATTTCCTTGGGGATAGTAGGTTGTAGATTGAGTGAGCTGAATGTCGTAATCTTCACAGTAATTTACCAATTGAGTGGCTTTAAAATCATCTACATTATCTGCTACTAACCTTGATGGACATCCAAATATATTATGATTCCCTATTATGAGTAGCATTCCTGGTAGTGTTGCTTCAATCCATTTGGTGAAGTAATCAGTTGCAACAAGAATCCAATGATGTTTTCCACTTGAAGGTGGATGAAGTTCTCTAATTAAATCTAAGCCCCATTGCTGAAAAGGTGCATAAACAACTATGGGCTTAAGAGGAAAAGACTTCAAATGTTTCTTACTGGTGAATTTATGACATTTTTCACATGTTCTCACCTCAGCACATACATCAGAAAACAAGCTAGGCCAAAAATAGCCGTCTCTCAATATTTTTTATGCATTAGTTAGCCAATAGTGATGCCCTCCACACACACTACTATGCATATCAAAGATAACTTTCTTGGACTCAAATAGGTCAATGCATCTCAACAAAACTCCTGTAGGATATTTCCAATATAAAAAATTATCTTTAATGCGTAATTTAACAACTTTTAGCTTCAAAGATCTTACTCTACTCTTATCATAATTTGGAGGAGGCTTAAAGTGCTACAGAAAATAGATGATGTCCTTGTACCAGTTGCATTTAGAAATATTTACATCCACTGCCATGTTGTCAATAGGTTCAAAAATTTTCCCTTCAAAGTTGTCATCCATGAAATTCAAGCCCAAAAATTTACAATTTTGTTCAGCTAGTAGTTTGGATAATCCTTGACCTTTGATTAGTTTAGTAGGATTTATCTCTAAATCAAGCTCAAGAACTTTAGTCACCCACTTGCTTCCTTTTCCATCAATATCAGGCTGAACTAATATATCTCTAACAAGAGATGAAGGTACATAAGCAATAACTTGAGCATGCAGAATATAAACTCTAAAATATTTCAGAGCTTTCACTAATGCATAGGCATGCTTTTCCAACATTTCATACTTCAATTCTGCATCTCTAAGAGCTCTGCTGGAAAATGTTATGGGAGCTTCCTTATTTTCTGAATATTTTTGTAATAAAACAATGACAATAGTATCTTGTGTGGCAAATGAGAAGATCAATAAAGGCTTTCAGTATTCAGGGTTACCAGTTGAGGTGCTTCAATGATAGCTTTTTTTATTAGATCAAATGAATTTATCGATTCAGTGGTCCACTTGACTTCTTTTTCCTTCTTTAACATGCAAGTAATATGCTTCACCACTTCAACAAAATTTGGAATGAGCCTTCTTAAGAAATTTATTTTAGCACAGAAATATTGAACCTCTTTCTTGGACCTTGGAAGTTTTAAATCTTGAATTGCAATTATTCTCGTAGGATCAATTTTCACTCCATCTTTAGAAACTATGTCACCCAAGATCTTACCTTCTTTGACAGAAAAATGAGACTTCTTTGGATTAAATGATGTGCCATATTTTCTGCATTTAACAAATACTTGTCTCAACTGTTGAAGGTTTTCTTGATCTGAAGTTGAATAAACAATAATATCATCTAAATAGATGACCAAGAATTTGTCATTTTCTCCAATGAATGCAAATTCCATAGCATGTTGAAAAAGTAGCTTCGATATTCGTAAGCACAAATGACATCTTTGCATACATGAATTTTCCCCAAGGAGTAGTGAATGTTGTCTTCTCTCAGTCTTCCGGCCAAACTGAAACTTGATTGTACCTGTAGAACCCATTTAACATGGAATTTCTATCTGAACTAGTTACCTTTTGAAGAATATGCTCCATCTTTGGCAAAGGATAGTTATCTTTATTAAAACATTTATTAAGATTTCTGAAATCTACACATAGTCTGACTTCACCACTCTTCTTCTTTACTAGAACTAGATTAGCAACCCAATCTGAGTATCTCAATGGAATGCTGATTTTGGCATCCAAAAGTTTCTCAACTTCCTTCTCCATCACTGAGAACAATAGTGGATTGATTTGCCTTAATTTCTGCCCGAATGGCTTAGTACCATCCTTCAATGGTATCCTATGCTCAATGATAGTTGTATTATATGTATTAATACCTTCATATTTCTAGGAAAAAACATCAACAAATTCACAAAACAACTTGTGGTATTCAGCTTTGATTTCTTCTGATAAAACTTTTGACAACTTCACATACCTTGGTTCTTTTTTTGTGCCCAAATTGAAATCTTCCAATTTTTCTTCTGTTTCAGCTAGTTGTGGTTTGACTGAGACATCATTGTGATCAAAGAGTTTATCAAGTGGGATTAACCCCTTGGGAATTTGATTGGTAGGCAGTTGAATGATAGACTGATCAACAATTTGTTTTTGCATATTTTTGGTGTCTTACAAATAAGCATCATCCCTCATGAAATCTTCATCTTGGTCAATGTTTCTTTCTTCTTGGATTCCTTTGTCTTTAACCCTTCAGATTGTCCTTTAATATCAATGACCTCTGTCCATAAGATTGGGTTTTGTTGAGCCTTGGTGTTATGTAGAATTATGAATTACGTATAAATCATTCTTCCCTAGACAGGTGCTAATCTAGAACAACAGGTCAAAGATTTTATGACTATATTTCCTAACTGTAAACAGACACACATAATGAAACAAGAAGCTTACTTGGATTCCAAGCGCTTCCAAAATCTCCTTCTGTCGCTTTTTTTGTAGCTTCAAATTCCAGCGGATTGTGCAAAATATTTCCTACAAGAATGAACACTAAACGGCAAGAGATAGAAATAATAAAGATGTCTATTCAAGTTATTTAGCTAAATCAATAAAGCATAAACCATATACATCAAATAAGAAATCATGATATGGAAAATCAAAGCTTATACAAATGCATATAGGGAAAGATAAGCAGTAATATTTATTAATGATAGAAGGGGAGGTTACAACCTAGTGATTGATTTAGTGTCACCATCTCCAATAGCATCCCAGCCTCATCACAATGCAGGTATCTCCAACAAAACGTCACCCAAATCAACTCCTCAATTGAAATTCCACCAGCATTTCTCTACACAAATTTTTCCTTATCAAACACTAAGATTTGTGCTCAATTTATAGAGGATCTGAATAGTAGTTTTACAATCAATGACTTTCCAATAATAGGCAAGAGATGTTCCCAATATTGTAGACATCAAATGGACACATGGATTCGAAGTTTGACACATGTGAACTCTTCTAGAAGGCACTGGCCAAGTGGAGATTCAGGAACAATGAGAATTTCGCTCCCAATGTGACCAACGCACCCTTGGATGTCAGGAAGTGCTTTGCAAAGTAGCCTTGCATGGGGCTACCTGCATATGAAATGCACTTAGTCCCTTTAGAGGTAGCGTTGATGAGCTCTCATATGATATATTATAAACTTCAAATTGAGATGCTTTACACTGTGATGGGCTAGAGATGAAGAGGAGTGGTGACCTGCATCAATATTACAATACATTAAATCATGATATATCCTCTTGATCATAATTGCTAAGGGTAGGCATTCCCATGTTCAGAACATAAACAATCTAATAACATGCACATAATTCACAAATTTGTCTACATTGGAATGTTTCCCAATACATACATGCCTATAGATATAGGCCCATGTTCGGATGACGATCTGTATGTAAGGTCACCGTATAGATGATGTGTACAATAATCCTGAAATCACAACCCAGATGGCTGAAACTAGATCCGTGATCTTCTTATCTCATTCACTTGATCATTCGGGTACAAGTCTAGCCATGCAAATATATGATTTGTAGTCGAACATGGAAAGATATCATTTGATTACCAGCCAATGATGTGAGTTTTTAACCTAACGCAAGAGAACCACCATTGATGTCAATGGCCCTAAAGGTACTGCAGTACATTTATTATGGCGTGAATAGATGAATTGATGTCGAACGCAAAACAAAATCTTTCGGTAAAAATTTCGAAAGCTTGGATCTTGCCGATGCTATAACAAGCCTCATGGTACTGGAATCTAATGTTTCTAAGTGAACTTCCTGAATAATGATTTGTCGTCGACAGGAAGCTACCTTATTTCACAACGGGAGTTACTGATTTCGGAGACAAAGCTATGACTTGATATAACAATTTTCTGGGATGAAGATCATGAGAATGAAGGTTTATGAGTATTGTAGAAGGATGAGTATTCACTGGATGACTTCTCTTGAACATATCATTGACACTTAGATGAGTTGGCAGCATTGACCCAAAACCGAAGTGAAGGTATGATGAACCATAGGCATGAATGAATCGTCAAGAAGATTACCCAACCCAAACAATCACGGAAATTGAGTGAAGTGTCATGTTCAAGAGTGACTTGCTACCATAAAGAATTTTGCTCACTTTTCCCAAATTTTCCCTGGTCATTTGTTGACCAGTACCTCTTTATTTTTAAACAAGCTTGAGGAGGATAAAATTTGCTTGATCTATAATTCAAACCTTCGGGCAAATAAAGTATCGCTATTTAATAATCTAACGAGTCTAGCGATGAATGAAACTCGATTCTTTCCATGATCAATAAGACCGTCACTATTTTATGTTTTAACGAGCTTAACGACAGTGATAGCCCAGTCCTTTTTCATATTTAGAGAGTTTGAAAAAGAGGACTAAATAAAACTCCAAAAGTATTTTTTTGTAAAGTTGTCGCTCAAATCTGAAAAAGTGTAAAATAATATCTGAGAGAACCTCTTTAGTCATGTTCGACCAAGGTATTCCTTTTTCCTAAACAATCTATCTCAGTCCGGAAAAGGGTTAAACTTATATTGAGTAGATATCAATTCATTTACTTTTACGAGCTCGAAAATACAACTGCTCAGCAATCATTTCACATTATCGGTGTCTGAAAAGAGCTGAAAGAAGACTCCAGGGGTTCCTTTTTTCCTGTTATCGAAGCTTGAAAAAGAGATAAAAGCTTCAAATCCTTTTTCATTTTTAACAAAGCTTGAAAAATAAGGAGAAAAAGTATGCTTTTTGGTCAAATCATTCTTGAAATAATCTGCACGACTAATTTGTTCATTAGTTGTAAGACCTGTTCAGAACAACATCAAATGGATTAAAAATACCTGTTTCATGATAAAAAAACATAATAAAACCATATTCACAGCAATAAATTCGAATTGAAAATAATTAAATGACTATTAAAAAGTGTTTTACTATTCATTTTTACAATTCCATAGTTACCATTTTCATTTTGGAGCTCCGAACCTGATTTTTCCCCCGTACTTCAGCTACTAATTGCGATCATTTCTGTGCACAGATTTCATTGCCGTTTGATCCAGTTTAGTGATATAAACCTCCTCTTTCCTTCAGTAATCATTTCATTTCCAATTTCTGCAAATTTTCAGGGTTTTTAGGTCCCTATGGTAAATTATGCCCAAAAAGAGGGAAACACACCCTTGGATGTCGAAACTTGCATTGCATAGCAAGTAAATTATAGGCTACTTGCATACACAACACACTGTCTCTTGTTAGGGAGTGCGTTGGGCGCAATCTAGATTTTTGGTTTTTGCATTATGCCCAAAATTTGCCCATTTTTTTGCAATGAATGGAGTCTAATGGTTCTTATGATTGTATTTCAAGTTTCCATCAGATTACAATGACGATTACATGGAGGAAAAGAGAACATGAAGAACTTGATATGATTTCCTTAAATGATCTGGCTACAGTAAGAGCCCTAGGAGATTGTGGACTGCTAAAGTACTTCAAATTGTCAGGGATGAGGCAACAAATAGAACTCTTAGAGTTCTTAGTTCGAGCATGGGATCCAGCTATCGAGGCATTTCATATTAAGAACCAAGTGGTTCCCATAACAGTTGAGGATGTATACTTTCTTACAGGTTTGTCGAGGAGAGGCTTGCTTATTTCACTCTCAAGGTCTATTTTTAGAGGAGAGACAGTGAGATATTATGTTTTGCAACATTGTTATCCATGGGCAGAGGCAATCAAAGATGGAAAGATAAACATCTGGGATGTTAGAGATTTTCCTTTGAGAACTATCCTTTTCACAAACGAAAAACTTTTCGGCACCGTTATACTACATGTAGTGAATAGATCGTATATGAAGTACGCGCTAGATTGTATGGAGCTAGCAGTGTTCAACTAGTCTGAAGTTGTTCTTTCTCAGATAAAGGAACAACTGAACAAAGAAAAGGGAGGAAGGAAGAAGAATTTCAGTTATGGTTCTATCCTTATATCCTTTTCTTTAGAACAGATTCCACTGATGCATCCACAACATGTGACACTGGATATATCTAATCCTAGAGATCCACAGATGCAGAGATGTGTAGAACTCATGGGTAGGCATGTAGGACAATCTACCATTGTGTTCTCGACTACGTTCTTTGCCTAGTTCCAATGAAAGATTGTCGCCATCGATGAGTATGCATATGCAAGCGTTAATTTCTGAAGAGATCCAGATTTAGCATTACCAGAAGGCGCTCAGTGGGGTGCAATGGGTAAGAATGTTTTGACCATGTTTTTTATTTTCCTAAGGTTTATACAATTTTTTTGTATTTTTGATGTTTTCCCAAGACTAAACTAAATGTTTGATGTAATGTAGATGTTGGTCATGTTCAACCAGTAGAGGAACCAGAGCGTGAATCAGATGTGCCAGCAGAGAGGGTTGTCGAGAGAGCAGTCCTTCAGGATCTTGATATGGATAAAACTCTGGCTGAGCTTCGACAACACATAGAGAGTTTAACCTTCAGGATTTTGGATTGCCGGATCAAAGAGTTACCCATGCGACTGCAACGACACACTATTGGGGTTCCTAACCACTGGATGCAGCTATTACGTAGGATAGTTATATCTATAGCATGTTACCACGAGCACGACTAGTTTTCTTTTGACATTTTGAGGTCAGATGACCAATGTGTCTTGGGCACAAATTTTTGTAAAAACCTATAACTATCTATCTATATTATTTCAGTGTTTTCCTATGTTTATTGTGCAATCCTATTCAATGATGTGAATGTTTTCTTTACATATGTTGCAAATTTTTGTCTAAAACTTGATTAGCTAAAGAATCAGTCAATGTGTTCAAATTTCTGGAAATATGTTGATATTGAATAAAATCAAAGTGTCTTTCCAAAAGTCGAACTGTTAGGAAAAATCTATGCAATGTTGGCTTTCTAACAGTATAAACACTAGTAATTTGTAATACCACAAGTTGTGATTCTAACCTTATAATGATACGGTTAATACCAAATGAAATGGAATCAAAGAGAATTTCGATCAATGCGCTATACTCAGCGATATTGTTCATTGATCTACCAATACAAATCCCTTGAAAACTCACTAACTCGCCATTGGGAGCGAAAATGGCCCGAGGATAGATTTTGCGTAGTACAACTAGCACCATCAGCATATCCAACAAAGGGTTCTGAAGATTCAGACATCTGCGATGAAATGTAAAGTGGATTACTAATGTAAAGAAAACTCTAAAAATAAATTAAGATAGTGAATGCAAATCATCAGCATATATATACAATATAATACAAAAACTTACTACGCTCATGATTAAGCATAGTAACATTTCAAATGCAACCCATTTCTAGGCTGCGCCAACAGAATTCCATAATAATCAACCAACTCATACGCACCCTTAGCAAGAATGCTTCTGACAATATAGGGGCCATGCCATAATGGCTCAAACTTTCCTGTACCTATTACATCAGCTTCTTGATCATAAAGAAGGACCAAGTCGCCCTCTAATAAAATGTGAGGCTGGACATTTTTGTCATATTATGCCTTTATACGTCTCTTATGCACTTCGTTGGCCAATTGGGCTTCACGACGCGTTTCATCAAGATGGATGAGGTTAAGGAGACGCACTTCTTCTTCTGAGGTGTCAGGTAACAAGTTGATTGCAAGTTTTAATGATGGTATTTCACATTGGATTGGTAAGATAGCTTCCAGATCATACACCAATTGAAAAGGCGTAAATATAGTTGCGTTTCTCATCGAGGTTTGATACACCCACAAGGCGGAGTACAGGATCAAATGCCAATTTCTTTTACGAACTCCTATCATTCATTGAAGCATACATTTAATAATCTTTTTGATAGCTTCAACTTGTCCATTTTATTTTGGATAATAAGGAGTAGAATTATCATGTGAAAATCCTAACTTGGTAGTTAATTCAGCCATCATGTGATTGCGAAAATGCTTCCCATGATCTGTTACTATATCCTGTGGGACTCCAAACCATGCAATAACATGATTAAGGAAAAACAATGCAGTTGTATGTCTTGTGTTGTTGAATGTAGGCATCGCTTCGGCCCATTTGGTAAAGTAGTCAACTGCGACAATAATATAACCATGCCATCCGGATGAATGAGGGTTATAGGTAATGAAGTCAATACCCCATTTCGAGGATGCATTGGTGCTGGCGTTTTGCGTATTTTATGATAAAAAATCTGGCACGTATGACAACTTCCAACCGCGAGGATGCAATCTCGAAAAATAGTAGGCCAAAAGTAACCGACGCGGAGTATCTTCTGCACAGTAGCATATCCAGATAAATTTCCACCACAAGCCCCAGCATGACAATCATTTATTACTTTTTCGGCCTCCTCATGAGTTAGGCACCTCCTTAAAATGGTATCAACACCATGAGGATAAAGTGTATCGCTGATGATCAAATAATATTTTGCTTGGTATCAAATACATCGTTGTTCAGAGCGAGAGGTATCAGGTCAAAAATTTTGAGTTTGGAGATAAATGATGAAATCCCCATACCAAGGATCAAATGATCCAATCAAAAATAGAGACTCATCAGGAATTGATGGTTCCGACATAGTTGGAGTACTATCAAAGGGAAGGTCATAGAGAAGCTCAGCCAAAACGAAAGACTTCTTTGACTTGGTTTTGATGAATTCCAAATAAAATTCCTACAAAATGACAATACATTTTGAATATTTCCCCCCCAGCAATTTATGTGATAAGATATAAGTCATGGGGATGCAATCTGAAACGATATTAGTTTTTTGGAGCAGGATATAATGGTGAAATCTTTGGACAGCTTGAGTAGATGCCAAGGCAAGATTTTCTACGTATGAATGCTTAACTTCTGTATTATTCAGATTACTACTCAAATAATATATCGGATGTTAAATTCCATCTTCTACTTGGACCAGAACCATAGAAATGGTCGTTTCAGCTGCGACTATATATAGGAAATAATCATTTTGATAATTAGGGGGTACATTAATGATGCTCAAATAAGTGTATCCTTGACAACATCAAAAGAAGCTTGCGCAACTTGGTCCCTATGGAAGGGAACCTCCTTTTTCAAGAGTCTGGTAAATCCTTTAGCCATTTTAGCATAGTTTGGAATGAACCTTCTTAGGAAGTTAGCCTTTCCTTGAAGTTTCTATATCTGAAGTAAATTTGATGGCGTAGGAAAATCAAGAATGGCCTGAACTTTCAATGGGTCGATTCGAATTCCTTCTTTTGAGACTACGAATCCAAGAAAACAACCAGAACCAACACAAAACACACATTTATGTGGATTGAGGCATATTTTATAGTGTCGGAAGCATAATAAAATGGGTCTCAAATGCATCAGGTGATTAGTCCGATTTCGTGAATGCACTGGTAAATCATCTAGATAAGGTTGAACAATTTGCTTGATGTCATTGAAAGCATAGTCCATTGCTCTCTGAAAAGTTTCCCCAGCATTCTTTAAACGAAATGGTAGTTTCCTATAAGCAAACTTTCCACAGGGATAAATTAATATTGTCTTATGTTGATCCTCTGGGTGGATATTGATTTGATTGTAGCCGGAAAATCCATCCATGAACGAAAAGATTTTGCATCTAGCATAATCATCAATAATCTGGTCAATAAAGGGAGTAGGATAGTTGTCTTTTGGGCAAGCAATATTGACATCCCGATAATCGACACGCACTCTAATGGTTCCATGCTTTTTCATAACAGGAATGATATTGGAAACCCACTCAGTTAGCGGAACATGGTATATGAAATCAGCACGCAAAAGTTTTTCAACTTCTACTTTGATGGTAGTGCCTTTCTTCGGATGAATAGGACGAAGCCGTTGACGTACCGGTTTGACATCAGGATACATATTAATAGTGTGTTCAACAATACTAGTATCTATTCCTGGCATTTCTTCATAAGACCAAGAAAATACATCACGGAATTCACGAAATAGAGAGCGATATGATTCGAGTTCTGATGGAGAACAAGATACACCAACATGAATATTTTCTACAATGCCACGTTTGGTCAAAATATAGATAGAAATGGTTTCTTCAATATTTGACAGTTTTCGCTCAGAATCGATTGCATTAATAGGCAAAGAATTCAAAAAGAAATTTTTGATTGTTGGGTGATATAGTTCAGTAAGATATTTTCTTCATAATCAGGAAGATGGGAACGATGATGATAATCTTCCCATGGTTCTCCTTCTGACATCATGGCTTCCAAAATATTCTCATCTGTCAAGAACATTGAGAAAAAAGGATTAGAGGGAGTACAAAAATCTAAGGAACGATCAACCCAAACACTCGGCGACGCTGATTTCAGATTCACTGCCAAAGCCAAATAGATTGATTGTGTTATCACTCAGGTTTTCCTTGAAGTTGTGGAAAAGGAAAGTATACCCGAGGTAACCATAAACCAACCTTCAGATGCAGAATCTAGCCAATCTGCATCCAGAGAGGGCTCTCTCTTTATGATTTATCTTTGTTCTTAGAAAGTTTTAGGCTAGTTATAGATCCAAGAGTTTGTTTGAAAATGGTGGAATTCGCCAACTAAGGGCAAGGTTGAATATTTTTAGGCCATTGGGCTATGGAGTCAAAAGATGGCTTTACTGGATTTCTATTCTACACACAAGATGGCTTTGCAGGGCAAGATAGCCAAACAGAGAACAATCCTTAAGATTTAAAGTGGATGGAATGAGTTTGAAGGAATGAAAGGAAGTTAAGAATCTTTCACCATGTTCAAAAGAAAGAAATGAAATGATCACAAATAAAGAGCAGTGAAGAATTCTTTACTATAGTAATCAAAATGTTTAAATTAGCGAAGCAAGAGCAATTAAGAATTCGTTGCTTATAACTAATTTAGAGGAAAACATTTAGAATAATCACAACTGAACTCAGAGTACAATTAAGTAAATTCTGAGTTATTCTTTTATGTCAAGTATTCAGAAATGGAACACAATGATATTATAAACAGATATAAAACTTAAAACATAGGATAGAAAAGACTTATTGAACTGTAGTCTGACACATGAATCCTGCAAAAAGTCTTGAGCTTCAAATTGTCATCCAGCAAGCCACAAAAATATTTCTCCAAAACACTTTTATTCCAAAAACATCAATGTCACAGCCAAGTAGTAGAATCCACCCTCAATACTTTATTCGAGGGTTTATTTATACAAAAAATGATTTAAAATATCTCATACTGACCTAGGAAATAATCTAGGGTGACTAATGAATAAGTTACAATAAAAGAGGAGACAGATGGTCTTGTAGATAGGACAAAAGATAACTGCTGGTTCCTCCCTTTGTGGATGTGCTGGAGGCAGGTCCTACAAAAGGGCTCGATGTTGTCCTTTTGAGTAATTCTTTTTGACTGTTTTTCTTGTCTGATACTCTTTATTTCTACTGATACACTTTCAACTGCCAAACTGATACTCTTTAACCTTTAGTCATCTATTTATCCTTTACACAATAGTAAAAGGCAAAATTTTCTATCTGAAGATGAATTTTACAAAATTTCCAATAGGTCTTCCCACCATTTGTCTTCTGCTATTACGGTTCTTTTGAGTTTTCTTAATGTTTCATCGGCCTCTGTGTATCTGAAAAAATTGGGCCGATGTGGGAACAAATACCTTATTTCATGCTCAAGATGAAACAAATTCTTTAACCTGTTGTAGATATTCCTCCCTGTAGGCAATGTTGATTCTGATGAGCTGGTAGAGGAACATGTGACGTTGTGAGCATGTATGTCTAATTTGTTGACATAAGTTTCCAATTCCATTATTTTTTCTTCTGAAAGCATCGGACTGGGCAACCCGCTGGCTAATAAAACATTAAACCTTTCTTTAAATGCACTGACCTCTTGCTGTATATCTAAGCATTTTCTTTCCAGATTTTGCATAAAAGTTCTCTTGGTAAAAACCCTTTTTATTTCTAAAATAGTACCTGTCCTGTCCTCAATTCCAAGCTTTGCAAGCTGCTGCTTGGTCTGGGTGTTCAAAAACTGTATAAGTTGATTTGCTTGCTCAGGTCTGTCCCTTAATTCTTCTCTTGTTTTGTCAATTTCTTCCTGAGCTACTTTGACCAAGTCATTTTGTTCAAAGATTATTTGAACAAAGGACCAAATATTCTTTATTGAATCAATAATATTATTCCAAAGAATTTCATTTATTTCTCTTAAAGGCTTTTCTAATGAGAGATATTTTTCTAAAGCCTTAACCAATTTTTCCAGCCTCTTAATTTCCCTTGTATTATCAGCAACAGTCTTTTTTGACATATCATATTTTTGTTCCAAATTCACCAGCTGTAATTTTGTAGATTGAAGTTCTGTGACTCTGAGTTTTAAACTTTCCATTTGTTTTGCTAATTCATCAGAACTTAAATTGGAAGTATTTACCTGTGATGGATCTATTTGTTGATATGTTGTTGTTGTACCTGTAGTTGTAGTAGCCCCTGTGGTGGATGTCTGCATGATAGCTTCCTTTTCTTTTAATGCCTGCTCCAGTTCTTTCTCGGTTTCACTTAGTTGCTCAGTCATTTTCAGGAGCAACTCCATCATTTCTTCTTGTGAATTTTCCTTCAAAACTTCTTGAGTTTGGGGATGCCTTGAGGCTGGCAATTTCAATTGCTTTCTCAGTGCAACAATATCATCATCCTTCTTTTTAATCAGTGCCTCAATGCTTTTTATATCTTTGGGATTGTGACCCAAACTGATGATTATTTCTTCCAGAGATTTTATTCTGTTATCTTTTGCCTGAGAAGAAGCTTTCTCAATTTGCAACTGGGTACTTGTATTATTTAAAGAATCTTGCAATCTATGGGCTGCCATTGCTTTATCAGTAAGGGTGGAATATATCATTTCCCCAGTTTTTTTATGTAGCTCTATCTAGTCTAATGGATGAATGTCTTTTGCTAGGACCTCAAAATTGGTCCTAATGTAATCAGATGCTGTCTTGCGTTTTGGCACTTTGGATTTGAAATGGCTCATCATCATCTTCCCTTGCTGAATGTCAAAAGCTGACATTAATCTTTCTTGATTGTGTGGATCCAATCTAAGATACTGATCATATACCTGCATCCTCAATGGGTCATTCTTGGCTTTTATATTAATGAAAGTCTTCTTTATATCACTTGCATCTGTCTTTGGCTGTTTAAAGGAAGATACTTTAGTGCTCAACTGTTTTTGTAACTCCTTTCCTCTATGACCTGTGTGTGTTACACTAACTGAACCAGTTAGTTGACTATCTTCTCTTTCATCATCAAACATCTCATCTATAGATTCCACTTCTGGAAGTGGATTCAGTTTCTGCTTCTTAGCCTGGTGTTGTTGTGAAGATTCTTTAGGAGGAGTGGGATCTGCAACCTCTCTTTTCTTTCCTATTTCCATATTAGATGGAGTCTGCAATTCTGAAACCTCAGGATGATTAACTTGAACAGGGGAAACCTGTGTTTGATCTGGTGCCTTGGAGGTTTGAGGCTTTTCTGTCATAATGAAAGTTTCAATAACTTGTACTTCAGGTTCTTTCCCTTTGCCTTTAGACTCAACTGTAATTGATGGACTGATTTCCTGTAATCCCTGTTGAAGATTTCCTGCTGAAGAAGTGCCAATATGAGGTACTTGCACTTGCCCAAAAGATTCTAGGTCAAACTTTTTCTCAAGATCTTTCATAATTTTGTTCATATTGTCTTCTTCACTATCTTGCTCAACTAGTGTTCCTTCCACCCACTCATCTTGATTAGCATATTGTTCTATTTCTGGAATTCTGTGGTGAAAGTAGGGTGCTGATTTGTTCTTTATTCTTTTGTCACAGATAAAACTGAATGGATCATAAGGAATCCAACGGAAACTCTTTTGTAACTTGAAATGGTTTTGCAATATATTTTCTGCTTCATGTTCAGCATCCCTAGAATTGCATATAAAGGGACCTAACTGACTTTTGATTCTGAGTTGTGCTTTCTTCTTAACATTACAAAAATGAATAACATCAAAATTATTCATTTGCCTGAAATATTCTAAGGCAAAAAGTCTCATAGGCACATATTTAGGCAGCTTGAATGGACAAAGTTCACATCCATATATTCTGATTTCTGAATGATTTTGGTACAAATACCAGTCTCCAACTTTGTATGTCCTTGAAAGCTGCAAAGTTTTCTTAATCTCATTGCTTAGCCTTGGAGGAGCAACTCCTGTCAACATGGTAGTTGCAGGATGTATGAAAATACCAATGAACTCATCATAAGAATAGGGAGAATTATAGGAACTGTGAGTTATGGCAGACCAAAATATAACAGATCTAGGGTTTCCCTTGGCATCAAGCTTTTGAACAAGAAAAGGGAACTTCTCTGATTGATAATAGATGATGAGATGGTAAATGACTGAGGAATACTTAAACACTTTCTCATTATCTAACCTCATAAACTGGTCATGGATTTTATTTGCAATGAAAGATGCAAAATCATATTTCACAGCAGGTGGCTGTCCAGGTGTAAAGATGGATAATAATACTAGGGTCAATTCATCAACATACTCACTAGTATTAAAACCCAGTACAAAGGATATCATATTTAGGATGAGCTTGCCTAAATTAGTAAAATAAGAAAAACCATAGGGAGGAGGGCCCTTAGGTTGATGTTTAGGTAACATAAAGGTCTGGCAAATGCATTTCAATTTTTCTTGGAAAAATTGGGTAGACTTTTCAAGTAGTTCTTCCATGGACAAAGGAGTAAGATTTTGATCAGGTTCAAAATGGAGCATTGTACTAATAGCTTGAGG
The DNA here is from genome assembly GCA_034641835.2 of Pinus albicaulis. Taxonomy (NCBI): domain Eukaryota; kingdom Viridiplantae; phylum Streptophyta; class Pinopsida; order Pinales; family Pinaceae; genus Pinus; species Pinus albicaulis. The sequence goes on from CM076569.1 coordinate 171,057,825, forward strand.
AGTAATGGGGAACATGACACTCTGGTCAGGGGACATCACTGCTCTTTGAGTTGGATCATAATTGGAATGACAGTAGTGGATAATTTCTGGGAATATACGGATTGAGGGGATGAGATATCTTGGGAAATTGGATTCCCATAACCCAATGACATCCAAACCTTTCGAATAATCATCTCTGCAGCGACAATAACTTCGAAGGGGATTTTCATCGAACACTAAGTCTTTAATTTGAAAGTCTTTATCCACTAATGGCAAGTATTCCAATTCTCTGTGAGGGGCGTTTAATGGGGCTACACTCAGGGCTACCGGGACTTCCATTTTGGTTCTTGTGTATTCAAAGTGGAAATTTCAGGGGTTTTTCACAGAACGGGTGCAATTTCAGTTTTGAAAGTATTATTTTAGTTGCAGGAACTAAAACAGACCAATATAAAACTTCTTTTCAGATTATGGCTTGAATTTAACACTGGAATGCGGATTTTTTACAGAGTTCCAGCAGGAAAACGGATAAATACCTGTTTTATGGAAAATGTCGAGATTTACAGGTACTGGTCAATGGCGGATGAATGCTTGGGCACTGGTATAACAATGGCGTTCTGCAATTTTGGTTGACGGCGGCTTAAACAGTGGAATTTTCGAATTTTTCAGTGGAGGGCGCAGTCGCTTTCAACAGAGAAAATGACAGAAAATACACAGAATTTTGTTTTATTTACAAAGTCAATAGGGATTTTTTTATTTTTTCGAGGGTGACGTCATTATTGTATGGGAGGACACGTCACCGGGGTCGGGCGGTAAGCAGTAATTTCCGCACTGCTTTCGGGGGTTGGCGGTTTTTTGTAAGATGGGAGCGATTCCATTCGGAGATCAACACGTGGCTGGTGCACTGTTTCGAAACTACCGTGATCCCGCGCGTTAACGATCGGACAATGGATGGCTAGTGGCATTACAGCGGGCCGTTGATTCGGGAATGGGCGATCGGACGGGTGATATTACGTGAAGATGGTGAGGGATTTAACGTGCGGGCCCAAAAGAATTATTGTTTAATTAAATATTCCGGGCAGCTTCTGATTGGTTGGAGGTCCGGTTATTAATTAATCCAAATGATTAATTAATTCCTTGGTATAGTGAATGATCGGGGTGCAGCGAGACTATGGTTTTTTATTTATGTTTTTTCGTTTTAAACATATAATATATGTTTAAACTTTGTTTTTTCGCATATTTTATATTATATGGTGATAAATAAATGTGATTTATTAACCATAGGGGCTGGGATAGTATCTATAGGTATATTTTAGCCAAAGGGTTTTTTATTGTGGGATTTTTATTTAAAAAGGGATTAAATAAACTTTGGCCAAAACTTAGAATAAATGGATTTTTTGGGTTATTATTATAAAAGGGAATTATAGATAATAGGATAAGGTATTTCAATAAGGATTTAATAAATAAATCAGATGTTAATATGACAAAGGGACAAGGAAAACTCAAAATACTTTACACAACTAAGCAAGTGAAGATTTCTGAAGTAAATTGTATCATCTCAACTTCAACACTTAAACATAGAATGGTAAGCAATTTTGAGGGATTATTATGGAATTTTGCATGATTTTCCTAAGTAAAATGGGATTTTACTTAGGAAAAGATTTAAAGTGAATAAGTGTAATGATGAATAATCTCAAGTACTAAGGTTTTTTCAATTATTGGGCCGAGGGTCCGGTCCCTCCAAAAGTCAAGGAAATGCCTTGAGCTCCTTTAATCTTCAAATTCCTTAGCACTTTGGGGAAATTAGTAAAAGCTTAGGGAAAAATGAGAAGGGAAATTAATGATTTGACTTTGCTTTCCTCTGGAATTCTGCCAATGTAGTGTTATGCCTTTGTACTTAGTGATGAAAGTAAAAGATTAAGCACATTTAGCACCATCATTCATCACATGAAACTTTGCAACACCATCTACCTACCCTACTTACCTTACCCTACCATTTTCTCTTCTTTATTAGGATGCACTTAGACTGGCAAACCCTCATCAAACTTTTTTTCTTTTACATGACAATCCTATCTAAGTCTACACTTATTACATCTAAGGGCTCAGATTAAACTGTTGAGCACCTTTTATTAACTCTACCTATCTACTTATCTGCCAAGATTAAACAATTTGGCTAGATATTTATTCTCTATTCTACAACATGAAATTGAAAAATGAATGAGTCAAGTTTAAACAGTTTGACTCTTCATGAATTGTGGCAAAGTTTAACAAGCTGCACACAATTACTTATTTACAGAAAATGAAATAGTAGTGGCATTTGGATTTGCACACTTTCCTTGGTCTATTTTTGTTTGGGGTTCATTTCTTTCACTTTTTTGACCATTTTATTTTTCTTACCCTTTGATTTTTCTTTTAGGGTATACCCGCTTTACATTTTTTAAATTTTTTGATTTTTTGGTTTTTCAAGAATATGGAACACCTTTGCACAAGAAAAAGGTTTGAACATATTGCATAGTTTAATCAAGACAATCATGAAAAATGACACCTATTGATATAGGAGTCTAACAGATTGCTATGCCAACTAAATAAGACTGGGCAGCAGAAAATCATCCTACGTAGTAATTTTAGAATCACCCGTACTCTCCCTTAAGCCAGATAGAGTGGAAGATATCATGTAGCAGGTCTCTATATTTACAATTTATGCCGACGTCACGGGCAGAGATAATGCAAAGGTTCCCATAAGAGTGGAATCCTTTAAGAGTCCTACACCAATGTTCTGACATTCTAGTTGGGGTATGTGAATGAACGAAACACTTCCAGTTACCTGCGAAGCGGAGGAAAAGAAGGATAGTTGATTAATGACTGTGATAGTACCTTTATGTGGAAAGGCTATCATTCTAAAGTATGTAGAAACAATTATAGTCATTACATATACCCATGGCCTTCCAAGGAGAATATTATAGTGAAGGGGTCCGTCAAAAACCTCGACATCAACATTCACTATTTTTTCCCCTAGTTCAACATGCAGGTTATTAATAATACTACTAGTTTTACATGTACATCCATCAAAATCCTTCAACATTGTTGATGATTGTGATAAGTGCGGTGAGCCAAGTCACTTCCAACAATTTAGAGACATAATGCATGTAGATGCTCCCTCATCAATAATAGTGCAATGAACAAGGTGATTGAGAACATTTACTTGTACGGAGAATGCCAATTTTGCTGGTAGTTGCGGCACATAGCCCTTATGATTAAAGACGACAAGATTAGAATTAGTCGTATCAATTCCACCAATAGCCGACAATAGAGCCTATTTTTGGGAGGGAAAATTTTGTAATACCTCAAGAGCAAACATAGCTGAAGGGGATTGAGCCAAATCTTCAACCATATTATAATTTTGTGCAGCTTTTGCCCGAGGATTATATGTCGATTTGTGAATTGCTCCCTTTGGTGGCTTGATTGTCAATTCAAGAATAGCAGTAGGCGGTACTGATTCCATAGATGGATTCATTATCGAGGTAGTAGGTTGATCAGTGGCCTGGATACCATAATCTTTATTACACGTTGACACCAAAATATCTATTGAAGGTTTTGTGACAGATAACATTAACACTTGGTAACTAGGAGCTGGATCCGTAGCAACCATGTTTGTGTCCAGATTTGGAAATGGGACTATCAACACAGCTGACGCATAGGAAGTCTGGATGATTTTTGAGACTTCAACGCGGTGAGGAAAATCCATAAAAAAGTGTTCCTCATTACAGATTATGCATGGATAATGAGGTTTCCTAGGTCCAGACGATTGATCAGATGATCTTTCCTGCAGGTTAGAAGTTTGTTTTTTCTTATATTTTCCCTTTTTATTACTTTCGGGTTGCTTGTCACTTTTTCCCTTGTCAAACGACACGGCATTAATTTCGAAAGAAGGTGCAGGATCAGATGCAGTAGTATGATGTGTGCTTGCAGTGCCAATCAAGCCATCTCCAGCATGAAAGTCCTTTAATTGAGGAGGAACAGTAAAATTAGATCTTGGCGCGTTAGGAATTTTTTCATAGAGCATACCAGACTGAATGTAAATCAAGTCCAAATATTGGGCACGAGCAATAAATTTCTCTTCTGTGACAATGCCACCCTTAGCCACATCCTCAGTTATAGGTGGTAACAGGGACTTAATGAACCATTCAGCAAGGAGTTGATTCAGAACAAATGTCTTAACCATTCTACGATGACGATGCCACTCATGAATATGATAAAAAATGTGAGTAGCATTAGTCTATTTGAAATTGGTCAAGAGTTCTGTTCCATTTTCATGTCTGATGGGTAACTGGAAATGAGTCAAAAATACAGTATCTAGGGCAGTGAAATTATCAGAAGAAGCTCTATGTAACTCAATATGCCATTTTGCAATTGGACCTGTCAGCGTACGCTGGAAAAGACGTAACTAAACAGAATCATCATTTAGGGAGATTGATGAACACCACAAATGATAAGTCATGACATGAGTTGATAGATCTTCTCTAGGGTTTCCATTGAACTTAGGAATATCTTAGGGTAATTTATGAGGTATCACTGGCCACCAAGGAGCATAGTTAATTGGATCATTAGTTAGCCGATTTAAATCTAGTAACTCTAAAGTTGCAACAAAGGGAAACTGTCTATTAAGGTCAGGTTGAGCATAGCCAGGGTAAGATGGAATTGCTTGAGAAACAGGCCTTTGAGCACTAGCATAAGGAATCTGCTGCTTGTAACCCAGATAGGGGTTGTTTTGAAAAGAAAACACTTGAGGATTCTATTGAACAAAACCTGGATATGATACTTGTTGAAATGAAGTTTGAGGCATTTGCGCCTGAGGCTGCTAAGGGGTCTGTCCAACAATGTTATAACCCAAATTACGATAACTTGGATTCGGTTGATTTTTATAATCAAGTTGCGGTTGTGACATCCCATAAAATGGTAAATCAGCTTGTGAATAAATGATTCCAAATACAGGCTGTTGTAAATTAACCGAAGGATTTGGAATCTGTGGATCCAAAATTTGAGGATATTGAGTTGAAGGACCCGCTTGATAAGGTTTTTGTACACCATTTTGATTCTGTAAAAAGGGTAAAGATGTATTAAAAAGTGGAAATGATGTGGGTATAACAGGTTGAACTGGTTGATATGAATGCACAACTGTTTGTGGTTGGATAGGCAAAGTGGGTTGCCATTGACAAACATTCATTTCGACATTAGGTTGACCAAAAAGTGACGGAGTACTATCATATTGGGTGACCAAAGTTTTCCCCCTAGCATGAGGAGGATAATAAGATGGAAAATATTGCTCTCCAAATGTTGGGAGTCCAGTTCATATGGTACTTGAAGGAATAGACCCAGACGGACTGGCTTGATATTGCCCTGAAGATGTGTATAATGAATCAAGTCATTCAGTACTCACTATAGGATTACCAGTTGAAATACTGGATTATGACATTGGTAAATTCCATGGGTTTGAAGATGCACCAAAGAAAATTCCAGATAATGATTTGTAACCTGATGGGACCATAGGGCCACCATGAAAATATGACTCTGGTGAAGCTATGAACATCGACAGGGTAGCAAGGGTAGGTGCTGACGTAATTGGAATAGATGTCCCAACTGAAGATGTTGGTCCAAGCATGGTTACTTGACCAAATGTATACCCTTTTGTATCGACGGGAGTTTGAATAGGAACAAGATCAACAAAAGCAGATGGTAATGATTGAGGAAAAGACTTGTACAGGTAAAGGTCCTCCCCAAAAAGGGTTGGAGTTAAAGGTGTCTCGTCTTATGGGATTTCTTCAATCGCAATTAAACCAAGTGGAAGTATTTCACCGTCAAGCCCAAATTATATTTCAGGTGGTTGATTGTGTGATATAGGAGACTCAATGGCTACAGATATTTGTGGGATGACTAAGGTAGGAACAAATTCTGGTTGTACGACTTCAGGATTTAGATGTTCTACCAAAGAAGAGACATGATCTAGATCAATTTCTGGTTGAAGAATGTCGGATCTAGGAGGTATGGTCTCATTGATTGGATGGATCGTGACCACGAGTAGCTGTGAAGACTTCGTTTCGACAATAGTAGACGGATCAAGATGTGTAGAAACCACTTGAGCTAACTTTGGTTTATGGAAAGATGATGTTTCACCAGAGGTATGAATTGTACTTGATTCAGCAACTCGTGATCGCCTTCGCCTACTAGAAGTAACTTCTGGTGGTAAAGGTGGTTTTAAAGCTAATCTACGCAAAAAACGGGGGAAAGGATTTTTTTCTTCCACGATTACTGATTTATTTTAACCAAAAAAAATAAACAAAATAAAATGGTAATGCTAGGAAAAAGGGTTTACTAAGAAACTGTGAACTGTAGAATACCTCCTGGTGAACCAAGAAGTACGGGCAGACAATCTCCCCAAATGTTGTGTTCGGTGTATCACAATTTACAAGGCGACCAACTTGGTTCACTATGGATGGATAGCACCTAAAATTTGTCCTCCCAAATATACCCGAAGGTACGTGGAGGCCCAAGTCCATATTAGCGTTGTCTGATGTGAAACCACACAGTGAGAGTACCCATTTATACTTTTCGTAGTGTAACACCACCCGATATACCTGAAAGTACATGGACGATCTATGATATACTTACATACGTGGAGTGAGATATCACACTCGGAATGTATCACAGACAAGTTAATGACAGTTGCTATGTTTTACGACGTCGGAACACATCTCTAGCCTAGACCTTCTAAATGTTATCGCTATGGTTCCAATGCCTTGTTAGGTAAATTGAGATCAATTTTATGTTGATCTTGTTTAACAATTTTCCTTTCAAAGGTTCACCACGATGATGTATTGGAAATTCCTGAAATGCAAACTAAGAATGATAAGCAATCTTTCATTTTTAGTTTTCAATGAAATTCCTAGCTACTAGAGGGAAAGAGCAATCAATTTGAGACCAAACAAATCAATGAGCACAAACTAAATGTAGATTTCCTAATTGTTCCTTTTGCAAAACACACAAACGACTACATGAAAATGCAGGTTTTTCTTTTCAGTTCCTTTAATGCTATGAATGCAGAAAAGAAACTAAGTGCACTAAATCAATAAAAACAAATGCCTTTTACTTTTGAGAAATGAGGAATATAAACAACAATTTCTCTTTTGAAGGAAAAATGAGGAATGAAACAACAATTTCTCCTATTAGGAAATGAAGAATTTAGGACAATTTCCTTTTTCAAAAGCAAATGGATCTAATGTGACAATGAAAATACTTTGAAATCAATTCGTCAATGATAAAGAAAAACACCTTAAACAAACATTGAATAAATTTTTCTTTCAAAGGAGGAAGAGGTAGATAAGATCACTGGTCAATATGAGGCTCGGGCTTTTCAAAACATAGCAAAAAAAAACTGAAACAAATTGTAATGACAAATTCTAAGGAATTTGGATAGTTTCAGGAGGCAACGCAATCTCTAAAGAGAGATAGTGCTTTGCAACGCAGGCCTGAAATGGAGACAATGCTATGCAAATCACTGTGTCCTGTCCAAGAGTGCGTTGGGCGCAGTGTATAATGAAAAACACAGCTATCTAACACACTTCTAATGCAAATTTTGATTTTAAAAAGCCTAATATTTGTGAGTAACAACTACTAGGTGAATAAACAGAGATAATCAGAGGCTAAAACACCTAGGATAAAGAGTAATCTCCCTAGCAGAGTTGCCAATTTATTATGTGGAATTATGAATTATGGATAAATGATTCTTCCCTAGACAGGTGTTAATCTAGAACAATAGGTCAAAGAATTTATGACTAACTTTCCTAATTGTAAATAGACACACATAATGAAACAAGAAGCTTACTTGGAGTCCAAGCGCTTCCAAAATCTCCTTCTGTCGCTTTTGTTGTAGCTTCAAATTCCAGCCGGCTGTGCAAAATATTTCCTGCAAGAATGAACACTAAACAACAAGAGATAGCAATAATACATATGTCTATTAAAGTTATTTAGCTAAATCAATAAAACATAGACCATATACATCAAATAAGAAATCATGATATGGAAAATCAAAGCTTATACAGATGCATATAGGGAAAGATGAGCATTAATATTTATTAATGATAGAAGGGGAGGTTACAACCCAATGATTGATTTAGTGTCACCATCTCCAACAGCATCCCAACCTCATCACAATGTAGATATCTCCAAAAATATGTCACTCAAATCAACTCGTCAATTGAAATTCCACCAGCATTTCTCTACACAAATTCTTCCTTATCAAGCACTAAGATATGTGCTCAATTTATAAAGGAGTTGAAGGTAGTTTTACAATCAATGACTTTCAAATAATAGGCAAGACATGTTCCCAATCTTGTAGATGTCAAATGGACACATGGATTCAAAATTTGACACGTGTGAACTCTTCTAGAAGGCACTAGCCAAGTGGAGATTTCAAAACAATAAAAATTTCGCTCCCAATGTGATGAACGCACCCTTGGATGTCGGGAAGTGCTTTGCAGAGAAACCTTGCATGGGGCTACCTACATATGCAACACACTTAGTCCCTTTAGAGGCAGCGTTGATGAGCTCTCATATGATATATTATAAACTTCAAATCTTGGAAACCTTTGCAAATGAAAGTCTTGAATGATTTTTCTTGTTCTTTGCCTTAGGGCATATAACAACTGAAATGATATGGGATGATAGACCCTATTCATTGGTCTTGGAGATGATGCCCAGTTAACCAGGTCATTGGGAATGGTGCCCAAATTGACCTATAACACTTGGACTTGAGCCTGAACTTGTTTTTATCTCTGGTATGTCTTTTTCTAGTACCAACAACAGGTTTGGCTTCCTCTTTCTTCTTCTTGCTACTAATCTCATACTCTGCATATTTGAGGAATTATTCATTAGATTTTGTGGCCTGATACTCTTTCTACATTTTCTGTTGAATGTCTGCTTCTATAATTTCTGGTAGCATCTGTGCTTTAGATTTCTATGTAGTTACAGATCTTCCTCTTCAAGCTCTGGTTTAGAAATTAGGAAAAGGAGGAATGGGGGGCACCATTTTCATAGACTTGGGTTTATTAATTGAGGAGCTCTCTCCTTTCTCCAACTTTCTCTCAACCTTAACTGAATGAATTTTTTCTTTTCTTCTCTTAGCTTTATGGATATTCTCCTTTTTAGCCTCCCTCTTGGTTCTTTTTTCAAGCTGAGGGTGTTGTTGTCAAAATTCAATAAATAAAATAATATAATTAATTAATTAATTTATATTAATAAAAAAATTATTTTAAAAATAAAACCAACTCTAGATATACTAAGGGTCTAGAGGGATCAAATCTCTTGACGTGCAAATCTTTTTTTAGAGTGAAAAGGGATTTGATGCCTCTGGAGTCTTGGTAGATCCAGAGTTATGGATCTAGGTTGGGTATAAATCTATCGTAATTGTGAATCTACAAAACAGCTGGAGGAATATACTCTCTAGAGGTGCAAACATTTCCTTAGGTTTTTGCGCTCAAAAAGAGGTTTACGCCTTGAAAGATTTGATCCCTTTGAGAGCTTAGTAGATCTATAATTAAGATGGATCTATGAGAATTCATTATATGTAATACACCTTGAAAGATTTGATCCCTCTAGGACCTTGATAGATTTAGAATTAAGATAGATCAATAAAAGTTGTATTTTTGAAATATCATATTTACAAATATAAATCATTATTATCTAAATTTATCTTAATGTAACATCCTTATAATAATTTTTATTTGAAATAAAATGTTAATAATTTTATTAATACTTTTGAATTGATTTCAATATTATATTTTATTATTGATTTTTTTAATTTTCTATTTCATAAAATACACTTTAACACACCTCTGAACACAATAATAATTATATTTAATGCATCATTATTAAATATATAGTATTTACCATTAATACATCAACTTATCTTAAAATACATCACAATTCATTAAATACCTAAAGCTTTGATCTTAAGTTGCACATAGATCACAAATTATAAAATACTTAAAAGTTTGATATAGGGAATCAGTATGAGTATAGAAATCTTATGAAAAAATCTTTTATATTGTACTCTTTTCTGTATTGTTGTGTTGCTCCTCTACTTGGTCGGATGATTGTCTGTGTTATGCATTGCATGTGAGTTTGTACATAGCTCGCTCATTAAGATACCTAGATAGGGCACACATGCTCCTTAAAAAAATTATAAATTATAAACTATAACCATTTGCAAAATTAATTGAGTTTATTCATCCAAGAAGAATTAGGGATTGAGTTTCAATTAATGCAGGAAGTGGATATCGAACTTTGGGAAGTTCATCCATGTGAATGCACTCTGAAATTCAAAGTAACATGAATATTAAAATAGTTGTTACAATGCAAGTGGCAGAGAAATGGGAGAACTTTATGGACTGTAAAAAAGATTATATAATATAATATTCTTGTAAATTTCTCTATAAATCTGGAGATGGATCCTTAGCCACAGTGGAGTCTTTTTGTCATATAGTATTTGTGAAGGGTAGGGTTTTTTCAGTTGGGATTGTCTGAAACATTGAGGAAGAGAAAATGCTGAAAATACAAATGCAACAGTTTTCTCTAGCCATTCTCTTGCTGTTATTATTGCTCATGCCCTCAGGATTCTCTGGTATGTATTTGTTTGTTTCTGATAAAAAAAAGTTTTGAAATCAAAATGAAATGATTAAGCACAAGCATTAATACAAAGCTATGTCTCTGTATGTAGTCAATCTGAGAGCTGAGGCAGCTGATGCAGAACATAATAATAATATGAATATGATCATGAGGAGGAAATTATTGGATTATGGGTGTCCTGATCAATCTGGCTGTATTCGGCGTTGCCTGCAATACCGTGGATTCAGGAGCGGTGCCTGCAGGAGGAAATTTATGGATGATCAGTATTATTGTCAATGTTTCTAAGCTGTTGTTTCAGAAAAAATCAATAAAAGAAGCCTGTGTTTACAATTTGAGCTTCTAAGTTTCTACAGACATTTTGCTGCAGTTCAGTTGATTCTCTGTGTATTTCTTTTATAGAAAACCAGCATGGTCGTGGATGCCTGATTGGAGGCAGAACGTTGTGAATAATGAATAATGCAGATCGTTGTGAATAATGAATAATGCAGTACGAACAAATTGTGGATCTTAACTTTCCTTTTGCATTATTTTCTCAAATGAAATGTTTCGCTGGAATAATTATTTTTCCTCCCAAATTAAATGATAGGTATGGTGGAGCATTTTCCATTTGATAAAGGCAATTATTTGGCTTTCCCTATGACTTTCGAATGCCCTTTGCCAAATCCATTTGGCAAGGTACTTGGAAATTTGGTAGGGGTTTTTTGTAAAACAAAATATATATATATGTATGATAAATATAATTATGTTCTAATTGAATATATCATATAGGTTTTTAATTGAATATATCATATAGGTTAAGAAATTATTGATATAATTTTAATTATATCAAGGAACATAATTATATCAAAGAAAATTCCAAGAAAATTTATGGACTTTTTTCGAATTTTTTGAACTATTGAGTGTGAGTCATTTAATTTTGACAATAAATGATAATAGAATGGTTAGAAAAGTGTCTACAAATGAACTATACTTTGATAATAAATTATATTTTTATGGATGCTTTTCGAATTAAATCACATTTTTATAAGTGTTTTTCGAATTATCCAGTGTGATTTATTTAATTTTGACAATAAATCATATAAAATGGTTAAATAAATCATTTAAAATGATTAGAAAACCATCTATAAATAAACCACACTTTAATAATAAATCACATTTTCCAATTTTCTAATATAATTTATTTAATTTTGACAATAAACCACAATTTGACAATAAATCACATAGAATAATTAGAAAAACATCTCCAAATAAACCACACTTTGCCAATAAATCACGTAAAATGGTTAGGAAAACGTCCACCTTTTTTTATGTCATTATCTCCAAAAATATTTCTTAACATATAATTATCTTCTATAAATTTCACTTTTAAATAATATTCATAAAAAAATTAATGACCAACCTAATTTTGCAAATCTCTTAACTAAGAGACATGGTGGGTTTGAAACTTTTTATTAATAGACTTATCTTGTGTGATAATATAGCCAAGCATATAAAAATACAACATTGCCTCGAGACATGCAAAGAACTCATTTTCATAAATTCACTTTAGCTAATAATATAGCTAGCCACTTACAAGCCCGACCTTACCGCTAAATTACTTTATGTAATAATATAGCTAGCCACTCACAAATTCACTTTATGTAATAATATAGTTTGCCACTTAGCTAAATTTATATTTTTGGATTTGAAAATTTCAAATTAAGTTTTAAATTGAAATTTATATTGCGTAGTTTAAGTTTTTTACATTATTATAATTTTAGAAGTATTAAATTTTTATTAATAAAATTTTGAAAGTTGAGTTACATTCATCTATTAAGTGGTGGGTGGTAAGAGGGATTACACCTCTTTTTATTATAAAAGAGGTTTGTATTTTATGAGATTTAATTTTAATTTAGAGTTGAGATGGATCTAGGCTAATTTTTTTTTTTTTTTAATAGATTATATTTCACATGAATACTATAGATTCTAACAAACTTAAAGCTCTGAAACTGTCAATAGTCATTTATAAAATTTAATAAACATAAAAATATATTTCTATTTTTATATTAACCAAGTTAAAACATTTACGTTACTTTACAACATATCTACCATACTAAACTAGATAACGTTTCAGTACAATTATTTACAATTAAAAAAAAAATAGTATCTTTAATTTTTATTAGAAATTTAATAATTATTATTAGAAATAACAAATATTAATTAATAAATTTAACTAAATTAATAAATTAACTAAATATTTATTTTTATTTTTATTTTTTAAATTATTAATAATAATTATAATTATTAATATTAATTAATAATAAAATATTTATTAATTATTAATAATAATAATTAATTCATTAGTAATAATTAAATCATTATTAGTAATAATTATTATTAATAATTTATTAAATAATTTATAAACAAGAATAAAAATGATATAGTCGACTCTTTTTTATTTTATTGGTTTTTCTATCACTAATTATCTTTCATTTGATTCCCTCTTTGAAGCTTTTATTCAAAAAAGTCTCTAAGATGGATCCCCGTTGGGATTTGAAACGTCGCCAAATTTCTTGTAACGATGTGGATAATCCAGATCATTCTTCTTCAATGTAGAAATTATACAACAAGCATGTATATCTTGGATTCACCCGATCTAACAATGTGTTAAAGTTAAATATTGAATCGCTTCTACAAATCTTTTGTGGAATTAAAACCACAATCGTTAATCACATGAACATGAATAAAGATCGATCACACACAGCACAAATAATTTCCCAGGGAAAGCTTACAGTTAAAAACCCCACTATCTTCTATTGTATATTATATCCTGGATCATGAAAAAATTACATACAAAACTCTTCTCACAATAGCCCTCAGTACATCAACTAATTGTCTCACACTATCATACAAAAATTGGCAAATCCCTTAGCCAATTTACTGCCTCCAGACAACCTACCTTCACTGCACAATCGCTGATGAATGCAATCCCTGAATTGATGCAATCTTGCCTGCCTTGACTACACAAGTATCACGGGCACATACAATGTGTGTTTACTTGCATGTGTGCAAGAGGATAATGTCATAACTGATAGTCAACTTCTCTTTCACCTAGAACTCAACTGGGTCACCATTGGATTTGATATGCATGTAGCTAATATTAGTAAATCCTCGGTTGCATGTGAGATCACTAATTGTGAATTAATTAATATTTAATTCACTAGATCTCTCACTAGTGTATCTTCAGTTACAACTAGCACAACTGAGTTTAACTCACTTAACTGAGTTCATCTGATTTACAACTTGCACCAACTCATGCGCCACTGCACTTCGAACTTTGTTATAACTAGAATTACTCTGCATGTCCCACCAACCAACCTCTAACTTGAAATTCACTAGCTAACTAATTTTTCCACTTCAGTTAACTATTTCAAGTCTACATTGAGAATATATTATAGTTTATTGTCCATCTAAATTAAGGGATAATAAAAATAGACATGCACCTGAAAATAGCCCTGTGGGCCCCACCCTAGTGTAGATGCTTAATGCAACCAAGTGCTTAATTCACTAATGTGGGTGCTAGATCTTCTTGCTGAATTTCAACATTCAATTAATAACCATAAGAGCTTAAAGACTAACATCTTTCAATATTATTTTTTTACATAGTATTTAAAATCAAACACACAGAATCAAATTTATAGTTTTAGTTTTGAGTTTCTAAAATCATTAAAATATAAAATAAAAATAATCCATTTAATATATATATATAATATTAATTTATAATATTTTTTTTGAATATATATATATATATATATATATATATATATATATATATATATATATATATAATTTGTCTTTTTCTCCTTAATATAAGGGCATTTCTCAAAATTGTCCCCCACTAACCCTTACTCTCTTGTCATTCATTTGAGTCACGAGATGTGGGAAAATAGCATTAATTGTTTCTTTAAATGGTGGGTGGAGGTCAACCCTATTGCGGGATTTGGCAGGTAGTTTTATCACTAAATTAATGCGGTAGGAGTGCAACTTGACCGGTCAACTTGGAAGTAACTATTTCAAACCTAATTTTAGCTGAAAATTAGCCTTTCCAACCTGAGAGGGTTCTCTCAAGGATATAGAATGATATTATCTAAATGAAGCTCAACAGATGGATAACTCTGAAATTGGGTTTTAAGTGTGTTTTTATGCAGGTTAAATATGTGGACAAATTACTACCATTGGGCAAATGGAGTCAGTATAAACAACTCAATGACATGTGAAACTCCTCTCATGGAAGCTGAGGCATATATATATTCTGATGAGAAGATAACATTCACAACAGACTAAGTGTTTAAAGGAAGTTAGAGCATGTAATCCATGAATTCTAAGTAATCAAACACTAGGATACTGAAGATAAAATTGCAGAATATAAAAGACAAATACTCGTGAGAATATCAATGAATCTCAGGTAAAGAAAAGTAAGCTGCCACAGTATATTACTAATGAAAAGTTTTACAATAGTAGTTTGTAGTAAACATAAACTAACCCTCTCTAATTCAATAATATCTCTATTTCTAACCTTATGCGTCTTTACATTGAGTCTGCCAGCAAGGCTAGACCTTCGGATACTTTTTTTGACACCTAATCTAACCAAAATCATATTACAAGGAGATAAAATAGATAACTACTATTTTTAGGACTTAGAAACCTAATAGGACTCTAAAACATCTTTATTACATTTAAAAAAAATTAAAGCTACATATTTACATCGAAAAGGTTATGTTCCTGAGGTGGCACTGACCGTGACTGAACCATAAATACTCCCACCAAGTTAGGAGACATGTCTTCCGAAATTTAGGAGGTGGTGTCATATTTATTGTTACACCATTTTTTGGTCATCTAACCTATTATCATTAGATGGACCCAATTACACCATGTAAGACCAATTTTACCCTAAGTAAAATTGCTTTCACTATGTAAAATAACTTAATAAAACACATTTATTAGGTTGTTTATGGTCTAAACAGGAAACCCCAAGGGGAAATATTAAACAAATATATATTTGTTTGGTTTTCCTCATGGAATAATTAATTAAACAGTAATTTAATTATTATTCCTAGTCATATTTAACCCAAAACAAGGAAATTAATTAGATAAATCCTTATATCTTATTATTTTCTAGGAATAATGATTTAAACCTTATTTAAATAATATTCCTTATTAAATTTGACTAAATAATTTATAAATAATTGAATAAATCATTATTTATTTAATTATCATTCAACCACTTTCTTAAAATGATAAATAAAGCATTTATTTATTTATTATTTACAGATAAAGGGATTTGACACAAGTCAAATTCCTTTCCCCTCCAACAAATATAATAAAATATTCCATAAAAGGTGGATCTAGATTTGGTTAATATTATTTTAATCATGCACCAAGATCTAGAATGACCTAATATTTTGTTATAAATAGAAGGGTTTTTCCTACTATTCATCACCCTTTGTTGCCTCCTAGATCACTCCAGATCTATACTTTTGGTCTGACTTTGAGCCATTATCATTATCATAATTTCTATTATTTGCTTTGTGAGCTCCCTTTGAGTTCTATGTTTGTCTGGGTTTTCTACACCAACAAGAGAGAGAAATTCTAGATCTGAAGTACTGAGGACTTCCAAGAACCCATCCCATTGAGGAGAATTGGAAACAATTTTCTTGTTTTCCTCCCAGGTGCCATTAATATAAAACTCTTCAAAAAATATTGTTCTTGTCTTGTCTATTGGATGCATGGGGAAAAACCTTATTTTACTGCTTAATGTCTTTTTATGCATAGATCTGGATTTTTGCAGCATTTTTCTTGATCAACTAATTGCAGATCTGAAGATATTAGCAGCCATATTTTGCTATTAGGGTTGTTTGTTATGCACAGCTAAAAGGGTATTTTTTTGTACACTTACACTAAATATTCATCCTAACAACTGGTGACTCCACATGGGTTTTCAATTAGGACCGCTGTCGTTTTTCATATTCCTGCATATCCAGCTGCTTCAAACCCTAGGGTTTCTCTTTAGCTTTTTTTTTTTCCTATTTTTATGTTTTTTTTCACCCATAAAACCCTAAAACATTAAAATTTCTAACTTCCATCTGTTTCTAGCCCTATTGCGCAGGTAACAGACATCAACCTCAACTGAGACGACAACTTTTTCTTAAATCTGCTGTTGAAAGACCCAGAAGTGCAAGTCGCACTTTTCGGCCCAAAACTTACGACCTGGACTGCAGGACGCACCTTTCAGCCTCAAAACTGCAACCTGGACAGAAAACAGGTTAGAACCTGCAACCTACACTTTTTTCTGCAGATTTTCTTAAAGTTTTCTGGGTTTGTCTGAAGCTTCTGTCAGGGTTGTCCAGCCTCCGTCTCCGCCCGTTTAAACCTGTTCTTGTTTTTTTTTACTCAACTAAGTGGGAATCTAGCCCCTAGGGCTTCAGTTCGCTCCACTTTTTGTGGAAGAGTTTTAGTTGTTGCAGGTGTCTAAATTTTCAAAGTTTTAGCCATTTATTTTACAGATCTGATACCTCATCTTAAGATCCCTTTTAGATCAGCTATTTTTCCATCCAAATCACCTCATATAGTTTTTTTTGGGTTTGCCTTTACGGTCACCTCCTTTTCCCTACTGCCTTTAGCTTTTTGCCTCCTCTTTCACAGCAACCTTGCCTCTGTCTCTTTGTTGTTTTCTGCACCTCTTTTTAGCAGATTTATCCTTTAGATCCCTGTCCCTTCCGACCTTAGATCTATTGGCTTATTTTCAGTGTGTTTTGGCTATATTTTTTTTCCCTCTGTTAGACTAGTTTTTGAGAGACTCTAGTCCAGAAATCAGTACATTCAAAAAAATGTGCTGGAAAAGGCAATACGACAGGGATTCCAAGCAGTTCCAAGCCCAATCAAGAAGATGAAGCTACCCAAAAAGGAACAGAAAGCACCCAGATCAACCCAGCAGTCTCAGACCAGGAAAATTTGGGGCAGGCTTAAACTACCCCCCCAAGCAAAGAAGGAGGGAAAGCTATCTAGATCGAAGCTACCCAAGGAATTCCATCCAACCCCTCATATGCAGAATTCAAAAGGAAAAAAATAGCAGAAAGCTCAGGCTCCTCGGAGGACGAAACCTACGAGTGCCCCTCTAAAAGAGCTGGAAGGAAATCCCGCAAAGAAATGAGGGAAGAGGAGGCTGAAAGACTCAAAACTCAAGGAATTCAAGCCACAATATAAATGTCTATTGGACGAAACACCAGACCAAGGCCTCCCAAGGGAGGCCTTATCCCCCCCTTAAGTAAATAATGAAGCTCGTCTCTTGGAATTGCAGAGGACTAGGGAACCCTTCCAAAATAGAAGCAGTTAAGGACCTCTTGAAATCAGATCCCTCAGACATTCTCATGCTCCAAGAGACTAAGATAGAAGGGCAAGCCCTCCTAGAAATCAGCAAGTCAAAGTGGAATAAATGTTCAGGCAAGGCAGTCAGCACAAGGGGCACTTCCGGAGGATTGGCAACTCTCTAGTCAGAAGGCACATTTCAGCTGAACAAATATCATGAATCCCAGCATTGGATCTTCATGGAACTGATGCATAAAGCAAGTAAGTTGACCATCTCCCTCTTCAATTTATATGTTCCTGTCAATTACTCTAAAAAAAGAGAATGTTGGAATTCTCTCTCAGTTTATTTAGAGCAGCATTCCCCCAGCAACATCATCATAGTTGGGGATCTTAATATAGTCCTGAAAGAAAAAGAGAAGAGGGGTGGCTCCTGTACCAGAGATCCCTTGTTGGCCACTGTGGAAGTGCTCACCCAGTCTTGGGATCTCTTAGATTTCAATCCTGTCCGTGGGCTTTTCACTTGGTCCAATAACCGGGTTGGGTCGGACCACATTTCTGCCCGCCTGGACTGTTTTCTGGTGCAAAGCGCCCTCATGATGAACAAAAAGATCATTACCACAAAAATTCTGCCTAAATTGACATTAGACCACAAGCCAATTCAGCTTCTTCTGGAAGAAGAAGAAGATCTGGGCCCCATTCCTTTTCAATTCAGCCCTCTCTGGATCGAGGGAAATGGATTTTTGGAGACTGTGAAAGCAGCTTGGGTCAAATCCTTCACAGGTTCCTCAAGCTTCGTCTGGGAACAAAATTTGAAGGCCACAAAACATGCGCTGAAGGAATGGATAAAAAAACCAGTTCCCACTCCAACCAACCAAAGAAAAGAAGCAGTTCAGATGTTGCAGTCCCTGCAAACAGATATGGAAAGCAAAGATATCACAGCAGAGCTGCTGGAAAAAGAAACAAAAGCTCAACGATCCACATACCAATCCTTTCAAACAGAAGAAGAGTATTGGAGGCTTAAATCCAGAAGTCTGTGGCTAAAGGCAGGTGATCGGAACACCTCCTTTTCCCATCGACAGTATAGGGCAAGACTGTCCTGGAATCATATAGCAGAAATCAAAACAATGGAGGGCCAAGTCTGCAAAGGATTCAATCAGGTTAAAGCCACTGCTGAAACTCACTTCAGGAATCTATTCAACGAGGGAAACCAAGGCAAGGATGAGGAAGCTGTAGACTTCCTCTCTAACATCCCTTTACTCATCAATCCCGAAGATAACAAAGCTCTTTGCAGACCCATTTCTAAGGAGGAAATTATCAACGTAATCTGGTCCATGGAAGCGGACAAGACCCTAGGGCCTGACGGACTTACTATCCATTTCTACAAGCCCTGTTGGGATATCATCAAATCTGATCTCCTTAAAATGATAAGAGGCTATATGAAAAAAGCTAAGATAGGAGGAGGAACCAATTCCACCTACCTAGCTTTAATTCCTAAGGATTCCAACCCTGAAACATTTGCAAGATTCAGGCCTATATTGTTGTGTAATGCATCTTACAAAATCATAGCCAAACTCTTAGCTAATCGAATCAAGCCCCTGCTCAAAAGACTGATCTCCAGTTCTCAAGGCGGATTCGTGGAAGGAAGGCACATTCTAGACAATGTGATACAAGTCTAGGAAACCATTCACTCAAGCAAACAACGAAGGGAGAAATGCATGCTGATTAAACTTGATATGGAAAATGCTTTTGATAGAGTAAATCACGTGTTCCTTTGCAAAGTCCTCCTCTCTTTTGGCTTCTCTCATCATTTTGTTCAGCTCATAAAAGCATGTATCGATAACCCGTGGATTGCTCCCCTAATCAATGGTCGTCCAACCAATTTCTTCTAAGCTCGAAGAGGCATCAGGCAGGGATGCCCGCTTTCCCCCTTCCTGTACATTCTTATGGTGGATTCCCTCAGTAGAAAAATCACAGCTGAAAGAAACATTGGTTCCCTCCCGGGCCTCAAACCATCCAATGGATCTGTCCCACTAAATCACGCTCTCTTTGTGGATGACTCCCTGCTCCTTGGAGGTGCATCCACTAGAATTTCAAAAGCTTTCGACTCTATTCTGAGAATTTATTGCAGGGTTTCAGGTGCTTTAGTCAATGAGAGTAAAAGTGAAGTCTTCAGCTGAAATATAGACCAGCAAGAGATCTCAAACATTTCAAAGCTTCTCGGGTTCAAAGGCCATGCACAATGGGATAGGTTCAAGTACCTTGGTCTTCCCATCTCCTCTGGCATGAATAAGAGGTCCCTTTGGAATGATATCATCAGCAAAATTAAATCTAAAATCTCTGCTTGGGGAGGCTATTGGTTAACAAAAGGTGGTAAAGTCATCCTTATCAAATCTCAGTTGTCTGCTCTTCCAATTTATCAAGCTGCTTTTCTTCTAGCTCCAAGAAATGTGATGGAGCAGATCTCTAATCTCCTTAGAGACTTCTTATGGCAAGGTGGGAAGGGCAATGACAAAAAAATGAATTTAGTTAACTGGGACTTAGTTAAGAAGCCGATTGTTGAGGGTGGTCTGCAAATTCGAGACCCCTCCCTAGTCAACACAGCGCTGGGAGGTAAGATTTTGTGGAAGATGATCCACGATCCCACACATCCTGTCAGTGTCACATTACGGTCTAAATACGCAGACAAAGACGCCCTCAGAAAAATGCAATTAGACAGTTCTGTAAATTGCACGCAGGTTTGGAGGCTCTGCTGCAAAAGCAACAAATTCTTCAAAAAATCCGTGTACATAATCCCTGGTAACGGAAAACGCACTCATCTGTGGCACGATCGCATCGTGGAGTGTGAACCCTTGGCAGATAACGAAGATATTTCTGATCTCAGAAACTGGTTGGAATGAGCAGGTGTAAACAACATTTTCGACCTGTCGAATTGGGATCATCGTGGTGATTGGGCAGGCTGGAACTTCCATGGATTCCCTGCTCGTTTAATTACTCAACAGAACTTGCTTGCGGATCTGCTTGAGGACGCTGCTCCAGTCAACTGATCCATGAGAGACAGTTGGGGATGGGGTCAGTCAGGTGTTTATTCAACAGCAGCGAGTTATAGAGCTTTACAGGGTTCAAGGAATAGCAGTCAAACTCTTGCCTTTTGGAAACAAGTTTGGGAGCCATTAGCTTTACCCAAAGTAAATTTTTTCTTCTGGACTCTGGCTCACAATAAACTTCTTACGGGAGATAATCTAGCAAAAAGGAAGATCACAGGGCCACATAGATGCGTGCTATGCAAATGTAACCTCGAAACTTCTCAGCATCTGTTCTTGGACTGTCTCTTTGCCAAAGAGGTATGGGGTCTAATACTTCAGGACTTTCAAATTTCTATCCCTTCACAGATCTCTGTCACTGAACTCTTTGCCACATGGACTACCTTCTACCCTCATCGAATCCCTTCCAAGTATTTCTAGCGTAAAGTATGGATAGCTCTTCCCAAATTTGTATGTTGGCAGCTTTGGTTGGCTCGTAATCAACAGATCTTCAAAGATTCGCAGCAATCCCCGACTCAAGTTGCTGCAAAAGCCAAGTCTCTCCTCTTGGAAGCGGCCCAACAGCAGTATTACAAAGAAGACCCCCTGCTCTCGCCCAAGGAAAAGAGGTGGCTAGCCCTGGAGCCATACCCTCGTAAGTATCTCCTCATCCCCCAGACAGCTGATACGGATTGGCGAAAAAGAGATCCAGATGGCACTTTCCAAAATTGGTGGAGGTCTCAAAAATTAACCACAATTTTCTTCGATGGGGCGTCCAAAGGGAATCCCGGTGCTGCCGGTGATGGTGGGGTCATCTACTCCCCGAATGGGTCACTAAGAGATTCTTTTTGCTGGGGTTTAGGTCTGAAAAATAACAATCAAGCTGAGCTCCTCGGGCTCCTTAAAGCATGTCTCATTGCAAGAGACAAAAGGGTCAAACATCTCCAAGTCTTCAGAGATTCAGAGATTTTAATTAAAAAATTAATCATGCAGGATCATTTCAGCAATGCTGGTCTCAATAAAATCTTGGGCAGACTAAAGAGAGTCTTACTAGACTTTGAATCTTTCAAGTTTCATCATATCCTTAGAAATTCAAACAGTGAGGCAGATCGGATGGCGAACAAAGGCTGCTCTCTCATGAAAGGGATGCTAATTTTAAATGGGGAAAGTACCTTTCAAAACCCTTGAAAATGTTTTATCTCAAAAGCAGCATAAGATGGATAACAACTTTGTAATAGGGGTCGCTATGGCAAAGACCTATTCTCTTTCCCTCATATAAATAAAATTGCATACTTGTTACAGTTAGAAAAAAAAAATCATGGCATAATTTTTCTAAAGTAATTTTCCAAATTTTTTAATGAAAATATCCAAACGACACTTGGTTCTTTGGGCTACATATGAATATTCAAGACATCATTTGCACTTGGTTCCTTAGGCTACATCTTTAGTGGTTCGAGGAGCTATTTTCAGCCATTGTTGTCGTTGTATCAGGTTCTCATATTAATATAATAAGGTTGAATCTTATCGAGTTTGCAGCTATTTCTTGTCTAGTTGATGTTAAGAATTTCTAGATTTATTTTTTGCTAAGTTTTCCGTGTACAAAATTATGTTATTTCTATTAAATAATTTGTGGAAAATTTCTCTGAAATAGTGTTCGGAAACTCTTTAAATTTTATATGTTTGGAACATTACAAATATGTTATATTTGGAAATAAAAAGGGCATTGAGCTAATACATGCCCACAAAAGGTGAAAATAAAACACCAACAAAAATTGATGGATATTTTTAATTTGGCCTTTGAGCCAGAAGAAAGGGAACACATCTCTCATTACAGTTCTAATCGTGAATCTTTTTCTATCACAATGTCTTCTTCAAATTCTTAGACTGAGTACCGTCAGCACAAGTTGGCTCAAAATTACATTTATGATGATTATGATTCTTGAACGAAATATTATTTTTTTATTTGACTACTTCATGTTCACTAGCATATCTTTTCTCAAGCATTCCCTTTAACCATTGCAACAACTTCAAGCATCACTTACTCTTAGTGATTTTTTTTTTCTTCATCAATATAAAGACCACATTCTTCAACTTCAAGATCAACTCTATGATCTTGAACAACCCAATGTGGTGGACTCCTATGAAGATTATATGTCATTAAAGTAGACTTCATACGAACAACTTAATAAGTCTCTATCATACCATGAAACCTAACATATACCAACTATTTCCAACTTACTATAATCCTAAATGAAGATTGGAAAATAGATACCATAGAAGAATGGATAGAATCATAAATTAGACAAAAAGAAAATGCTCTCAAGTAGAAAAGAAAAAACAATAGTTGAATTAATAATTTATGCTAAAGCTGATATTGTTGAACTAAATAAATTAGTTGGAGCACAGCTTATTGAGTTCCTTTCTAGCCAAATTGACAACCAACTTAATGTAGTTCTTGAAGATGAAATATTTGTTGAGAAAATTGACAATCTTGCATAAGAGATTAAAGGATCTCATGATAGATTAGTTATCACCATACATATAAAAGTAAAAGGATTAAAGTAGTATCCATTGGATGCTCAAATAGATATAGGTGCTATGAATAGTTGTGTTAAATATAAGATTATCCCTGAATATTATTGCAATACAACACAAGTACATTTCAGAGAAATTAAAAATGTCATTATGCCAATCAAGGCCTTTGCACCCGATTTTCCTCTATTATTGGATGGGCATCTAACTTCTGTGAATATTTATTGTTTTTATGTTGGTTGTGATATACTACTAGGCCAAAATTTTGTAAGAATACACAGGCCTTTTACAGTAGACTTAAATACAATTATTTTTCATATTCAAGGGAAACTAGTCAAGCTGCAATGCAAGATTGATTTTATTGTTAGAATATATGATAGACAAGATGATCCAGTTGAAGAATATATTGAAAAATTATCCAAGAATAATAAATTATGAGACATGTAGAGCTCCATGGGAAAGAAGAATTGTGAGTTATTGCAGAAAATCCCTAGTAATATTTTACTTTTGGTTATCCATATTCCTTTTGGTCCAGTGAAAAGTACTTTTTTGATCTACCCTATCGAGAAAATTTCCATCGAAGACCTCAAAATTCCTCAACTAATTTTATGTCTCCACAGGAATTACAATTATGTAAAGAAGAAATTTATGAGCTACTGGAAATAAAATTGATTGAACCTAGCAGAATCCCTTAGGCCTATCCATCCTTCTATGTGAATAATAATTTTGAACAAAAAAGGGGAAAAAGGAGACCGATGATCAACTACAAGGCCCTAAATGACGTGGTCTTACCAATCAGGTATCCACTACCATCGAAGGAATTTTTATTTGAAAAGATAGGGGAAAATAATATCTTTAGCTAGTTTGATTTGAAAAGTGGGTTCTGGTAGATAGGGATTTTCCATAAAGATATATTTAAAGTAGCTTTTGTAGTTCCTTTTGGACAATATCAATGGTGTGTGATTCTCTTTGGGTTAAAGAATGCCCCATCTGATTTCCTAAAATGGATGGATGACATATTTTGATATCTTGATTTTGTTGTTATTTATATAGATTATTTATTAGTGTGCTCTAAATATATTCAAGAGCATCACCAACATTTAACAATTGTACATCACATAGTTTATTTTCATGGTTTGGTTCTCTCTAAAGTAGATTCAAAATTTTCCATGGGCCAAACACAAATCAATATCTTGGTCTTGTTCTTACACGAGGGAAAGTGGAAATTCATTATCATGTATTAAAATCCTTGCAAGACTTTCCTGATGAAATTTAGGATCATGAGAAACTATAAAGATTCCTTGGTATTTTGAATTATATAAGGCAAGTTTATGAAAGTCAAGCAAAATATGCCAAGTGCCTTCTACAAAGGCTAAAACATGGTGTTGTTTGGACTAATAAAATGACTAAAGAAGTTCAAATCATCAAGCAGTGAATCCAAAATATTCCTCAAATACATCTTCCAAATATAGATATTCCCTTCATTTTGGAAACAGATGCTTCAGATGAAGTATGGGTCGAAGTACTTCTTCAAAAGCACACAAAAGGTGAAGAGTTTTGTATGTATGCCTGAGTATTCAAAGATGAAAAAATTCATTACCTTCCTCTCATAAAGAGATTATTGCAGTCAAGAATGTTATTAAACATTTCAGGTTATTTCTAAAACATGTTCATTTTATTGTAAGAACATATTTAAAGCATATGAAGGGTATGTTGTCCAATCGCAGACTATTAGAGTAGGGAAATCACAGGATTTTAAGATGGATTTTATGGCTTGAAGGTTATGTTTTTGGCATTGAATACAAAGTAGGAAAATAAAGTTGTCATGTTGATATTCTAATCCAAGAAGGGAGAAATACCACTAATAAAAAAGTCCTAACTTGAGAAGATCAGGTTACAACTCCCCTTCTACCTACTCCTCCAGGGTTCAAATGGGTCATGGTATGTAATTATTGTACATATTATCTATGTTGATATTGTTTTGTCCAAACCTTGTATATCCTTCCTTCTTTGGTTCTAAATCAAATTCTCTCCTACTGGATAAGCATAAGAATAAGAGATCCTTACTATAAGTCAATAACACTATTCTGCAGTCATACCCATAATCCTTACACCAGGTATATTTTTGTTTTTTATCCTTATCTTAGCTATACATCTTTTTTTACATTGTTCTGATATATTAAAAAAAGAGTGTCCAAGTTTACATGTCATGTGGAGAAATCACAAGCCCTTATAGTCTTTGGAGTCCCTGATTCCATATTTTAATGTATAAATTTTATCCTAGGGATGAGTCAACAAACTCTCTCATAGGGCCCAAATTCATATACCTTCTACATCAAGATATGGAGGAAGCATTTAAGTTTGATGCATGGTTCCAGTTCTAGATGAACTTCATCACATCAGAAATGGAGCTAGAACTCATGAAGAGCCTCTATATTTTCCTCACTTCAAAATCCAAAGTTATTTCTATGGAAAATTATGTGTTCTTGTAGAAGAATTAGTTCCTAGCATTTACTTATCATAATTTTTCAATAATTTTAATATGTTGCCACCATCATGAATCGACAATCTCAATGATCCATGTGACTTTCTACTTACTTCATCATGATTAGAAGATGAGGAAGCATGACGGACTGCATGTACAAACAAATCTTGCAAATATTTGGTTATGTGGGTTGTTCAAAAAAGAAAAACTCCATTGTGTAAGTATTTGGTTCCATGGGTTGCTCGAAAACAAAACTCCATTGTTTGTATATCTAGTTTTTGTTGGTTGTTCAATGATGACAATATCCATTGTGCATCCACTATTGTTAAAATATTCTCTGAAAAGTAAAGATATGCATAGATAGTTTGTACCATGTGTTGTCTCCCACTAGGAAAAACATCTTCAATAGTAATTCTAAACGCTTTAACCACTGCCTCATAATTGGTATAAAATAAGGACAAGCCTCCTCATTCAGGCATCACGTCCTACAAGGTCTTCAAGGGTTAGTGTGTCTCTAGGATGTCTGAGCTTCGTAAACTCTGTGTCCTCGGTCTAGTATATTGGACCAAGGATCCTCAGGAACAAAAACTATCTAAGGGCATTGACTTTGAAGAAACCTTTGCACTAGTTTCCAAACTTGAAGCCATAAGAATGTTTTTGGTTTTGGATGCTTCAAAAAAATTAAATTTTATTAAATGGATGGAAAATCAATGTTCATAAATGGAGAACTACAGGAAAAAGCATATATTGAGTAGCCAGAAAGATTTAAAATGTTAGAAAACAAAGATCATGTGTGTAATTAAAAAAAAGCCCTTTATAAGCTAAAATAGACACCTAGGGCCTACTAATAAAGCCAAATATATACTTACAATTAATAGATACAAAATTTTCTATAATAATTTATATTATATTAACTTAAATCTTAAATTATGAAACTCAACTACAGTTCAAATTCAAGTTTTCAATAATTTAACAATAATTTTCACAATTTAGCAAATATAATTTCTTTTCTGCTGAGCATGCAGAAAAGACTAACCATCATGTTTGCATAGAAGATGCTAAGGTCATTGCTAGAATCGACCATTTCCATCATCGTAAGTTGAGAGAGACTATTGAAATTGAAAAAAGACCCGTTAATCTCAATAGAGATGACGGTTGGAATATCAGCAAGTGCTGGATTCCTGCCTTATATTCTTGATTATTATTATTATTATTATTTATTTATTTATTTAGTTATTTTTACTTTATTTATTGGATTATTTAAAATAATAATAATAATAATAATAAATAAATAAATAAATAATAATAATAATAATAATAAATAAAATAAAATAAAATAAAATAAATAATAATAATAATAATAATAATAATAATTAATTAATTAATTAATTAAAATAAAATAAAATATTTTTATTTATTTTTATTATTTATTAATTTAAGTTTATTTTTGTTTTTATTTATTTATTATTTATTATTTTTTATGTTTTTGATTATTTTTATTTTTATTTATTTATTTATTTATTTTGACTCTATGTTTGACTATTTGATAAATGGTTTGTTATAATTAAATCATATGAATAAGAAATAATTATATTTATTAATTAATAATAATAATTAATTATTATATAATTTAATCAAAATTTACATATATACACCACGATTTGCTAAATTACTTACCATTATATTAATTAATTGGTTAATTAGTTGTATAAATATATTATAGGTTTTTTTGGAATTTAAGCTTCTGTGATCCATAATATAAATTAGTAGAAATTCTTTCGGTAAAAATCACATGTAAAAGAACGTGGTCGACGCGTTTCGAACCAACCAGTGTGGTTCATCATCAGGACTATGAGAGATTAGATCCAGACATTAAGTATAAATAGATGTAGAAATGGCTCAACTAGCCGTTAGGATAACGACTAGTTTGACTAAGAAAAAGTAAATATTCCATTATTTATTTATTTAATTGATTAATTAATTTCTATTTCTTTATTTATTATTATTATTTTAATAAATTTTTACAACCTTTAATATATTTAAACATCTAATTGACCAATTCAATAATATAATGGTAAATAATTTAACCAATCTTGGTGCATATATGTAAATTTTTTATTAAATTATATAATAATCAATTATTATTAATAATTAATAAATATATTTAATTCTTATCCATGTAATTTAACAAAGTATCAATTCAATAGTCAAACAAGGAGTCAAACCAAATATAGAGAACAATAAATAAATAAATAAAAATACAAAATAAAATAAAATAAAATATAAATATAAATAAATATAAATAAATAAATAATAAATAATAAATAAGAAAAAATAAATAAATAAAAACAAAAATAAAATATAAATACAAATTAATAAATAAATAAAAAAAAATTTATTATTATTATTATTATTATTATTTTAAATAAATAAATAAAGTATAAAAAATAAATAAATAAAATTAATTAATTAAATAAATAAATATAAATATAAACACAAATAAATAAGTTAATTTTTTTTTAATAAAAATAAATAAATAAAGTATAAATAAATAAAATTAATTAATTAATTAATTAAATAAATATAAAAATAAATAAAAATAAAAATAAATAAATAAATAAATACATAAATAAATAAATCAAGAATATAAAGCAGGAATCCAGCACCTGCTGATATTCCAACCGTCGTCTCTATTGAGATTAACGGGTCGTTTTTCAATTTCAATAGCCTCTCTCAACTTACGATGATGGAAATGGTCGATTCTAGCAATGACCTTAGCATCTTCTATGCAAATATGATGGTTAGTCTTTTTTGCATGCTCAGCTAAGGCGGACGAGCGAGATCTTCTATGCTTGATATCAGCAGCATGCTCACATATCCTTTGATTAATTGACCGACCCGTCTCACCAATGTAAGGAGTTCCACAGGAACAGGGAATGATGTAGACACCTTTTCCATCCCTGGGGTCAATCGGATCTTTAACCGATTTTAGAGAACTACGAATTGTATTAAGAGGCTTGAAATAAGAGGATACCTTATGCTTTTTAAGGATTTTAGAAATCTTATCAGTGGTACCCTGGATGAACGGAAGGCTGACACTGCCATACCATTCACCTGGTTCTTTTTTATTTTTATTCTTAAAAGAAGTACCTTTCTCCGCTTTGAGGAAAGCTTTGAGGCCCTGCGACAAACTATAACCATTATTACAAAAGACATTCAACAAATGGATCTTTTCCTTCTCAAGGTGAAACTCATCAGAGATTCTCAGCGCCCTCGTGGCTAAGGTGCTAAGGACGCCTAATTTCTGAGCAGGGAAATGGTGGGAGCTAGCATGAAGATACTGCTCAGTATGTGTTTTCTTTCGAAAAACTTGATGGGAGAAAGAACCATCATCATTCCTAGAGATAAGGACATAAAGGAAAGGAAGGCTACCATCCACCTCATGTTCCATGGTGAATTTTATGGAACTAGATTGGCTATTCAGATGAAGGAAAAATTGATCTAACTTATCTTTACCATGAGGCCAGACAACACAAGTATCATCAACAAACATTTTCCATAACTTTGGCTGGAAAAGAGCTGAGGAAAGAGCCCTAGATTCAAAGTCCTCCATAAACAGATTCGCAACAATCGGGGAAAGCGGAGAACCCATGGCAACACCGCAAGTTTGCTCATAGAATTCACCTTCAAAACTAAAGAAAGTGGAGGTTAAACAAAGTTTTACTAAATGGGCTGTGTCTGGATCAGTAATGTGATTAATAACGTCAACAACCTCATTTATGGGGATATTGGTGTAAAGTGAAACAACATCAAAACTAACAAATCTATCATCAATATCCAACTTAACTTCCTTCAAATCCTTGACAAAAGAGTAGGAATCCTTAACAAAGGATTCTGTACGACCAACGAGGGGCTTAAGCTTAAGGGCTAAAAACTTGGCGAGAAGGTAAGTCGGACTCCCAATTGTATTAACAATAGGTCCGAGGGGAGCACCATCCTTATGGATTTTTGGAAGACCATAGATTCTTGGAGTAAGGGGGTTGCTTTCAATCAACTTCTTACTTAAGGAGCTCACCATGCTGTTTGATTTAATAGCATCAGTAACTGCCTTTGAGACCTTTTTTAAGGGATTTTTGACGAGTTTCTTGTAGCTCCCACTATTCTCCAAATGATCTAACATTTTCTTCCTATAATCCTCTTTATTAAGGATGACAGCTGCACCACCTTTGTCAGCCTTAAGAACAACAATATCCTTATTATTATTTAAAGATTTTAAAGCCTCAAATTCTAGCTTACTTAAGTTACTCTTGGGGGGTTTGGCTTTCCTTAAGATCATCGCACAGTCCTGTCTAATAAAATAATAATAATAAATAAAATTAATTAAATATATAAATAATGGAATATTTAATTTTTCAAAGTCAAACTAGCCGTTATCCTAATGGCTAGTTGAGTCATTTCTACATTTATTTATACTTAAGGTCTGGATCTGATCTCTCACATAGTCCTGATGATGAACCACACTGGTTGGTTCGAAACGCGTCGACCACGTTCTTTTGCATGTGATTATTACCGAAAGAATTTCTACTAAAAACAAATCCGTCAAAAATGTTTTCAATAAATAAAAACATATAAATGATAAAAAATGAAAATAAAAAATGACACCAAGTATCAATACATTAAACATTTTATTTCTTAGCAACATCATCTTAAAATTTTGATAAATTTGAATATTAATATGAATATATATTAATATTAATGAAATAATTTAAATAAATTTAAATATGAATATATATAAATATTAATAATAAAAAAATTAAAAATTAAATGTATATAATAATTCATAAATATTTAAAGGAAAAAAAATCATAAATCTAAAAACTCCAATACGCATTTAGATTCCTTTCTAATAAGAATCCCCTAACAAATGAAACGCGGATCCAATTATTCAAATAAATATTAAGAAAACCTCGCAAATGTGCTTTATAAAAATGGTCTTTTACATTAGTCATTGTCTAACCTTTTATCAAAAGGTTTATCATAACACTTTAATTGTTTTTTAATGAAAATAATTGTAAATTTAATTACTAAATTATGATGATGATAATGATTAACTTTCATTAAGATTAATGTGGTTTATAATAAAATAAAAAAAATTCTTTACAATTTTATTTCTAATTAAATTGTTAATTAGAAATATTATTTAATATTTTATTGAAGTAATTTTTAATATGATGATGATAATCCATGTTTACTAAAATTGAAATAGTTTATAAAATGTTAAAATTAAAAGATTATTCAAAATTATTTGTAATTTTTATTTTTATGATTAAAAAATGATTAAAGAAGGTATTTTAAAATTATTAAAATTTTGTTGAGTTAATAATAATAATAATAATAATAATGGTAAATTAACAAATATTTTGAAATTTATATCTAATTTAAGTATACCTTAGAAAATTTAACACTGTTTTTCATCTTCAACATTTTTAGTGTTATAAAGGTGTGGCAAACTCTTTTATCCCGAGTTGTTTGGGGAATTATGTTATGTCTAGTTTCATTATTTGTGTTTTATTTTAGGAATGTTTATTTCACTATTTGTTTTTATTTTAGGGACGTTTATTTCACTATTTGTTTTTATTTTAGCAATGTTTATTTTCTTATTTACACTTGTCAAAGTACAAAAATATTTTTGATTTTGTAGATTTGGTCTGATCACCTCCTTATAATATTTTAATTTTCTTTTTTCATCAACTCATTATCACTTTGATGTAATAATATTTTTAATATTATCTTTATTCTAAAAAATGATCTCCTCATTTATCTCCCAATGGTTTAGCCAAGACTAATCATCCTTATGTCATTCCCACTTGAACCAAAAGTGGTGGTTTTGGCTAGAGATAAGAGCAATCTTAGGGAACCTCTTCTCTTCCGTGTTGTTTAAGATCTTTTTATACATAAAATACATAATCATAGCCACAATTTCAATAAGAAAAAATTGATGTATAAAATGCTCTTGTTTGTGGGACAAAAGACCCACCCCTTCATAAAAAATTGACGATCAATAAAAATTACATACTCCGTATATTGTCAACAAACTACTACTCAAATAAAAACACAATGAAATAAAAAAATAAACAACATAAATAAATAAATTGCATACTCCCTCTATTGTCACTTATAACTTTAAAAAAAAAAAATGATATTTCTTAATCAATTTTCTTGCAACTGCCACAATGAAATCATTGCTGAAAGGTAAATGCTATGATCATCAAGGATCTCCATCTATAGTGGTTGGGCCACTTTGGATCATCAAGGATATCCATTTATCACTCTTCCTTGGGTAGTTGGGCCACTTTTGACGCATTGAATGAAACTCTTCCAATGCAGCTAGGGGATGTTGTCACGCAAACCAACCTAATGAGGCCTCCATTATGTGGAACGCCCCCTTTACACACATGGATTCCACCACCGACATATCTGGTCCACTCGACGAAGGCCTTTACTGGGACCCACACCTCCCCGCTCGTCGGCGCGTCGCTATCAAACGACCCCCACCTCAAACCCGGCCCAACACAACTTTACAAGTTCCAGTGCTCCCTGGGTCCACCTAACCTAATCAGATAAGAGAGCGAGCGGACAGTCAATCGCGAAGGGACACGTGGATTTCCTCAAAGAGTATGGAAGCAGGCAACAGCAAATCGCGTGGCTTGAGCTGTTACCCAGATACCCTGCATTGTGTCCGCAAAATCGTTGTCCACGTAGACCAGACAAATACCTTTCTTCGTTCGCAAATTCCAAAAGTCTGCGCAAGGGTTGCGTGGTTGAGGTGTGACCATGTAAAACAGATGGCATCTCGAGAAAGTTGTGGTGATAGCCACGTGTTGACCAAATTGTTCACTGGACATCATTACTTTTCATATTTTCATAAGGATTAAATTTGATGCTTATTTTCTTTATTTAATAATTAATATTGACTATTTTAAATCTATCTCATATCACTTTATTCTCTATAATATAATAATAATAATTTAATTTTAAGGTCATGGCCAAGCACATCAAATTGGTGTATGAGACCCTTTTGTTTGTGAGACAAGCGACCTACCTCCACGTAGTGATTGACTGCTAAGTCTACGAAGGCATACATACTCTACCCCCCTTTGATTTTGAACCTATGACCTCTTAGGAGGAAACACATGCTCTTAATACATGCTCTTAATAAATCCAATATATAACTTGCATAAAGTTTTTGTATTCAATTCACTGTAGCTTTACTAACTATTGTTCATGTATACCATTCCTATCACAAATTTGTCATGTTTCCGCATAGTCTTGTATATGAACCTGCTTTACATTCAAGCACTGTGTCTCTCCAATGTCAAATTTATGATATTACATAACTACATAGATTTCCATGTCACCTTGAGATTTCATCTCGGAACATGAACAACATCTTTAATGTTGTATTAACCATAATTAAACATTGAATTTGTTACAACTAATGATAATTCTCAACCCATTGAATTTGTCATAACTAATGATAATTCTCAACCTATAGAACTAATAGTCGATTCATAAATATTCTATGTTTAACAATTACAATTTAAAACTCATATATTCAAAATATAAAAGTTGTTTAACAATTTCAATTTAAAATTCATATATTCAAAGTACAAAAGCATAAGATATGTTAGTTGAACCAATACTTATTTGTAGGAGTGGATGGAACGTTGATTCCATGGCTATTCGAGCCATAGAAAAGAGCTGCCAAGTTCTCGGAGCCACAGGGTTCACAAAAATAGATGCATCCAATTTGATACAGTTAACTGAATAACCGTACCATAGCCAATTCCAGAGTTTAACCCATGACTCTCTAGCTAATCAATAACCATAGCCACCAAGCTCCTAGAGCCACTTGGACTCACAAACTTGGAGCACCAAGCTCTAAAACCAAGATACATCATTTAGTGTGGTTAACCAAATAACCACACTTCTGTTAGTTTCAGAGTCCAAATCCAAAACTCAATCACTAAACAACCATTGAATCACTCATTGAATAATCCCCTTCCAATACCTTACCTTAGTTCTTTAGCATATACTTATCTGTATAAGTAAGTACGATGTTGACTTCATAGGGAAACTACCTGCCCAACATTGAGTACATACTCAATACCCTCCACTAGTGAGGATACCAAGCCCCAACAACATCCAAGGTTTTACTTTTTCAGGCCTCTAGGTACCCCTCATGCTCAAAGGGGAGTGGTTATTCGTTTAAATGTTTGAATGCTTAATACTTTATAGTTATATTAAACTTGATTCATATTGCAATGTTTATACCCCTCGCCAAGTAGTATATATATATGTATATATATGTGGAAGGCATTACAAGGTATTATATCCACAGAAGACCCATTATTTTACCCAAATGAGGACAATGTGGGTTGAATGGAAGTCTTAAGGTCAAATGTGGATTGAAGTTGTTTTAAATTTAAATATGCATATGTTTAGTTATGCATATATAATGTTTTATATATGTTGGATCATAAAGTGCATTATAGGAACCCCTCTGCTATATGCATTTTTTAAATTTAAATATACATATGTTTTGTTATGCATATATAATGTTTTATATATGTTGGATCATAAAGTGCATTATAGGAACCCCTCTTCTATATGCATTATGTACCTCAAGTGATGTTAAAAATATATCAAGCGATATTTATAAGTTTACACTATCAATTTGAAATGGAGTTCAGGGAGGAACCCCTACCATCCCCAGCAAACATAAATTAACTCTGATGGTACACGGTGGGTCGAGTGTGTGTGAGCACTGCAAGGTGGTAGGGTCATGAACAATATAAGCTTCGGGCAGGCATTGTCCAAGTTGTGGACAAGGTCGCATGCAGGGTGGTCGAGCGTTAACGTAGTGGGATGAGCCATAAGCCACAAAGGCAGAGAGTTATCGACTGACATGGAGGTGACTTGACCAACAAGCAACGTAGAGCCTAAGCCCGAGGATTGTTGTGTCAGCACTGGGTTAGAACTGTGTCGAGGAAGGTGAAACCCCAAGCCCATTGGGTGGTGAGGAGCCCATTAACGAGCTAGCAAGCTAAGATCCAACAATGATGTTAGTCGTTGGATGGGGTTGATTTGAGTCACCAGATCCATCAGGACGTAGCTTGGCGCTAACATCCAAGTAAGTTTGAGATCCGACGACATCTCAACCATCTAATCTTCCAATATCCACTGTCAATGAAACATGTGCATGATTGGTGGGTTCGCGTTTAAATTAGAACTGTTTGAAGTTGTTTGCCCAACATATAGAATAGCTCGAACAACAATTTTTTGTCAGAATTTGGTAAAATAAAATTCAAAAAATCAGGTAGTTGGAGTGTTTGGGTGATGGTGCTGACCTGACACACTTGGCAGTGTAGGGGCAAGGACCTCCAAATATGTTGATGTGCAGATGGCAATAGAAGCATGGAGGATGCCCCAGGAAGTATCCATGCATGAGGACATGGACTTGCAACTACATATTGTGAGCTCGAGTGACTTTTCAACAACAATTTCATATTATGGACATTTGACGCACTGAGGAAAATGAATATAATAAGGGGTGAGGGGAGAATGTAATAACCCATGCTTATCTAATTCGATGTAATTATATGTACTTGGATATTTATGTTGGTGAGCCAAATGTATTTGAATATTATTCTAGTGAGTTGGAGTTACATTATGAGGCTTGCATGCCCATGTGGTCATATTAGATATGTTTTTGGGGCCATTGTGCCTAGATATTTATGTTGATTTGGCTAAGTGGTTGAAGGTTGAGTTTGTAAATAAAATGTAAATTTTCATAATATTAATAGAATAAGGCTAGTTTTGGAGCCCACTCCACAAAAAAGAGTATAGGGGGCACAAACTCAGAAAAAAAAAGGAAAAAGTTGGGTGTTTTTTGGGAAAAGTTCACCCAAGGACCACGTTTCTCTGAAGGGTGCCACATGGAAAATTTAATGCAAATAAAAAGAAGTGTAGGTGCTTATGAGATTCATTCAGTCATCTAGTCATTCATTTGGGGGTTACTGAAGAGTCAATGAGTCCTTGGTTGGACTCTAGAACTAATAGGGGTATGGTTATTTGGTTAACAACACCAAACGAATGCATCCTGCTATTTATAATTAGAGCCCTGGGCTTGGTGCCCTGGTTGTGGGAAATTTGTGGCTTTGGTTATGGCTTGTTGGCCATGGAGTTCTAGTGGAACTCAAAGGTGGGGTTATTGAGTTAACCATATCGAATTAGATGCATCTTGTTTGGGTGAGCCCTGGTGGCTCCGGGAGCTTGGTGAATTTGTTTATGGCTTGGAGGCCATGGAGTTTTGGTGGGGAAATCAGTTTGGTTATATTTGGTGAGTTCAATTTTGGAATATGGCATCGAATGTGGGGTTTATTCAGTTTGGTGGTTTGGCACTTGAACACAGGAAAACAAAAAAGCTCCAATATTTACAGTCTGAGACTGTTCCGACCAACTGTGAGTCACCCTAGAAGGTGAATGCCACCAAGGGACTCAGGTTGTGTCACTTGGGTGTCGATTAGGGGGACATGAGCCTGTGGATGGAGTCTGGGGTTGTTGGAGTTGGGGTTGTGGCTAGGGTTTTTTTATTCAATTTTTCCATTATTGCTTATGGAGTTGTTACCCCAACTTGGGGCTAACCGGTGGTTGATATTATAAACCACACAATCTACGACTAGGAAGAACATGGAGAGCCCATGACCAGTTAGACCACTTATGCAGATAAGTGTTCTATCTGTGATTATACATTTTATTCATTATTTTATGTATGTTTATATGTATTGATAATAAACCCTAGAATGGGTAATTGTTGTATTTGTGTACCATGTATTTATATAAATGTTACTATCAACCCTAGTTGGGGTTTGATATATTTATGTATTAATTTCATTGTGAAAGCTATTTGGTATGCATATTATTGTTGAATATATGTGTGATTTAATGGTTCATTATGGCATGGTAGAAAATGTTGAGTATTTCTTGCTTAATTAGCTTATCGATAGGAAACACTAGTGTTGACAAGAGTTATTGCAAATGATACTAGGTTTTATTTTTTAAAAGCTTTCGCAGTAATTTATGGAAGTACTCAACAATGTGTTGTGGTAGCGTTGGTCGGTCGGGGGCTCAAGATGTTACAGAGTGGTTGCTTAATTTTATAAACTATCAATTTGATAGGTGATTTAGAAATTCCATACACACACACACACACACACACATTCAAAATAGAATTGCAGAAAACAAAGGAAGTTAGTGATTCTTCTAATTGATACTCCAAGATAATTATTGCACTATGCAACACACATAATAACTTAAAGATAAGCATATACTTCTCCATTAATGAGATCGTCTCCTACATCATACACACTTAGTCTTAAAGAATGAACATTGAAGCCTAAAGCTTTAATGTTGAGACTCATGCAACATGTCCACATCCATGGGCCATAGATGTTAGTATGAAATTTCTTTGAAGGTGTACCAAAAATATCTCACTTAAGTCACAGGTGACTAGTGACCCTAACAAAAAATGTGGCTGCTTACACTTTAGATCTGCAAAAAAAAAGCAAGAAAAACCTGCATAAAAAATAGATGTATGCGATCTAAAATAATAAACAACAAAATAAATCCGATGTACTAACCCAATTATGGGAAAGAATTTGAAAGAATAAATATTTTATTAATAGCACCCGATGAAGGAGATTTACAAAGGGTTGTAAATCTCCCTCCCTGGGATGGGTTCTTTGATGTCTTTGACGCTTTAGTATTGGATCTTCCTCTCTCAATATGTCAAAACCCAAAAAATGTGTAGAACTTTAGTGGGAGCTCAAAAGTATGGAAACAATAATGGCGGCAATGATAATGATCATGGTGAAGAATGAATTAAAAACCCTCTTATTTATAAGAAAGTATTGGGTTGATCTAAAAAATGGAGAATAATAAAATATTATTGACCAAAATCTAGATCTAACCGTTAAGAATACTTTATTATATTTTTTGAGAGGGAAAAGATATTCAAAATTGTCAAATATATTTATTAAGAAATAATTAAGAAATAAAATAATTTATTAATTATTTCACGATTATTAAGAAAGGTGTGAAAAATGAAATAATTATTAAATAGCGATTTAACAATTATTCCAAGAATGGAGTTAAGGAAACATAAATAAATAAATAGTGATTCATTTAATTATTCCTAGGTGATTTAGTCAAAGGTGACAAGGAATAATTATCAAACAATGAGTTAATAATTATTCCTAGAGAAAATTGAATAAATAATGATTTATTCAGTTATTCTCATGGGTTTTTTTAATTTTAATCAGAAATAACTTAATAAAAGTCGTTTTATTAAATTGTTTCCTATAGTGAAAGTGATTTTACTATGGTAAAATTAAACTTACATGGTTCATTTTGATATGCATAGTTAGAAATAGCTAGGTGATCATTTTTTGGTGATAACAATAGATATTCTATAATAAACATTAATTTTATTTTCTTGTTTATCTAGGTGAAATGATGGTTTTCATTTGATTTGAAAGTTTTATGTAGTTTCTTTAGTGTTAGTGCACTAGTGATGGATCTCAAAGTTTATAAAATGGGTCTATTTATTAGCTTGATTAGGAAACAAATCTATTATTTGATTGGCTATGGAAATCTCAAACGTGTGCTTACCAAAGCTATAATGCATTTATACATTCATACTTGAATGTAAACATAATTGGGTTTGGTCTTTTATGTGTTAGCATGTTTTCTAGAGAGCTCTGTTATTCTTCATTGTCAAAAGATTATGAATTTCTTCATAATGAACCCTTTACATATTATTATTTCTTTAAATGTTAGGATCCTCCCAAATTCCTATTTAAAAATGGTTTCAAACTTGTTTTATTTTTATAAGGTCCTCCTTGAGTCTAACTCATCACATTGAAAGATAAGATCAATTATTCCTCTTAAAAATGCATTATAGTTAATGGGTTTGACCAAGCTACTTGAAAAATTATTAATAACAATGTTTATGTGGGTGTTGTTACATGAAAAACTCATCTTCCCATGTCACTTCTTCCACTAGTAGGTTCTTCCATGTAATGAGGTACCCAATGATTGCTTTATTTCTCAGCTACTTAGTCCTTGTTTTCAAATTGGTTCTCGTTCTAATATCATTTTCCCTTCTTCATTAATCTTTGGTAAAATATTTTGGAATGGGATCTAATCATTGATTACATTCTTTAAGCAAGAAACTTGGAAGACTAGATGTACATGTGAATATAGAGGCAAATCCAATTTGTAGTTCATACTTCCGATCCTCTACAACACTTTATAGGGGCCATAATACCTCAGAGCTAATTTTTTGTCCTCCTTTGGTTTCTTGAGTGACATTTGTTTATATGGTTGCAGTTTCAGAAATACCCAATCCCCCACATCAAATTCCCTTCCTTTGTGACGTTGATATGCTTGTTTTTTCACCATATTTTGTGTCATAACCAAGTTGTCCTTCAATAGTTTGAGAACCTCTTGTTGGTGTTGGAAGTGGTCCTCATATGCTTGAGCCTTTATAGTCCATTTCAAGGGTGATGCAATGGATGGAGGATGATATCTATAAAGTGCCATAAATGGTGACATTTTTGATGAAGTATGGGACGATGTGTTGTACCACCATTCTGCCAAGGGAAACAATTTGATGCATCATGTTTGTTTATTAGAGGCAAATTAATGTAGATATATTTCTAAAAATTTATTCACAGTCTCAATTTTCCCATCAGATTGAAGATGGTAAGTTGAGCTATGGTCCAAATGAGTACCAAAACAAGAAAATAATTTAGTCCAAAAATTTCTAGTGAAATTTGGATCTTTGTCACTTACAATAATATTTGGTATTCCATGTAGATTTTGGAATTTTTCCATGAATTATTCTATCATAAAACTTTTATTTAAAAGGATGAGAAAGAGAGAAAAAGTGGGAATACTTTTTAATTTGATCTACCACTACCATAATGACACTCTTTCTTTCAGATTTGAGTAAACTTGTAATAAAATCCATTAATATTTTTCCCAACATTGGCTTGGTATGTCTAATGGTTAAAGGAGCCTTGGGGTCTTGATGGTCTCTCCTTTATTTTTTTGGCATACCAAGCATTCCACCAAAAAATTTTGCACATCCGCTTTAAGAGCTTCAAAAAAAAAATTCTTAATCCTATGGCATGTCTTAAAGAACCATGAATATTCCAACATGACCTTCTGTTTGAGTTGAAAATTATTACATAAGTGTAAGTGATTTAGATACCATAACAAATCATTTTTCCATGTAAATTTTTATACTCCATCAAGGTCCTCCTATAGTCGTTGAATGATATTGCATATATTCTCATCTTGATGCCATTATATCCTTCCTTCTTCCACTAATTTGGATTGTGGAATTGAAATAGCACATAATAAGCCATTTGTGCCTCACTCTTTCCTTGAGAATGCATCTTCCACAATATTATTTTTTCCCATTCTGTAGATGTTTTCAAATTCATAGCCCAACATCTTTGTGACCCATTTTTGTTTCTCTTCTAAAGATAATATTTACTCCAAGAAGTAATTTCTACTATCAAGATATGTTTTTACTTTGAAATGTGTTCCTATAAGGTATGGATGCCATTTCTTAACCACATGTCGCATGTCCAAACTTCTTTTTCATAGATGGGTTTTAGTAAGTTATTTCATTTAAGTTCCTTACTTTCAAAGGCAAGGGGCCTTCCTTATTGCATAAAAACTACACCAATTCCATGGCCTAAGGCATCACACTCCAAAATGAATATTTTTGTGAAGTTAGGTGTCATCAAGACGAGAGTTGTATAGATAGCCTCTTTAAGTTCTTCAAATTCTTTGTTGCTTCTTTAGTCAAAGAAAATGCTTCCTTATTTAATAATTTTTTATAAGTACTACTATTTGACCATAATTCTTAACAATTTTTTTGTAATATCCTTACAAACCTAATAAATATTTGAGTTTTTTCAAAGTATTTTGAATTGGTCAATTAATCATAGCTTTGATTTTGTTAGGATTCACCTTAACACCAACTTATGATACAATATTATCCAAATATTCTACTTCTTGAACCCCAAAGGAAGACCTGGAAGGCTTTTCATATAGTTGTTTCTCTTCCAGTTATGTCATGACCCTATCAACATGTTGTACATGCTCTTCCCAAGATTTGTTGCAAATTAGTATGTCATCAAAAAATACTAGCACAAATTTTATAAGGAAGGGTTTGAAAATATAATTCATCAAGATTTTAAATGTTGAAGGTGTGTTTTTAAGACAAAATGGCATAACCAAAAACTCATAATGACCTTCATGTGTTCTAAAGTGTTTTTTAGTGTCTTCTTGCCTCATTCTGATTTGATGATATCTAGAACAAAGATCCAAATTAGTAAAGAAAATTGCTCCATGTAATTCATCTAACAATTCATCAATGACAAGAATAGGAAACTTATCTTTGATTGTCATTTTGTTGAGTTTTCTATAGTCTGAACACCATGGAAAATTTGAAGGATGGAAAATTATCTTAAAGTTTAAAAACATTGGCAAATCTCACTAGTTCCTAAAATGCAAACTATAAAATGTTTATTGATGTATTTGTAAAATTATTAAAAAATAAAATGATTTTAAATATACTCTATATATAATGTTGGCGATTTTTAAGGTAAAATAATTTTATATTGTAAAATTTGGGTGAATCATCTCTATAAAAAATGGAAATTGGTGAATCTTTTTTTTTGGAAAAAATATAGAAAATTAGCCCACCTGCGAATATTAGCCCCTAAAATTTCCCATGCTAAACACATACGCCGTGAACCATCCTTCTTGATAAATATCACCACTGGTAATTAGAAATCACTCTGGCTAGGTGTTAGTATGAATCTTAATTGCAAGTGTACGAAAAAGGCTCACTTTAGCCGTGCATAACAAACAACCCTAACAACAAAGATTGTTGCTAATATCTTTAGATCTGCAATTAGGTGACCAAGATAAATGCTGCAAAAATCTAGATCTATGCATTAAAATACATTAAGCAGTAAATAAAAACAAGAGTTGCTCCATGCATCCAATAGACAAGACAAGAATATGTTGAATGAATTTTGTATTAATGGCACCTGGGAGGAAAAAATAGAAGGATGTTACCAGTTATCCTCAATGGGAGGGTTCTTGTAAGTCCTCAACACTTCAGATCTAAAATCCCTCTCTCTTGATGGTGT
Source organism: Pinus albicaulis (assembly GCA_034641835.2). Lineage (NCBI taxonomy): Eukaryota > Viridiplantae > Streptophyta > Pinopsida > Pinales > Pinaceae > Pinus > Pinus albicaulis. The sequence goes on from CM076569.1 coordinate 171,100,160, forward strand.
AGAAAACCCAGACAAAAATGGAACTCAAAGGAAGCTCACAAGCAAAAAGATAGAAAAATATGATAATGATGGTGGATCAAAGTCAGACCAAAAGTATAAATACAGAGTGATCTTTAGGCAACAAAAGGTAGTGAATGAATGGAAAAACCCTTCTATTTATAACAAAATATTGAGTTAGTCTAGATATTGGTACATAATTAAAATATTATTAACCAAATCAATATCCAAATTTTATGGAATATTTTATTATTTTTGTTGGAGGGAAAAAGAATTTGACTTGGGTCAAATCCCTTTATTTGTAAATAATAAATAAATAAATGACTTATTTATCATTTTAAGGATGTGGTTGAGTAATAATAAAATAAATAATGGTTTATTTAATTATTAATGAATGATTTAGTCAAATTTAACAACGAATATTATTTAAATAAGATTTAAATAATTATTCCTAGAAAATAATAAGATAAATAATGATTTATCTAATTAATTTCCCTGTTTTGGGTTAAATATGACCAGGAATATTAATTAAACTGATGTTTAACTAATTATTCCTTGAGGAAAATCAAACAAATGTAGATTTATTTAATGTTTCCTCATGGGTTTTCCTGTTTAGACCATAAACAACTTAATAAAGGTGGTTTACTAAGTTATTTTTCATAGTGAAAGCAATTTTACTTAGGGTAAAATTGGTCTTATATGGTGTACTTAGGTCCATCTAATAGTAACAGGTTAGATGACCAAAAAATGGTGTAACAAATTTCCCTCCAGTGTGTGAGCGTTAAGAGCTAATTGTATGACCGAAGTACGTTGTAAGAACTCAATCACTAGACACCGAAGGGGAAGTCAAAGAGAGAGAAATATAAGGTAGACCGAAGCGCTAAAGGACTAGACCCTGAGGAGGCGAGACTTACAGGTACGACAAGTCTCTTTTATGAGTGAGTACCTATGCTATAGGTAGCGGGGGAGGCATACCTATGCCCGCCGAGACAAAGTACAAAGAATAATGTGTCTAGTAAAAAAGGGACTAAACAATATAGTACATGTTGGCATAAACATGAGCCAGATAAAAATATGATAATGAATCCCACATACATACTGTGCCTGGGATAATAGCCAGGACTTATACAATAATATTTGAGTACATGAGATAAAAATACAACCCAAATGCCCCTGTAAATAGGAAAGGGCTTTGAAAATCTGACTGATACATGCAAACAAAAAGATGCTGCAAGCGATTGAGGCTGACACCATAAAATATATGGAGCTACATCAAAGGCTGTAATGAAGAGGTCATCCGGGCATGTGGGGGGCGACCTATAGGGCCACCCCCTCATGAGGGCTAAAACATCTCACACACACCCAGGAATCACTAGTATCAACTGCTGCATCACTTAACCATCAAGCATACAGATCTCGATCATGCTGAAAGGAGTTGGAGCTGAGAAACAATCAAGTCAAAGGGTAATGAGAAATCCCTTTGCCTGATCTAAGGCACCGAACAAGAGTGGAAGCTGGAACCAAGGTACACTGCCCTCTAGACCTGTCTTCTGGAATGAAAGATCTAATGTCAACAGAAGGAGGTCCGCCATAGGTGAGCCAATAAGGGATCCTCAATTAAGGCATGAGAGAAAATAGTAGAGCGACTGACAGAATGACACTAGGGATGATGATGAAATGGGGGTTACTGAGTAGCGGACGAACAACTTCCCTTGTTAGAGCATAAAGGGCATGGATTACCTGGCAGCGACTGACACAATATCATAAGGGACAGTAGGACAGAAGGCCATAATGTGCGACACGAGAGAGGAACCAAGAAATGAAGGATGGAGGACTATAGCGGGATACAAAGGGACTCAGGATAGACTCCATGAATGTGATGATGACTCAGCTCAGATGCTCTAAACAAGGGTGGCTCGATGATTCTGCCACACAGAAAAGGTCCAGTGGGGACCATAAATACACGAGTACAAGATGGTTAGTCACGAAGAAAATCAACACGAGCATGGACAAGTATGGAGGTTTTGTAGCCGCTACAACACCCTCCAAAAATTTCACCCTCTAAAACTTTTTGAGCCCCTGAGCATCGAGAAGCAAGGTTAAAACCTTAAGTCCAAGTCTTTTCAAAGCTTTATGTTGCTAGGTCGCCAAATAGGTCTTTGTTCCCAATCAGTGACCTAGCGACCTTGCGACCTATCAGGTCGCCAAGTCGCTAAGTCGTGCATCGCTCCCATTGTTTAATAGTTGCGACCTAGCGACCCCGCGACCCCCAGGTCGCAAGGTCGCAGGGTCGCGAGGTCGCACTTGTCATATGGGCAGAATTTTTGCAACCCAGTGACCTCATTTAATGCCCGCACGTGCGAATCCTTTATAAATAGAAAGGTTTCCCATGTCACATTTCACTCACACAAGCAGAGAAAAAAACGCTTCTGATAGGCCGATTGGATCGCGATTTTCTCGGGTAAGTTGCCAAATCCTCCTGATGTTTCCATTTTTTCTATTTGTTGCCCCTTTCCCTTGATCTTAGCCCTTTTTAAGCCACCAAATCTTCCTCTTTTCAGATCTTCTTTCAACCTGAGCCTTTCCTAAACCTCCAAACCCTGCCATGCTTACACAGACTTGCAGATGAAGCCAACCAGCCTCCCCTCTATCTATCTATCCCTCCAATGACCACTTCATCCTCATTTGTAATTTTTCTCACTCAATCCTTTTATTGTTTAAGCTAAATGAAACAAAATGCTGCGTCGCCGTCGAAATCATCCACCCAGCCCTAGCGTGACTTCCGACCCCGCAACCTTGTGACCCCCGTGACCCAGCGACCTCGGCCGCTAAGTTGCTAAGTCACATATCGTGCTAAAACTGAACCTTCACAACCTTGCAACTCAACGACCCAACGCCCTAGTCGCAAGGTCACATCTTCATGATTTGTTTAGACTAGCGCGACTCAGCGACCCCGCGACCTAGTCGCAAGTCGCCAGGTCTCAAGGTCACCTTCCTCTGAAGTTTTAAGCCAACGCGAACTGGCGATCTAGGTAATGGGTCGCTAAGTCGCAGTTTCTCCCCTTCCTTGACCTTATTTGGGCAGAATTAATTGAAGTTTTGAGTATTTATTAATATGGCATCTGTCTTATCCTGGGACTATTTTATGAATATGCTAGGGAACCTCAAAATAGAGTTAGAGTGCGTCTCCATCTCTTCAGCCTGAAGTGATATGGGGCCCTCGGCGGTCCACAGGAAGAACAAGAGCTAATAGATAGAGATCATAGAAAGCGAACTACTTGTATCTCCTCCCCCTATCTATGGGGACACCACATGTGTATTCAGCAGAGGAGAAAGCATGAGTTGGTATCAAGTATACCAAGAGTTCGCACAACCTGAGTTCCCAGAGGACCTCCCAGACCGATAGGATAGGTATATGAGCAAGTTAAGAGGTCGAAGATTCACTACGTGGGGGCCCACCCGGCTATCTTCCCCTGCACCAAAATTATTGAATGGATCATACAAAATATCGACCCCAGAAGGTGGGTCATTCAGGATCACAAGGGGAGAGATTTTGCAAATATAAAAGGCCATGATGCAGAGTAATACTACGCACTTCCAGAGCGGGAACAGACGTTCATGGAGGAATGGGTCACTACCCATGCAGTCCCCATAGCAGACACCCTGAGAGGATGGTGGGAAGAACCGAAGAAGTTCAAAGTAAAAAAGGACCAGGAGTATCAAGTAGCAGGCCTCAGAAAGGTATATAAGCTCGTAGCGGTGATGCTGTGTAGAATGTATGGCCATCCTAATGCCACCACTTTCAGCGGTTCTTGGGTATCCCTGATGCACTTTGTTACCGTATATGGCACCCATTTCAATTGGGCCAACTTACTAGTAGAGGCTCTCAAAACCAACATATCTTCAGCACTAGCACCCGAGGAGGGATACTTGTCTGAATTCTACATGGCTTCCTATCTATTGGATGCAGTTTGTTCCAGGTGCCGCTTTAAGGGATGGGCTCACAACTGGGATGAGGAGCGAGCACGCCCAATTCACAAGAAGTTTCAGGTATTCTGGGACTCCAAATATAAGCAGAATATAGAACCAATCTCACACAGTTTCATCCCTGCACTCTACGGGAAATTGTTCAGTTAGGATACCCCATGCATGTCCTAGCAAGCCATGGAAACGATAGTCAAGGCAGCACATTAGTTTCCATTTGCAGAAGGAACCTTCATCCGAGTCTTCGGTTCACTCAAGACTCCCCATGCTATTCCCCGATTCGTCACTGACAGGATGCTACTTCAGGAATTATGTTAGCAGATGACTTCAGGCTTCTTGAAGGTCCTTACTAAAGGTAAGAAGAATCCATGGCCCACACTGCCACTCACCGTTGGTGCTGATACCATCAAATATTTCAGAGAGGTGGAGGCGGAAGCTAAGAAAATCAGAGGATTCTTCCTGTCACCTTTGGATTACTGAACATACGATCCTTGTAGGTTTTAACCCTGAACAGAAATATCTACACACGATTCTTATAACAGAAAATAAACAATAGCAAGAGCATAAAACATAAAACAGATAAACACAGAGATTTTCCCCTGGATCCTAAATCGGGACGACCAGCTTGATTTTTCATTATATTCCTTTTAGTGTTACAACATATATATATACATGCCGAAGCATACATAAACCCCAATCCATTAACCCTGGATTAGAACATAACCGTAGTTCCCTTGACCGGATCTACAAAATACCAGGGGCCGAAAACCATCGAACCCCAAAACCATGTCCAAAACCATGCACAAAACCATGGGCGGATCCGCCTATGAGTGGGTCCGCACAAAAACCAATTTTGGCCGGGGCGCTGCCCCGGACCCCAACGGTGGGGACTGCTTCGCCCCTCGTGACCCCCCAGCTACGCCCGACGCAACATACAATGCGTGGGGCTAATCGTGGAAAGAATATAACACATACCCAACATTCTCCCACTTGTTGTTTTCTTTCCATAGGGGGCCACAGGAGAGCTTAGTCATTGGGCCAATTCTTCAACACCCATTGTTTCTCTACACCAAGAGAACTTCTGAGTGCTCACAGACTTCGTCAATGCATCCGCAACATTCTTCAAAGTGTCCACCTTTACCAGCAACACCCTTTTAGCCTCAATCATATCTCTAACAAAGTGATATTGAACATCAATGTGCTTTGTCTTTGAATGATAAGCAGGGTTCTTAGCCAAGAAAATTGCACTTTGGCTATCACAATCTATCCTTATAGCTTGCTGTACCAACCCCATACTTGAACACAATCTTTGCAACCAAACTGCTTCCTTGCTTGCATGAGTGGCTACTATGTATTCTACCTCTGTAGTTGAAAGAGCCACTACAGACTGTCTTTTACTCATCCAACTGACTGCGCCTCCAAATAGGCTAAACACATACCCACTTGTAGATCTCCTTTGGTCCAGATCTCCAGCCCAGTCTGCATCAACAAAACCACGAATGTCCAACATTCTTTCCAATCCTGGTCTTCCCTGGTAGCACAAGCCATAATCACTAGTGCCACGTAAATATCTGAAAACCCGCTTCACTGCTGTCCAATGCTCCTTCCCCGGGTTTGACATAAACCTGCTCAATACTCCCACTGCATGTGCAATGTCTGGTCTAGTACAGACCATTGCATACATCAGGCTACCCACTGCACTTGCATATGGAACACGGGACATATCCTCCTCTTCTTCTTGTGTCTTGGGACACTGTTCAGCAGACAGCTTTGCACCTACAGGAATAGGAACACTCACCGCTTTACTATCCTGCATATTGAACCTCTGCAATATAGTATCGACATACTTCCTCTGGTTTAACCAGAGCTTCCTCTTTGCTCGATCTCTCTTAATTTCCATGCCCAAAATATAGTTTGCAGCACCAAGATCCTTCATGTCAAATTTTGAGAACAGTTGGGTCTTCAAATCTTGGATAATTTCTTTATCATTTCCAATCAACAACATATCATCCACATACAAGACCAAATAAATAACCCGGTCACCAATTAATTTAAAATAAACACAGTGATCCTCCTTGCTTCTGGTGAAGCCAAGTCCCCGTATATAGGTATCAAATTTCTGATACCACATCCTTGGTGACTGTTTTAACCCATACAGAGACTTCTTCAACCTCCATACCAGTTCTTTCTTACCCTTCACCATAAAGCCTTCAGGTTGCTTCATGTAGATCTCCTCTTCTAGATCCCCGTGAAGAAATGTTGTTAACTAAGTAACATGCAGTCTCCACTGCCTCTGCCCAGAATTCTTGTCCTAAACCGGTACCACTGAGCATGCTTCTTGCCTTTTCCATCAGTGTTCTGTTCATTCTTTCTGCAACTCCATTTTGTTGAGGTGTGTATGGAGTATTCTTCTGTCGTGCTATACCACACTTCTTACAGAACTCTTCAAATTCCTTCTTGCAGAACTCCCCACCATTATCTGTCCTCAACGCCTTTATCTTCTTCTCTGTCTGGTTTTCCACCAGAGCCTTAAATTCTTTAAATTTGTCAAAGACTTCAGATTTCTTCCTCAAGAAATATATCCATGTATTCTTTGAGAAGTCATCTATGAATGAAACATAGTACACAGACTTTCCCAGTGATGGAACTGACACAGGCCCAAACACATCACTGTGCACAAGTTCTAATATCTTGTTTGCCCTCTTAGCACCAGAAGGAAAATTCACCCGATTCTGCTTCCCATATACACAATGTTCACAGAAATCGAAATCCAGAGAAAAATTAGACATACCTTCTACCATACCATCTCTATGCAGTATCCGAAGGCCCTTCTCTCCAATATGTCCAAGCCTTTGATGCCATAGCATGGTATTTTCTCCAGAGACAGCCAGGCTTTCCGTCCCACTTTCAGGAACCACAGAACCGTTACACCCATCAATAACAGTACTACCTTGTAGCTTTTACAGAGTTCCAGTCCGAACTCCCCGCATTAATACCAGTGCTCCCCGAACCATCTTGCAGGCATCTTTCTCGAACACTGTTTTTACACTGCATCATCCATTTTGCCACTCATCAGATTTCCCGCCAATGCAGAATATGCGTAACACTGTAGAAGTGTTCTAATCCTTCCACCTTGCAGCTTCAGCTTGACTTTTCCACGTCCGATGATTCTCGCCTTCCTATCATCCCCTAGGAAGACATCACCACCATCATATTTCTCATACTCGCAGAACCACTCCCTATGGGGAGTGAAGTGAAAGGATGCACCTGAGTCAATCAACCATGACTCATGATCTACATGTGTATTTGAATAAGAAGCCAAATACACATCCCCACCTTTATCCGAGGTAGCTTTTGCCTCTGCAGAAGGAGCATCATCAGATCCCTTTCCTTTCTCAGGAGCTTTAGATCTACAGTCCTTTTTGTAGTGCCTTTCCTTTCCGCATTTCCAGCACACCTTTACAAACTTTCCAGGAGATTTAGATCTCCCTCTATATTTGGATCTCCCATTCGAAACCTTATTCTTGTTTCTGTTCTGGGACCTTCCTCGTACAGATAAGGCATCTCCATTATGACCCTCCATATTTCTCCGTCTCATTTCCTCCGACAGCAAGGCTGAGACAATGTCATCAAAATTCAAGGTAGTTGTATTGCTACCTATTGCAATAACCAGACTATCCCATGAGTCTGGTAGAGAACACAAAAAACTGATGCACTTATCTTCATCTGAGATTTTAATATCAACAGATGACAGCTGACTTACCACAGTATTGAAGGCATTCAGATGCTCTGTCACCGAGTCTCCATCCTTCATCCTCAGGTTATACAGCTTTTTCCGCAAGAACAACTTATTCACCAAAGACTTAGATTGGTACAAAGTCCCAAGTTTTTCCCACAAATTCTTCGCCGTAGCTTCCCCAGATACATTCAACAATACTAAATCTGAGACACACAACCGTATTGTGCTCTTAGCCTTCCGATCCAGCTTCTTCCAGTCTTCATCTGACATTCCCGTTGGCTTAGTACCCGGATCTACTCTCGAGGAAAAAAAAAATACTCACAAGCCATATTTAACCC